>JBBGZY010000683.1:1872500-2287500 GCA_037952925.1 Lithobates clamitans | reverse complement strand
ATGCACGCAAATGCTCATTCGCAAAAAAAAAAAAAAAAATGGCTGAAAAAGTAGATGCTCAAACAGGAGTATCATGTGCAAATGGAGATAAATAGGCCTAATAGAGATATTCACAAAGGTGTGTAATCGTGCTGCGTTCAGATCCGTAACACAAAAAAATCTGCGTCTGAAAGCATGTGTATCCAGATATACCCGATGAAGGTGTTGGAAACAAATGATAATTTTACACATTTAACAGATCAGCAAGTATTTACTGATCATTACGCAGGAACTTTTGTGTTAGAAAAAAACCTGCATAATAAAATCAGTATAATGTTTACGCTCATGTGAATGCTTACCATTCAATACATTTATTTAAATGAGTAAAATTGTAACTCCAATACCAGAATGCACCTTTTTCATCTCTGTATACACAAATACATGCATTTACTTGTAAGAATGCATATCCTCAGACGCAGATTTCTTTTTTTTTGGTTACGGATCTGAATTCCGTATATGTTTACACACCTGTGTGCATGTCTCCATTGAAAATAATACACCTGCATTCAGATCTGCAAACAAAAAACGTTGAAATGCGATTTTCATGCCCTGTATGCATGAGGCCTAAAGATGATATGATAAGTGCTAAGTATTCTGGATATCATTTATTAAAGTGGAACTCTTACACTCACTGAGGGTTAGCTGTGTTCATTCTCCCTCATCAGCAAATGATGCCGGTTTGCTTGTGCACCTTTGTACACAGAAAGTATGTTTGCATTGGGAAACATGGCCATGCTCTGTAGACAATCTCTGGGATGAAGCTTACTTTGAGCGCTCAGGTTACAAGTAAAGGATGAATAGCTGGTTCTGAATAATTTCCAGCACTGTATAAACAGTTTAAATGGGAATATGTTGAATAAAAATGTAGCAAAAAAAAAAAAAAACAATTAAACTTTACATTTTTAAAGGAAATGAAAAAGAATCCTGCTATTTGCAAAAGCTGATTCTAATCACATTGGTGAAATTATAAATTATAATATTATGGCTTACAATGTACAATTTACACACTTTTTTTTTTTTTACTAAATTGCTTTAAAATTTTGTCACTTTTTCTAATTTTCAAAGCTTTTTGAAATGTATAAATACACATGTATGTTTCCACACACTTGCCACACACTTGCCATCATTATTACTGTACATGACGAACCTGAACTTACATATTTATTAAGTTGTTCCTGACGGCTGTTCGCATATATGTGGCCTCTGGGCAGGCGGGCTTTAACACCGAGCGACCACATATATACATCCATAGGGAACAGTTTACTGTGCTGACAGCATGCTCATTGTGCACTTCCAGCACAGTAACTAAAATACCATAGAAAGCTCCCATTGCATATTTGCGATCTGAACCAATCATGTGACCACTGTGACAGCCAATCACAGCAGTCACGTGATTGGAATACCCACCTCCACCCCCTGCATTTAGAATCTCTTAAAGAGCCAGGGGGAAGCAGTGTGAAGAGGTTAAAGTAGTTGTAAAGGCTAAAGGTTTTTTTACCTTCATGCATTGTATGCATGAAGGTAAAAAAAATTCTCTGTGTTCACCAGTGCCCCAGCCCCACAATTTCCTACCTGAGCCCCATTCCGATCCAGTAATGGGCAGAAGAGCCTCGGCTCTCCTGGGTCTCTGCCTCCTCATTGGCTGAGACATCAGCGGTAGCCATTGGCTCCCGCTACTGTCAATCACAGCCGGTAAGCCAATGAAAAGAGAGTGGGGGCGGGGCCGAGCCTCGCTCCGTCTGTAAAAAGCATTAGTCAGTCACTAGCATTGATACAGCAGTTTTTGTTTTTCTGAGTCCCCCGTAACATAGTTTTATCAACTCCAAGCCAAACTGTCAAACCATCAAATGGATGGTGTCATATCTGACCACATGTGCAGCACCATGGCAACTGTAGATAAAACAGAGGTTAAAATAGTTGTAAAGGCTCAAGTTTTTTTTTTTTCTTAATGCATTCTAAGCATGAAGGTAAAAAACCTTCTTTGTGCATGAGCCTCTCCAGCCCTTCTCATACTTACCTGAGCCCCATCTTGATCCTATGGTGTGCATGAGGGCAATGGCTCTCCTGGGTTTCTTCCTTCTTATTGGCTTAGACAGCAGTGGAAGCTTACTGTCAATCACAGCTAGTAAGCCAATGAGGGGACAGCGGGGGCAGGGCCAAGCCATGCTCTGTGTGTCAATAAAAACACAGAGCAGCAACTCGGAAGCAAGTCTACTCGGGTGCCCCATAGCAAGCTGGTTGTTGTGGGGGCACTCGACAGGAGGGAGGAGCCAGGAGCGCCAGAAGGGGATTCAAGAAGAGGAGGATCGGGGCTGCTTTGTGCAAAACCATTACACAGAGCAGGTCAGATTCCTTGGCTTTAAAGGATAGGTCCTGCTTTAAGGACTTTTAGAAAGAGACAAAATTTTTTAGCCTAAACCCAGCTAACACTTTTAAAACAATTACAGCAACAGTTTTTTTTTTACTTAGCAAAATATGTTTAAACCACATGATTAAAAGCTGGTAGTTGTAAGCCCACCTGTCATTGATAAATGGTTTGTCCCAACCCCTCAAATTGATACCTTTGCTGAACAACTTGGCATATTGAAGGAAGTGGAAAAATAACCGATCTCCTGGCAGGATCAACAGATAATAAAAGTATGTTGCAAGGACACAGGAAAAAAGCTACCATGTTAATGCTATTGACACTCTACTTTTTATAGGTCATTTTTAATTTTTCCATATAAATAAGACTAATAAACAAGTCTTGGAAATGCATGGATGTGCGTATAAGGCCACATTCACATGGGTGTACAAATTTTGCTGATCTGCATAAGGATCCGTAAATTTTTGAACAAAAAACAGTGGTGCTTTATTATTGTAATAGATAATCAGAGTTACAGAATACCATTCAACAGAGTAGAGTACACTACATACGTAGATTACATATTTGAGGATAGGGAAATTAATATGCAAAACCCGCAAACAATACATAAGGTTAATAGTACCATTCTCAACAAGTACCGTCCACCCTCCACGCTCCAAAACCCTTCCCTATTGGGGCAAATAAACGTAGTGAACTGAATGTTTCTCTACGAGGCCATCCACGGAGCCCAAACTTTTTCAAATTTCCACGGACAGCCACGGTTTATATATGTCATTTTATACATGGGGATTACTGCCTCAATCTGTGCCTCCCAGGCTGAAAAGGGGAAGAATCTATCCATTTCATAAGTATTTCTTTTTTGGCATAGAAAAGAAGGAAGGAAATCAGTAATTTAAGATGATATGGCCTCTGCTCATCATCATGTATCCCCAACAACGCCATGGCCGGCAAGAGCGGAATAGAGGTCTGCAATCTGGAGTTGATTTCACCTACAATCTTAGTCCAAAATAGTGCAACAACTGGGCACTCCCAGAACATATGTATAAATGTGCCTATATGGACTTTGCATTTAGGACACATGGGGTCTCTCTCAGGAAATATGCGATGGAGTCTCTGCGGGGTATAAGGATCCGTAAATACTTGTGTAAAATTGTCCAGTTTTTTTTCCCAATACCTGTACCTGACACATGTGTATACATATGTCCTCAGATGCAGATTTTTGAATTATGTGTTAAAGACCTGAATGCAGTGCATGTTTGCGCACCTTTGTGAATGTTTTAATTGAAAACAATGCAGCTGCTTTCAGATACGTAATTTAAAAATGCTTGTAAACACATTTTTTTATGGCCGTGTGAATGAAGCCCAAGGCCTTGTTCACACAGGGATGGTGTGCAGTGCACTCTATTAACATGGATATAAGAACTGTAATATTTCATTTGGTGGTACTGTGCAAATCATATGCAACAACCTATAGAACACTTAAAAAAAAGACAGCAATGCTTAAGAATGAAAGCATATATTTTAATATGCTTTGTTGCTGCTGTTTCGGTGCTGCAACAAATTAATACCATTTGAAGCCTACAATGGTAAGTTAGAGCCAAAAGTATACACCCAGTAAAGTAAGTATCACCCATATAGTTCAGGGAATTAAGTGTGGTTAAAGAACAGTTGGTCATAGGGTCCTGGTTTGAGTTTAGGGTTGGTTAAGTGTTCAGAATTTTAATTGGTAATGTTAGGTTAGGGTTAACGTTTAGTGTTGGGGGTAGGCTGGTTAGCGGGAAAGACAAATGAAATCTTACCCTGTTTCCCCGAAAATAAGACCTAGCGTGATTGTCAGTGATGGCTGCAATATAAGCCCTACCCCCCAAAATAAGCCCTACCCTGAAAATAAGACCTACAAGGACTTTAACTAGGGCTTATTTGGGGAGTAGGGCTTATATTGCAGCCATTACCGACAATCACGCTAGGTCTTATTTTCGGGGAAACAGGGTAGGTGTAAGGTGACACTAGGTGTAAGGGGTACAGGAATATTTAAGGGAGGAGGCATTCGTTTAATGTCAGGGTTCAGGTCCTTAAGCAATGGCGCAGTGGGCACAGCATGTTAACATGTATAAACACCATCTTAAAAGTGCATATTTATAATGTGTGATTTTAATTTCAGCATAACAAAAAGTAGCATGTATAGTGGCTGTGTGGTAGGAATTAGAAAAGTAACTTCAAACAACCTTGGGCATACACTCATACATATGCATGTTAGCAGGTTATAGAATCATAAATATCAATGTATGCTCCATTTATGTCATATTCATTTTTACTGCATTATTATTTATTCTATTAATATATTTAATACATTGCTTTCTAATTGCCTTAGTAAGTGAGTGACATAACAGAGGTGACAGCTTTCAAATACATATAGGCATAAATATAATAATTCTGTGTATTATAAAACAATGCAATTTCTATATAGTTAGCTGTTCTTTTAGTAGTATGACTATCCAGGCAAATGAAAATAATACGTGCAGATACTTATTTAAAGTGATAGTAAACTTTCATTCATTATTTTTACCTACAGGTAAGCTTATAATAAAGCCTACCTCTAAGTAAAATAAATATCACCTAAATGAACACCGTTTATGAGATATTCAAGCCAGCAAACAGTGACAGTCACCGGCGCATGCACTTTGAAGGAACAGCATACCTGTGCCGTTTCTTCAGAGCTGTGTGCCGTGGCCAAAACTCCTTGCGCAGGAGTGACGCAGTGACATCATCACATCTTGGGCCAGTCAATCAACCGCTGCGGACGAACCCGGAAGAACGACCAGGTGAAGATGGAAGCGTCTACAACGGTGACAGTGCGCAGCTGGAGGGCTTCATTTTCAGGTAAGCCCTTCAGAATGTGCTAGTTTGCGATGCATACTAGCACAATATGGCTTTACCTTGCAGGAGGAACTTTTTATTTTTTTTATTTTTTTTGCGTTTACTACTGCTTTAATTTGCAGATAAATTCAACTAACAACACATTTATATTTTTCAATATTAACAAACAATTATGGGAAACATTATAGAAAGTATTTTATTCCATTGTAAATCCTCTGTTCACGAGCCTCTGTAAATGTAAATACCACAATACTATCATTGGAAAGTGTGCTCAGCCAGGTATGCCAGTACATTTGACATCAATGTGCCTGTGATTTGCGCTTCATTTTAGGCCTCAAACACATCCAATCTGCGGCAATCCTTTAGAATATTATCAATGTGTGGTAAAAGAGGCTACCTAAACAATACTATCAATTTATAATCAATCAGGCAGGCCTTCCTTTATAGTCCAACTTTATAGTTCAAGGTAAATCTAAAGTAGAATTTACAGGCATATTGTAATGTGTGTGACCCAGGGCCTGGACAAGGGGTGGGCAAAGATTGACGGCCACCTTGGGCACTGTGGTTTCAAGTGAGGTGGGGGGGCACTGCATGAAGATTTGGGGAAGGGAATTTGTATTAGGAGGGAGCATTTGGCGGGCAGCAGGGGATAAGAATTGTTGAAGGAGTGGAAATTTTTTTGGGGGGGGGGTGTTAGGGGTGGTGATTTAGAGGGTTTGGTGTTGGGAAGGGGGGAAGAGGATTTGTGCTATAAGGAAGGGAATTGGAGAGTTTGTGCTAGATGAGGTGATACGGTAGGTATGTGTGTGTGTGGGAGGGGGGTGTGCTAGTAGGGAATGATTGAGGGGTATTTTTGCTAGGAGGGGAAATAGGGGGGGGGAGGTTGTGCTAGGAGGGGGTATTTGGAGTGAAGGGGGAAAAAAGGATGTGTACTCAGAGGGGAAATTTGAGGGTAGAGGATTTGTGCTAGGGGGTATTTGAGGGGTGGGATTTCAGAAGGGAGGGAGATTTGTACTGGGAGGAGGGCTTTATGCCAAGGGGTAAGCATGCAGATTAGTGCTTAATTTTAGAGGGGGGGGGGGATTTTTGCTGACACATAATGCTCATACATCTTGGTGGGCGGGGGGCGCACTTTGGCATGTTCGCCCTGGGCTCTAGTCGACCTTGTCCGGGCACTGGTGTGACCACCTTTAGTATCAACGTCCAGGGATACCTGAGGCACTGGTTGAGAGCCACTGCCAAAAGTAGGCTAAGATATCTATGTATCCCCAATGCCTTCTTTTATTTCTATTTCTTCTGATTTCTACATGTACAGTCTCATATGTTTTAGTTTACAGGTGCCATTATACATACCTGTTAGAAAGACGCTAATGAAGGACAATGCAAGGAGCATGCAGAGATGGCTGTACCATGGCTGTGGTCTCCCAAGTGTTATAACTAAGAGGAGCATTATGTGAGCAAAGCAGATCATTCTTGACCTTCACGGTTTTCCTAAATTTTACCCAGTGGACACTCTAACAGCAAATTGGCAATTATGATGATCATGAATAGGGACCTTTATGATTGAGGTCCTTCTGAGGTTTGGCATTACACACAATGCAATAGAGATTATTGAAAAAAAAAAAAATTAGCAGTGACGTAGTTCCATCTATTGTGAACTTGAAACTTTGAGAAAACGGTGGACGCCACATAGCCATGCACCTTGCGCAGTACCACCTGCTGCTGTTAGTCATGGCATAAATTGCATTGTCTTCTCAACTGAATGTACATGTCTATCCACCGGTGGTATTTGATCACCTCTGAGGTTTTTTTTATTTTTTTGCGCTATAAACAAAAAAAGAGCGACAATTTTGAAAAAAGGAACAATATTTTTTACTTTCTGCTATGAAACATTCCCAATTAAAAATAAAAAAATCTAATTTCTTCATCAACTTAGGCCAATATGTATTCTGCAAAATATTTTTGAAAAAAAAAAAAAAATTCCAATAGGCGTATATTGATTGGTTTGCACAAAAGTTATCACTTCTACAAACTATGCGATAGATTTAGGGACTTTTTATTTTTTTAAATATCTTTTACTAGTAATGGCGGCGATCGGCGAATTGTAGCGGGACTGCAACATTGCTGCGGACAAATCTGACACTAAGCGACACTTTTTGGGGACCAGTCACACCAATACTGTACAGTGATCAGTGCTAAAAAAAATGCACTGACACTGTATAAATGACACTGGCAGGGAAGGGGTTAACATCAGGGGCGATCAAAGGGTTATGTTTGTTCCCTATGAGTGCTTTCTAACTGTGGGGGGAGTGGATGCACTGGAGAAAAAAAGGGATCCGTGTTTCGGCTTAGCTGAAACACAAGATCTCTCTTTTACTCTCTGGCAGAACAGCAGCCTGCCTGGTTTACCTATCCACACTGCCATTCTGCCTTTCCTCCAAAAGATTCCCGAGTTTCAATCACAGCAGGAACGGTGCTCCGGCAGCGCACGTGCGCCCCCTTAGATCACGTGCACAAAATACTGCCGACCTGCCGCAGTATATATGCGGTGGCGGACCAGAAAGGGTTAAACAAGCTGAAGTTAGAAGCTGATTAGCTACCATGCACAGCTGCACCAGTGTCAGGTGCCATGTGGAGTAAATACTGCAGTGTCCTTCACAGAGGGTTTCACTCTTCATTGGAAATAGAATCTTTGTAAGATTTTTATGCACTCATAATTATGTCACTTAAAAAATGTTTGTTAGTAAGTATGAGTTTTAACACTACAGTCACTACAAAATGCATTGAACAGCATTAATCCCTTAACCTCCCTGGCGGTATGAATATGTCAGATTTTTGATGCTCAAAGCAGTTCAATGTTTCGCATGAAAATTTGCCGTTTATATTGTAGGTTTACATTTTTTTTCCCTCAGTTTAGGCTGATACGTATTCTTCTACATATTTTTGGTAAAAAATTGCAATAAGTGTTTATTGATTTGTTTGCGCAAAAGTTAAAGCGTCTACAAAATAGGGGAGAGTGTCTATGGCATTTTTATCATTAGTTTTTTAATAATTTTTTTGGAGGCGGTCAGTGTTTTTTTTCATGACTGTGACATTATGGCAGACACATCGGACACTTTTGTCGCTATTTTGGAACCATTCACATTTATACAGCGATCTGTGCTATAAAAATGCATTTATTACTGTGTAAATGTGACTGGCAGTGAAGGGGTTAACCAGGAGGGGGTGCTGAAGGGGTTAAGTGTGTCCTAGAGAGTGATTCTAACTGTGGGGGGGATGGGCTACGTGTGTCACGACACTGATCACCGCTCCCGATCACAGGAAGCAGTGATCCGTGTCCTGTCACTAGGAAGAATGGGGAAATGCTTGTTTACATCAGCATTTCCCTGTTCTTCCTCTCCGTGAAGATGATCGCGGGTATCCCCACGGACATCGAGTCTGTGGGACCCGCGACCACACTCACAGAGCTGGCGGCGTGCGCCCACAATGCCGCGTTTTAAAGGCGAGGTATACGGGTACGTTAATATGCCTGTCCGTGCCATTCTGCCAATGTATATGAGCGTGAGCTGGTCGGCAAGTGGTTAAGCACCTCTGTCATTGTTAAATGATTTGTTTTAATCCCCTAACTGACCCATTTGCTAGGTGACTTTGTCTGTTAAAACAGAACTAAACTTAAGTAATAAAAAAACTGTGAGTAGGTGGCTCTTTTTTATATACAGTATATAGCATGCTTCTGCTGCAATAACAAATACTTACTGCCTGCTCCCAGTCTTCTATTGAATGCACACTAAGCTGTGCATGCGCGGCTCAGCATGTATTCCCGCTACACGCCAGCTGTGCTGAAATGATGGAATCCCTTTTGTATAGGCGGGATGATGCCATTCCCTGACCGACCAATCAAGAGACCAAAACCCAGTACCCCGAATGTAGCCGGGGAGAAGATGACAGCAGCCAACAAGGGATTTAACATGTGCATTGCTGGAATGAGGAGGTCAGCATTTCTGGTAGTTTAGTTCTGCTTTAAAGGGGGTTAAAAAACCAGACTTACTGGCAGGATCGCCAGGTGAAAATACAGGAATAGAAAAGCCTTTAAAAAAGAAAATTAACACAGCCCCAACATCTAAGGACTGGAAAGCTACAATATATTAAACTGATATTAAACTTTAATCATCTTTTTAAAATAATAAAGTAGTTATACTTGCCCGCACTGTGCAATGGTTTTGCACAGAGTAGCCCAAATCCTTGTCTTCCGAGGTTCCCTGACGGCGCCCCTGGCTCACCCCCCGTTTCGAGAACCCTCCAGCAAGCCACTTGCTAAAGGGAGTACTTATGCAGGCTTACTCCCAAGCCCCGCTGGCTACTTCCATTGACACAGATAGCAGTGCTTTGATTGACAAAAGCACTGCTGCCAATGGCTCCCGCTGCTATCAATCTGTCCTGTGAGGAGGGAGAGAGCGGAGAGAGCCGCTGCTCTTGTGCACATTGCTGGATCATGATTGGGCTTGAATTGATTGAATCGTCACTCAGAATTGGCCTGGGCAGTAAAGAGGTAAAAGTGCCTGGTATTGAGGTGGTAACAAAACCTTAGGGCTTTAGAAACAATTTCATTTTGTGGGTTTAGATATCCTTTAGGGGTTAGATGACATCTTTAAAAATGGTGCTTTGACAGCTTCAACTTCCTGAAACTCTTACCTACAGCTGCTCTAAAAATACAGTCACATTTATAAGCACCACTCTTTACAAATGTATTTTAGTCTCTGCTTTGGAACACCACTGATTCCTATTATCGATAAAAAAAAAAGTAGGTCCGGCCTCTCCTCCAATCACGTAATTCAGAGAGAACTCCTTGGGACCCCCCCCAGGCCTACACCATGGTCTGCTCTACAGGAATGAGACACAAAATGCAGTGTGGAGCAACACTGCAGTATCCAATAGATAACGGTACCTGCTCTCTGTGTATAGTTCACATCCAACTTTGTGTGTGCTTCACATCCAGTGCGATGATGGGCATCCGCATGGCACTCTAAAATTCTGTCTATATTTGACATTATCTATATTAAAATTATACATCAGTATTACCTGTTCTCAGTTTTATTTTATATGAAACAGCTGGCTATGCACAGCTATGTACGTAATAATATAATATATAATATATATATAATAATATAACCTCTTCACATCCAAGTTTCACGTTTGCAGTTGTGAGTTTTTAAAGTGTTTGCTATGGCGCTTTTTTTTTTTTTAGAACGCCTCATTCCTTTTTTTTTTCTTCTACCTAACTACTCTGCAAATATATTGTTTGAATTTTTGGGCTGTTATGTGTGCCCTACACATAATTCTATTAGAATGGTTGAAAAATGGTCACAATTTTGTTTATCACTCTAAGCCACTCAAAAAAAAAAAGATGTGTAATTTGCATAAACCCATAACAACAAATCATCTGTTATTCTACTGAATAGACTAAAAAAAAAATTCTGGTTGCTACAGATTATTGCACGTCATCACTATGCTTATTTGTGACTGTTTGTACATTTAGCACAGCTATTTTATTTCACTCTATAGTGTGTATGCTGCTGGCCATGATCAGTTTACGTTGTCCCTAACATGGGGCTATACATGTAGCTCCTGTGGAACTATATGTCTCAGGACATCAGTGTGCCAGTCTGGGTGTTGTGTTATCACCCATAGCTATACACCCTTCATGAGCAGACATTACAATGCATCCTGCCTTAGCACATTTGTCGTCAGTGCTGTCAAAAGATTACTTACTACATAATTAGCTAGGAAGAGCCCAGCACTATAGGTGCACTGTGGGATAAAGCAGCCCGGCTATAGGTTTTGGCAATTTGGGGGCCCCAGTGCTGGCTCTATACTTAAGGGAAGTTCGCACGCTGATCAGGTAACAGCAGAACAACAGGACTATTGGAGTGGGGTGGTTATCTCTGCTTTCTGCAGATCACAGTTCTGGCACTCCCGGCTTGTCATTGTGTCCTCTCATAGAATGACATCCTCTTAAAACTCACAGGATCAGGCCATGACTTAAGTTTCACATGTGACTGCAGGAAACATAAGACACATACAGCTAAGTCTGCAATATATCTATATCTATCTATATAGTTATATCTATATAGATAGATATAGATATATTTGGCAGAGATAACCTTTCCAGATTTTGATGCACTTTTCGGTGCTCTGAATTATTTTTCCCTAAACCCTCTAAAGTCCACGATCACCCATCTTGCCTATAGGGCATCTACAGACAGTGCCACCTGACACTTGATAGGGAATGAAGAGACATAAGAAAACCTTGTAAAGTTCTCTTTGTTCTCTCCGCTGGAGCTGGAGGTGTCCGCAGTGGGACCCCCACCTCTTCTTTATAGGGAAAAAATGAATAATCACAACACTCTATTCTAGGAAATGGCAGTCAGAATAGGGATGAGGCAGATTGTGCCTGCATGTCGGACCACACTCTTATTTGTACAGAAATGTTAAGTCATGGACAGTTGTTCCTAATCACAAGTTATGTTGGGTGCTTTGAACAGATTGGGCAGAGCTAGCACACAATTGTTCCCTCAAACTGTTGTTATTGTACAATAGCATAACTTTTTTTTTTAGTTTTGGATAGGTGGGAAGATGCGAACCATGTATGGACAGGTGGAATGTACAAAGTTGATCGACCGATCAACTTGGGTACAACCAGCCTGCTGGATTTTATCTGCGATTATCGCTAGTGGCTTGGAGGGATTCCCCTGCCAACATTGCGGTCTCAGGAAAGAAATTTACTCCATGTATGGCCTGCCTTATTTTCTGTTTTGGAGTGTGGGGCTAATTTACTAAAGGCAAATAGGCTGTTAAGTTTGCAAGGGTAGTTGCACTTTGCAAGGGAATTTGCCCCAGAGCTTAGTGAAGGAGGTGAAGATCAGCTGATTTCCATCATCAAATCATGTGCAAGAATAAATTGCTTTGCTTTTATTTTCCCTGCAGGTGATTGGGTATTGTTTGCAAAGTGAAACTTTAGCATGCTCACTAATATCTGGGGATGATTCCTGTGGAAAGCACAACTTTCTTTCAAAGTGAACAGTCTACTTGCCTTAAGTAATGCAACTCCAAGGTGTCAATAGGATAGGAAGCAGGGAAGAAATCTCCAACACGGACACAGATAGAAATATAAACATTACTTTTTAGTAAAGTGAGGGAGGGCTAGAACCCCAGTATTATTGCTGTATGTGTTCCTAAATGTCCCCAAAAAGGCATTTTGAATAGGATTATACATTCACATCAGTCCCTGCCCTCAAGAAGCTTACAATCTAAGGTCCCTGGCTTACATTCATACATACACATACTAGGACCAATTTAGACAGGATCCAATTAACCTACTAGCATGTCTTGGAAGTATGGGAGGAAACACATGCAGGCACAGGGAGAACATGCAGACTCCAGGCAGGTATTACTGTGGTTGGAATTTGAACCAACGACCCTGGTACTGCAAAACGGAGATGCTAACCACTTAGCCACTGTGCTGCTGTCAACATCTTCACAAATTGGACCTGATGTGTGTTAAACAAGTTATTATTAAAACCAAAATCCTGTTCTCCCTGCATCTTCCCCACCTTCATACATTTATTAAAGCCTAGACCTTACTAAAGCCCTGGACTCACAGCAAGTGGGTTAAATTACATTAAGCAGGATCAGGCCAGTTAGCAAATAGAAGAAATATTGGTTTATATATTGGATTCAGTTTGACACATTTTCCTTATTAATGTAAAAGGTTTTAATGCAAATGGTTTTGTTAGGTTTTACACAAAGTAATACTAAAATCAAAATTTTTTTTTTGGTTTCAAAATAACAAACATGTCATACTTACCTGCTCTGTACAGTGGTTTTGCACAGAGCAGTCCAGATCTTCCTCTTCTCGGGTAACTTTTTGGCACTCCAGGCCCGTCCCTCCTGTTGAGTGCCCCCACAGCAAGCAGCTTGTTATGGGGGCACCCGAGCCAGTGTGTCTATTCAGACACGGAGCTGTGGCCTGGCCCCGCCCCTCTCTCTCTTCATTGGCTCACTGACCTTGATTGAGAGCAACGGGAGCCAATGGCGCTTCGCTGCTGTCTCAGCCAATGAGGAGGAAGAGTCCCGGACAGCCGAGTCTCTTATGCAACATCGCTGAATCGAGATGGGGCCCAGGTAAGTATTGGGGGCTGAGGGAGGCAGCTGCACACAGAAGGCTTTATATCTTAAAGCGAAGTTCCACACAAAGTGGAACTTCCGCTTTTCGGAACCCTCCTCCCCTCCGGTGTTACATTTGGCACCTTTCAGGGGGGAGGGGGGTGCAGATACCTGTATAATACAGGTATTTGCACCCACTTCCGGGCATAGACTCCCGCGGGGGGTCTACGCCACTTCCCCCCCCCCGCTGTTTACTGGGAGACACACAGATCCCAGAGACAGCAGGGACCGTTCGGATTGCGCAGCGCAACTCGCGCATGCGCAGTAGGGAACCAGGAAGTGAAGCCCCAAGGCTTCACTTCCTGATTTCCTTACCGAAGATGGCGGTGGCAGCACCCGAGGACCGAGGGAAGGATCGGCCTCGGGTGCCGACATCGCGGGCGCCCTGGACAGGTAAGTGTCCTTATTTTAAAAGTCAGCAGCTGCAGTATTTGTAGCTGCTGACTTTTAAAAAAGAAAAATTTGGCGGACCTCCGCTTTAATGCATAAAATGCACTAAGATAAAAAACCTTCTGCCCTACAACCACTTTATTGAGAAAAAAAATGCATGCCCTGTTTGCTCATTATCTGGCAAACATGATATATAACCTGGTGGGGTTGATTTACTAAAACTAGACAGTATGAAAGGGTTAGCTAGCTAGAGGGTTAGCAAGCATGCATCCTTCTGCCATATTTATATATTCATAAAATTCCAGTCTTTATGAAGCTCTAGGGCTCTGGAAAAGAAGACATAAATGTCTGTCTTAGCCCAGATGACCATGCAGATCATGTAATGACTATAGTATAGAAGTAGAAGTAATAATTGCCATTTTGCATTGTCATTAGACTTGGGTACTCTTCTAATCGTGTAAACGCCTAGAATCTAAGAATGGGACTTTGGAGGCACAACAGTATTAAACTACGGGAAAGTAGATTTGTTTGGGGTTTTTAAATGAACAAACATGGATGTTTAAAAACAATTCAGATTAGACATGAAACCTAGTATTGGTACACCGTGAGGATCCTATCCTGCAAGCTTGTATAGTATTTCAAAGGATTATGAATAATGATTAAATCACTTATTCCAAATCAAGGAGAAATACTTCCCCGAACATTGAACAGTAGACAGTAATGGAGCTATAACAAACACGGTGCTGCAGGTCTGGTGATCCAAGGTGAGATGCTCTCTAGTTGCTCTACATGTTTTTTGAGGTACTTCAGCACTAGGTCCTTTGCTTGATACTCTTCTAATCGACATCTTCCAGCCCTATGTATTTTGCACGAGTTTTGTCACCTGTCAGGACTGGAGTAGGCAATAAAGTAAGGGTGTAAACATTTCTCAGGCGTACCTTGGGTCAGAAAAGTATGATGGTACTTCCTCTTTTTGGTGTCTTCTGACTGGAACCACCTGAGAGGGTTGCTGAAATAATCATTTGCATCTGTTGAACCTCAGTGTTGGCTGTCAGCTGTAAACCCCCAAAACAAGCTGGAAGGTCCTTACTTCATTTTAGCAATACATAGGTTTGGGAGGTATCAGGATCAGTCCATATGTTTAGGACGATAATCTGCTGATCCATTGCTTTAGCAGCTGTTGCCTGATGAATCTGCTCCTCTGTCCATCCATCTCTGGGAAAATCCATCAGCACAACTGACTCTATTTGACTGTTCAGTTCTTTGTGCCACTGAGAAGCAACTTTGCAATCCATCTTGTCTGACTTTCAAAGACAAGGCATAGAGAAATCAGGTAGAGCTTGTATCCTGGACAAGAGCTACCCGTGGTTTTTGGCTACTGATAAGTATGGGGGTACAGCTCCTACCTGAATTTGGTGACACCCTTAAAAATCCTGTGACACAGCGAGACAGACAATTGTAATTATTAAGCAGTTTTATTTAGCAGTGGATGTTAATTAGTTGATGTGGGAAAGTAAGAAAAGTGGTTAATGCAAACAGAGCAACAAGTTCAATAATCAGAAGAGGGTATACCCACTTTTCCTCTGGTAGGATTCCTTCCGCTAGTAGTATGAAAAGCATTGGAGCACTGAACTATTTTGTAGTGAGTATAGCTTTACTTATAGTGCCATTTGCTATGTTGTAATGTTTCAGCGAGGAACGACGTCCTTGCTGCTACTTGCCTTGCCTCCTTGTACTCCAGTGTCCGCCCAGGGGTATCCTGCATACTCAATATGCAAGGTTTCAACCATTTGAACTGTACTTAGCTGTAGAATGTATATGTATAAACAGTAGAATTGTGATAGATATACAGTATATTTATTTATTTTTTCATCTGTTCAGCTACCATTGCTATTTTCCTGCGTCCTGAAGAAGCAGAAGCATGTTAACTCATGAGGACTTATTTTCCGCATCCCCCGTGGGAGCCGCTGGCGAATAGGGATCCCCCACCCTGCATTGCCAGGCACACTGAATTTTCCACTGGCTCACTGAGACAGGAATCAGTCCATGCAGCTTTGTTTTTTTATTTAATAGTTAATAACTTGGATGGGGATAGGGGTATTATGGGATGCCCACTAGACTGGAAAAAAAGTCTCTTCAGGGACACTTTAACTATATACACTCCTCTTCCTCCAGCACATCACTTGCTTGCAGAAACACTCAGACCCAGCTGGAATACTGTTTAAGGGATCTGACAAGGCACTCAGCTAGATACAGCAAAAGCCCTTTACAGGCAGGGACCACGGGCCTCTTTGGTGTGTAGAAAAAATCCCAGTGTCCAGCTACCTTTCTGTGGCTACTGATCCCAGCACCACCTCTTTGGGCACTGCCAGACCACCTGGCTGTAGCTGCCCCTTTCACTAGCCTTCCTGGCTAATCTTCCACAGTCCTCCCAGACTGACTCTCCAGCCATCCCTGACTGCCACTCACCAGTCCTCTCAAGCTGTCTCTCGGTCCTCTCAGACTGCTCACTCTCCAGCCACCTGGCTGTCTTCTCCCTGGAGATCTCCTGGATGTGCTAGCTGGCTCCTGCTGTCCTCACTCTTGCTCCTGTGCCTCTGGACAGGACTCCTCCTTGTATTTTCAGAGGATTCCTCCAGCACCTGAACCCCAGGTCCGAGGTCACCCCGCCTCAGACTAGGGGGCTACCCCCAAGGGCCTCCAACAGCCTTCTCAGCACTCCCTCTTAACCTTCCACCCGCACTCCACTCTGCCCCTGCTGGGCTGACTCAGAGTATTTAAGAGGTGCCCGCCCCCTGCCAGCACATTTGGCCAGTGATTGGTTGGGGCCCTCATCAATACTCCAGGCATCTCCTAACCTTCCTCCCCTTCTTCTGGAAGTTTCTCCAAAGTTCCACCAAGTAGGGGGAGGTACCAGAGGTGCTGCCTGATGAGTCATCCAGCCTCCCTGGATCACTCTCCCTGATGCGCCAAACACCCCCCCAGTTCGGTTCGCACCAGAATACCTCAAACAGGCAAAAAGTTCTAGCGAACATGCATACCCTATTAAAGTCTATGGGAACATGAAAAATCAAAAGTCCTAATTTTAAAGGCTTATATGCAAGTTATTTCCATAAAAAGTTTATGAGGACCCGGCTACTGCCCATGTATCAATGCAAAAAAAAGTTTTTAAAACTATCGTTTTTTTCAGGAGCAGTGATTTTATGATGCTTAAAGTGAAACAATAAAAATGAAATATTCCTTTAAATATCGTGCCTGGGGGGTCCCCTTAGTCTGCCTGTAAAGTGGCTCATATATGCGATGTGTAGAACATGCCATAACAATAATGACATTTCAATAATGACAATGAAAAAATGTCATTTATTGCTCACGGCTGTAATGTATTGCTGGCTCCCGGCAATATAGATGAAAAATCAATGAAAAAAATGGTGTGGGGTCCCCCCCAGTACATATAAGGCCCTTTGGGTCTGGTATGGATTTTAAGGGGAACTCCACACCAAAATGTAAAAAAAAATTGGCATGGGTCCCCCCCAAAATCCATACCAGACCCTTATCCGAACATGCAGCCTGGCAGGTCAGGAGGGGGGATGAGTGAGCACCCCCCCTCCTGAACCATACCAGGCCACATGCCCTCAACATGGGGAGGGTGCTTTGGGGTGCCCCCAAAAGCAACTTGTCCCCATGTTGATGGGGACAAGGACCTCTTCCCAACAACCCTAGCCGGTGGTCGTCGGGGTCTGCGGGCGGGGGCTTATCAGAATCTGGAAGCCCCCTTTAACAAGGGGCCCCAGATCCCGGTCCCCCCATGTGAATGGGTATCGGGTACATTGTACCCCTATCCATTCACCAAAAAAAGTGTCAAAAAGTGAAAACCACAAGAGACAGTTTTTGACAATTCCTTTATTAAAAAAGAAAAAAAGTGTCTGGCGATGTACATCCACCGTCAATCACACCACCCGACGGACCCGAAAAATAGAAAAAATGAAAAAAGCTCTGCCTTCATGGGAGGCCTCCCGGCAACTGCTGTCTTTTCGCATTGACAGCTCTTATATAGACAAGGGTGGGGCCACCCGCTAATGTAACCAGGTGACCCTGCCCCCTCTGACGTCACATGACATCAGAAGTGGGAGGGGTCACGTTGTTACATCACCAGGTGGCCCCGCCCTTGCCTATATAACAGCAGTCAAAGCCAAGAGACAGCAGTCACCAGGAGGCAGAACTTTTTCAATTTTTTTTCTATTTTACGGATCCGTCGGGCTGCATGATTGAAGATGGATGTACATCACGGGACACTTTTTTTTTCTTTTTTAAAATTGTCAAAAACTATCTCTTGTGGTTTTTACTTTTTGATACATTTTTGGTGAATGGATTGGGGTACAATGTACCCGATACCCATTCAAATAGGGGGGGTTGGACCCCCGCCCGCAGACCCTGACAACCACTGGCCAGGGTTGTCGGGAAGAGGCCCTTGTCCCTTTGGACTGGTATGGTTCAGGAGGGGGGTGCTCGCTCGTCCCTTTCCTTTCCTGATCTGCCAGGCTGCATGCTCGGATAAGGGTCTGGTATGGATTTTGAGGGGACCCCCTGCCAATTAAAAAAACATTTTGGGAGTAGAGTTCCCCTTAAAATCTATGCCCAGGCCCAAAGAGCCTGGTATGGATTTTTTGGGGGGGGGCACGCTGTTTTTTTTTTTTTTAAATTAGTGTGGAGTTCCCCTTAATATCCATACCAGACCCAAAGGGCCTGGTATGGATTTTTTGGGGGGGGACCCCACGCTGTTTGTTTTCTTAATTCTATCATAGGGTTCCCATTAACCACTTCAATACACTGTATTATATATTCTGCACTGCACTATATACCCTACACTGTATTATATATACTACAATGACTGCACTATATATTCTGCAATGTATTATATACTATACTGATGGTACTATATACTCTGAACTGTATTATATATACTACACTGACTGCACTATATACTCTGAACTGTATTATATATACTACACTGACTGCACTATATACTCCCCACTGTATTATATTTACTACACTGAATGCACTATATATGCTGAACTGTATTATATATATACTACACTACTACTCTGAACTGTATTATATATACTACACTGACTGCACTATATATTCTGAACTGTATTATATATACTACACGGACTGCACTATATATTCTGAACTGTATTATATATACTACACGGACTGCACTATATACTCTGAACTGTATTATATATACTACACTGACTGCACTATATACTCTGAACTGTATTATATATTCTACACAGATTGCACTATATACTCTGAACTGTATTATATTTACTACACTGACTGCACTATACACTAACTACCTGCCTAATCTCTATTAATTCACTATATATGGTTGCCATGTTAGCAGCAGCCTTATATAGTGTGGGCCTTGGACTTAGCCCCTGAGCCATGATTGGCCAATCATGGCTCTCACAGAACATTGCGCTGTGATTGGACAAAGCATGCAGGTCAGGTGCATGCTTTGGCCAATTAGCAGCCATCAATGCACTGCGATCTCGCAGTGCATTATGTGGCGCTCCATGGCAGGCAAACTTGCCGCGATCGCCCCATATGTTCATTTGTTCTAAGAACAAATGAACAGCTGATGTTCGAGTCAAACGTAACATTGAGCCCATCCCTATCTGGCAGGCAGGCACTGCTCATTGCTCAAGTCACCCCTAACAAACTCTGGAGGAACTCTAAGCTACAATGGAACCCTGGATGAGAACCCTGCATTAGAGTAATGTGCATTACTTTGCACATCTACTGTACTTGTCCTGCAGTCCTGGAAACATGCTCTCTAGGAAATTCTATATATTCCACTGCTACAAATGCAGTTAGCATTGGCCTCTACCTGGTGATACTAATGAATGGTATCGGTGCCTAAAAAGTTTAGTGAATTGAGTGATAGATAAGAGCTCTTAGAAGACATATTAGGAGATAAAACTACATGAAAGATAAATAATTGGCCCTGGAACACTCAAATATACTTTGTAAAGTGAGTGATATTTTTATCTCTCATTTTAAGAGATAACAGCTTTCAGATTGTGAGCATTCATGTATTCAGCTCTTAGTGGATTGAAGCCAGGATGCTCTGTCTTTCTACATCTAGAACACTGACTGGGGGTCATTTACTAAGAGTTCTGGAAGTACTGGTGCTCTACATGTAATAGCAGATTTCAGGCAATTAAGAGTTCAACTAGGTGAACATGTGCCTGAAAAATCGCGCTATTAGCGGCAAACATGCCTTAGTAAATTCAGAATCTACGCTAATCCGCGATTCGGTGGATCTGCAAGTGCCAGTTGCGAACCCCATTGAAGTCTCTGGTAGCAGAACAGGAAAAATCAAACGTGCCCATTTTGAAGGCTTATATGCAAGTAATTGGCCATAAAAGAGGTATGGGGGTCTGGGTACTGCCCTGGAGGACATGTATCAATAAAACAGAACAAAAAAAACAATCGTTTTTTCAGAAGCAGTGATTTTAATGATGCTTTAGGCCCGGTTCACACTAGTGCATTGCGAGAAAACTGCAAATCCGATGCAAGTTCCCGCATCACACCTGAATTGCAGAGTGGTCCACACTGAGATCTGCGAACCGCTGCGGGTGTCCATGTAAAGTTAACGACACCCCCAGATCAGTTTGCAGATCACAGTGCGAACTGTGAAATTGTGCAGGAATCGGATCGCATAGATGTGAACACCCATGTGATCGGATTCCCGTGCGGACAACAAAAAGGGTCCTGCACCATTTTGGTGCGAATGCAATGCGATTTCAGCCATATAGTTTGTATGGCTGAAATCACATTGCACAGACATCGCATGTGATCTGCACAGCAATGCAGTGCGAATCGCATGCGATGTCTGGCATTGCACTAGTGTGAACCATGTCTAAAGTGTAACAATAAAAATGAAACATTTCTTTAAATATCGTGATCCCCTTAGTCTGCCTGTAAAGTGCCGCATATGTGTGATGTGTAGAACATGCTGTAGCAATAATGACATTTCTAAAGGAAAAAAACGTAAATTAAACTTGCTCGCAGCTGTAATGTATGGCCGGCTCCCGGCAATATGGATAAAAATCTATATCACGGGACACTTTTTTTACATATTTTTAAATAAAGGACTTGTCTCAAACTTTCTCCTGTCATTTTTACCATTTTGACACTTTTTTTGGAGAATGTGTAGGGGTACATTGACACACACAGCAGGAATGAATTAGCAGGAACCTTCCTTTTCTTCTAAACCATTACATAGCAGTTGCAAGTCTAACATGTGAGATTTAGAATAATTAAACAACAGCCTTAGTGGGGTGAGGGTCAGGAAGTTTGCACCCCGCCTAAAAAACCCCACAAAGAACATATCTATCTAACCCAATATACACACTGCAAAGAAAGATGCAGGCCTGTTCTTAGGCCAAACACCCGCCACAAATGCAGGCCTTTAAATAACCTAGGGCTAGGGCACCTCCACCCACCTAGACCCACCCAGTAAAGGACACACCCACCAGTGTAATTGTATCTGTCCCTTGAGGTAGGCCTCAAGTGCTCACACCTGTTCATTAGGAATACACACTCTTGACAAATGAAAGCATGCATCAGCATAGATATTTGTGCAGGGTAAACCTCAAAATAACAAATGTCCAAGGCCTTGTTCATGATCAATGATCCCAAAAATCTACAAATCAAACTTGTACATTGTTGGACATGTGGAGGGTCCAAAACAGGAAATGACAGGTGTGTGCAGGATCACAACAGATTTATACATCCATATCTGGGCCAAACCACCCCAGTTCTAGATTTGGTGCAAACCCATACTTGCTTGATTTATAATGTGAATTCTTGGGGTTTCATTATGTGAAACCTTTCAAAAATGTAATCACTGGTGAAAAATAAACTTTTACAGCACAACAGAGGAAAAACACACAAACCTCTTGCCAGGTAGCGGGATTGGGATTCAAACCAAGAACCACAGAGCTGCAAGGCAGAAGTGCTAACCAGTTAGCCACTGTGCTGACACCTCTATGGTGTGAAACAGTCCTAAGTCCCAGGGGTGCAAGAAATTAATGTAGATGTAAAGTGGAAGGCCAGAGAGCCACTGAACAACCTGTTTCTGACATATGCCATCCGTTTTGAAGGCTGGTTATGGGTGATTACGGTCAGCATGCTGAGAGCTACACAGCTATCATTTTGTGGGTTTATACTTGGTAAGAGGCTGAAATTAGTGCTGATGGGGAAATGTTAAGGCTGATTATTGTCCTTGCCCATGGAAAACATATGACATGATTTGCAATGGTGGTGGAACCCTCCTACCCATAAATACTACATTTGGACATAATTTATGTAAGGACCTGAGTCAGAAGTAAGGTTTAACAACATAGGGAGAACAGACAACTTCTCTACATGAAGTGGCATGTTTGGAATTCAAACCTGTTAGGTACTGTGCTGTCACATATGGAACCCTCCTATACATAAATACACATAAATACTACATTTCTTTGGACATGGTGGAATTACATTAGTCAGGAGTTATTCTTTTGATTTATTCTGTGATATTTAGGGGTTCTTGATGTGTGAGTGTATAATATTGATGTCAGCCTCTAAATCTTGGGAATTACATTTTTATTTCTAATGTTGGTACACATATCACATTGTTTGGGCTCAAATTATGATCATTTGAAAGTAATAAAAAACACACAAAATTGTGACTAATTTTAAATTTGCATCAGCAATGGTATTGTTTGTGGTTTGTAAAGACACCTGTGTGAGTTTGGGTAAAGATTTTTGTGAGATGAACAGCAACAAGTGAGAGAAACAGAGAAAAATATATTTTACCAAAACATGAAAACATTACACATTCTAGCATTCTTAACCACTTGCCAACCGATGCATGACGATATACGTCAGCACAATGGCAGCGGTGGGCAAATGGGCATACCTGTACATCCCCTTTAAATGGAGGGGCCACATACAGCGTGACCGTGCCCGCGGGACCCGCAGACTCGATGTCCGCTGGTGTCCCAGCGATCGTGTCATGGAGTCGCAGAATGGGGTACTGCCTATGTAAACAAGGCATTTCCCCATTCTGCCTTGTGACATGACAGAGATCGCTGTTCCCTGTCACCGGGAGCAGTGATCGCTATCATGTGAGTGGAAGCCCCCCCCACAGTTAGAATCACTCCCTAGTGGTTAACCCCTTCCCTGCCAGTGTCATTTACACAGTAATCACTGCATTTTTTTAGCACTGATTGCTGTATAAATGACAGTGGTCCCAAAATAGTGTCAAATGTGTCCAAAGTGTCCACCATAATGTCGCAGTCCCGATAAAAATCACAGATCGCCGCCATTATCAATAAAAAATAATTAATAATAAAGATACCATAAAACTATCCCCTATTTTGTAGACGCTATTTTGTAGACGCTATAGCTTTTGCGAAAACCAAATCGCTTATTGCGATTTTTTTTTAACCAAAAATATGTAGAAGAATACATATCGGCCTAAACTGAGGGAAAAAAAATGTTTTTTTTATATATATTTTTGGGGGATATTTATTATAGCAAAAAGTTAAAAATATTGTTTTTTTTTTCAAAATTGTCGCTCTTTTTTTGTTTTATAGTGCAAAAAAATAAAAACCGCAGAGGTGATCAAATACCACCAAAAGAAAGCTCTATTTGTGGCAAAAAAAGGACGTCAATTTTGTTTGGGTGCAACGTTGCATGACCGCGCAATTGTCAGTTAAAGTGACAGTTAAAAAAGTGCTCTGGTCAGGAAGGGGGTAAACTCTTCCGGGGTTGAAGTGGTTAAAAACAAAATAGCTGAAGAAGAAGCAAAATTGTTGCAAGGACAATTTCTTTGAGAGAAAGATACAGTTCATCTCAACATGAAAAGTATTTATTTGGGGATGTTACAAGTGTACCATTAGAATCATGCCGCGTTCACACGGGCGGACTTTTCGACCGGACGGGTCCGACAAACTTTCCAGCAGACTTTCGATGGACTTTTGACGGACTTCCGACGAACTTTCTAATGAACGGACTTGCCTACACATGATCATACCAAAGTCCGACGGATTCGTACGTGATGACGTACACTGGACTAAAATAAGGAAGTTGATAGCCAGTAGCCAATAGTTGCCCTAGCATCGGTTTTTGTCCGTCGGACTAGCATACAAACGAGCGGATTTCTGGGTCCGGCGGAGTTACGACGTAAAGATTTGAAGCATGTTCCAAATCTAAAGCCTGTCAGATTTGCGACTGGAAAAGTCCGCTGACGGTCCGGTGAAGCCCACACAGGATCGGATTGTCCGCTGGATTTGGTCCGTTGGCGCCCGTCAGACCAGTCCGGTCGAAAAGTCTGACCGTGTGTACGCCCCATTAATGTCTGAAACTTGCATTTGGGCTACATAACTCTCATTTTCACTCCCAAAAACACTTTTTAACCCAGTGCGCATTTTGGTATTTACTATAAGTCTTGGTAAGAAAGACATGGGAGTTAAAATGAGAGTAGTTTGCATGTCTGAGCATGCTCAGTTGTGATGACACCTAGTTGTAAAGACACGGGGAATTTATCTCTTCTCAGACGTTTGAAGATATTTCAGTGTATATATCCATTTTTAACACAGTTTAAAGTATTACTGCTAATTAGCTTGTGGCACTATAGTAAATGTCCCCTACATCCAATTTGTTGCTACTCCATCCAATCGTAGTACACCTTAAAAAAGGACATGATTACTGGATATACTGGATATGCTAATTAAGATACCCTTATGTACTCTGCAGAGATATGAAACAAAACATCTTCCAACCTAATATGAAAACTGGATATTCTTATAATACACTTTAGGTCATATTAAACCCTCAGTTTTTAAGCACTTTCAACAGTTACCGTATATACTCATGTATAAGTCGAATTTTCCAGCCCCTTTTTTGGGGCTGAAAGTGCCCCCTTCGACTTATACACGAGTCACCGCCGTCTGCCTACATGATCAGCGTGTCATGCAGGCAGACGGTGGCCAGCGTGTGCTGCATAGACTCGGCAGCGGCTCTGGGCTCTCACAGTTCAAAAGCCACCTGTCGTCTGTCGTTGGTGCAGAGGATGCACAGGACACAGGTAGGATGCACACACACGCATGCACACAGACACATGCACACAGGTACATATACACATGACACATACACAGGACACAGGTACATATACACATGCACATATATACATGACACAGGTACATATACACATGCACATATATACACAGGACACATGACACATATGCACAGGACACATGACACATATGCACACATGCACAGGACACAGGGAGATATACAGCTGCAGATGGGCATTGTTGACCCTCTTTTCCACTTACAGTAGCTGTGCATTTTTCACCCTCGTCTTATACTCGGGTCAATGCATTTTTCCCATTTGTTTGTGGTAAATTAGGGCCTCGACTTATACTCGGAACGACTTATACTCGAGTATATACGGTAATTGAATCACTCACTAACTATGCAGCTTCATTGTCTTGGAAACCTTGCCTATGGTCCAATCAAGTTGGCGCCCTGCTGCCCCAGCCCTTTCTCTAGCAGCACCCAACCCCCAGGCACAAGTGAGAATCATATGCAGGCCAAGTCGTCCCTGCTGGGAGAATGAATGAATGACTTGTAGTTGATTGATCGATCAACTTGCGTACAGTCAGCCTGTCACCATGAACTTTATTGCTACTACTCCATACAGACATACTACCTCACACCAACCAACCTAATATGACCACTGAATATGCTTATAACACACTACTTTATACAGACATAGTACATCACACCTATCATCCTAATAGTCTGACCACTGGTCATTCTACACATTTTTGTACTCTATGAAGATATAGAACAAAGCAATTACCAACATGATTCAAACATTGGACACAATTAGTGATGTAACAAGGGAAGAGGTATAAAATGCTTTTAGGTCTGTGGATCTGCAGTTGTAGAAAATCTCTGGCTGTAATTTATGGACTTTTTTTATTACTGTGTCTATGAAACTTTCGTAAGGTGGTCACTAACTAGAAGGATCCTTCATGCTCACAAGTTTGTGGTACTATACCAGTTTGTGTGTGTGTGTGCTAATAATCATGAAGAGAGGTTGTGGCCCCACACATTTTCCTTTAGAATTCAGAAAGATGTATGGAGTAGGTTGTGTCACAACAATATATTGCTGCCATGGAAACAAATAATATCTGTCAGCTGTTCCCAGTTTCCTAGGATGTCTTGTCTCATCTACTGATGCAGTGCCCTAACCCTATCATAGGTAGAATGTATTCTGAAGTACAACTTTTTATGATCTGATTGTCTTAGTGGCTTGGGCAAAGTAGGTCTACTTGCCTCTATCTACAGAGCAGTAAATGCTAAGCAAGCCTGAGGCAACCCAATACATGAACTAGCCATAATAAATCTCTCCGTCCACATTGGTACTGTACATTGCCATGTCTTTTGCAGAGTTATGCAATTTAAGCAAAATGTATGGAAAACAAAAATCTACTTCTTTCCATAACATGTCACAACAGGCACCACAAAACATGGCTTCATCATTGAAACCCCCTCCAGTAGTGTACAATCATCCTACACACAAACATTACTGTTCCAACGCTTTATCTCTGATTCAGCTGACATTCTATTGCAACTCACATGTGAAAAAAAAGTCCCTTTCTCTTTTTTATGGAGAAATATCACTAAATGATCAATATGTTGAGAAATCATGGGCAGTTCTGATGCTAACACATGCCCCTGGGAGCTAACCCAGTCCCAGATAAGACCAAATAGTTGCAAGCAATGTTCAAACTAGTTGCGTCATTCATTATAGTTCAAAATGAGGTAGGTAAGCGCTGCAAATGACTGCTGGAAGAGATGTTAATTATTATCTATTAGGTGTAATTTGCTCCTAGATTGTTAGAAATGAACTCCTGAATGAAAAGTTCCCTAGATCAAGGTTGGGTTAGTGTACTTGTGTTATGACACTTAAGTATGGCCCAATTCATTTCATATTTTTGACAGCTGCACACCAGGTAGTGATTCCGTGATCTACCTTATTACTCAAAGCACAGCCTGCATAAGTTCTTCCATCCATACACTGTCAGGTTGTTGTACGATTGTACTGAATTCTTATGTTGGCCTGTATAAGGCCAGCTATAGACCTCATTTGACAATTTCTGGACTATATACAAGAAGCAAACAACTGTTTTGCCTAAATAGGTTCCTTTCAATATAAAAATGGGGCAGGGACTTGGAATTGTGAATCTTCAAGCTTTCTGTCAAATAAGTCATCATGTGCTAGTACATCAGTGTTAACTTTGATGTTAAATTTCGATTTAGTTTTAGTCATAGTCTTTTGACGAAAATGGCATTTTAGTTTTGTTTTATTTTAGTAATCTGAATTGTTTCAGTTTTAGACTAAAATAGTGTTCATTTCGTTGCCGAAATTAAGGCTGGCCATACACGGTACACATTTCTTTTCTGCAACCATGGGTTGCAGGAAAGAAATTTGCACAATTCCCCCTTCAACACAGTCAGTGCTGACAGGGGAATCCCTCTTGCTGAGACAATGGGGTTGATTTACTGAAGGCAAATAGAAATTTGCAAGTGCAGTTGCTCAAGAGCTCAGTAAATGAGGTAGGGCTTCACTTTGCAAAAAATAACAAATCACATGCAAAGAAAAAAGAACAGCATTTTTGCTTGCCCGATTGGATGATGGAAGTCAGCAGAGCTTCTGCTCATTTACTAAGAAGCCCTGGAGCAACTGCACTTGGAGAGTGCAACTGCAATTTGCAAAGTGTACAGTCTATTAGTAAATCAACCCCAATGTCTGCTCCGGCAGGGGGCGGGGGCGAGGAGGGGAAGCTATCCCCGCAGGGAGGAGACAGTGATTATCACTAGCGGCTATAGCAGCCCATTAATGGTTCAAATCTCACCTGGTTCCATATTCGAACTGTGTATGGCTGGCTGAACACTGTTCTACATCTGTTGTAACATCTACATTTTTTGCTGAGACAGATAATGAAAGAGATATAGGAAGGTTTAAAGACTTAACTTATTTAGATACAATGATGCTCCAGGCTCCCTTTTAAGAAAACCTTTGCTAAAGATAACACAAAGGTTGCCACTGCTTGTCCTTTCTTCTGAAGATGCTAGTCACCTGATTGTCATCAAAATCTACTGGCTTCAGTACTCTCTTAACCACTTGCGGACTGCCCACTGTACCGAGTGCGTGATCTGACACTTTGGGGTCTGGGGCGTACGAGTCTAATCACAGCGGGAGCCAATCAGCGGATCCGGTGGATGCGATGCCTGCTAGGACCCGATGATCGTTTGGGAAACAGACAGAACAGCGGTCTGCCTATGTAAACTAATTGTAAACAAAGCAGATCGCCGTTCTGTGAGAGGGGAATGTACTGATCCTGTGTTTCTGCTAAGCAAAAAACACAGATCTTTACCTTCCCCCAGTCAAAGCACCCCCCCCACAGTTAGTAAGCACTCCCTAGTAACACATTTAACCCTTTTATCGCCCCTGATGTTAACCCCTTCCCTACCAGTGTCATTAGTACAATGACAATGCATATTTTTTTCCACTGATCACTGTATTAGTGTCGCTAGTCCCCAAAAAGTGCCAAAAGTGTCAGTTGGTTGTCCAATTTGTCCGCCGCAATATCGCAGTCCCGCTATAAGTCACTGATCACCGCCATTACTAGTAAAAAACTAAAAATAAAGAAAAATATCCCATAGATTGTGGACGCTATAACTTTTGCGCAAACAAATCAATATACGCCTATTGGGATTTTTTTACCAAGAATATGTAGCAGAATACATATTGGTCTAAACTGATGAAGAAATTAGATTTTTTACATTTTTTAATTGGGTATGTTTCATATCAGAAAGTAAAAAATATTGTTTGTTTTTCGAAAGTGTTGCTCTTTTTTTGTTTATAGCGCAAAAAAAAACCACAGAGGTGATCAAATACCACCAAAAGAAAGCTCTATTTGTGAGGAAAAAAAGGACAAACATTTTATTTGAGTACAGAGTCACATGCACTGCACAAGTGTCGGTTAAAGTAACGCTGTGCCATATCGCAAAAAATGGCCTGGTCATGAAGGAGAGTAAACCTTCCGCAACTGAATTGTTAATCAAAGACTTGGAAAACTATGCATATCATGTATTATTAATGCATAATAACTTTACTGGCTATGTGCTCATTCTTGGTCAGTGACTGAGAAAGTACTGAATTCAAATGATAAGCTCAAAAGCCAGGCCGGTAGCATTTTCCAGAGGTCAGCAATGACAGCCACTTTACTTCTTTTAGAACAGATTTTGATATGTCTGTAGGTCTGGGTAAATGGTTATATGATCTCTGCTAAAGTGAAGGATTAAAGTTCAGACTGACCCTTTCCTTCAGCAGAAATTATGTGACCAAAACGTAGGCCATTACTCGTGTGGTTAGGGTGACTTTTTATCCTTGCAACACCAGAACAGGAAATGAGGGAACACCAGAACAAGAGGTCTCTGGGACAGAAAGACATTGACAGAATAAAAAAAAAAAATTAAAAATCATAGAAGTTCTAACTCCTACCTACTCTAAAAAAAGTGCTCTCATTGCTCACTCTGTCTACATTGGAGAGATTTCCCATCTTATGACCCCATGTTACTGGCATCAACAACCAACCAACAAAAAATCTTGAAGCTTTCTGTAGATTTTTTCCTTTATAAAACCATACAATATGAGGTCAAACCTTTAAGCCTCGTACACACGATCGGACTTTCCGACAACAAAACCGTGGAATTTTTTTCGAAGGGTGTTGGCTCAAACTTGTCTTGCATACACACGGTCACATAAATGTTGGCCAACAATTACGAACGTTGTGACATATTACGTGTTTTTTCAGCCCTTTAGCACCACCCTTAGGGCTCTTTCTGCTAATTGTTAGTAGAAGTTTGGTGAGTGTTGATTCACGCTTTTCTTTTCGCGTTTTTCATTTCGTGCTTTTCAGTTTGTTTCTGAACGCCCATTTGTCAACCAGACATCATGCGGAATCAGAGGAGATAACATGTTATTTATTATTGGCCTTGGAGTTAGTGCTTTGACATTTTTTTGGTTGAATAATGATTTGATTTGGTATATTTTCTATATTTTTGGATGCATAGAATGCACTTTTTGGTTAAGTTCTATTGGCAGATAGCATGTCTAATTTTTTTTTTTTTTTTTAATGCACAAAAAAAAAATTGTGGAGAATAATACTTGGCTATGTGTTTTACTTCAAATGACAGTTTTGGAGTAGGCAGTTACATTTTAAAAAATACAATGTAAAATTGACAAGGACTACCAACATAGTTGTATCTTTGTTCTTAAAAACTACAGGATAATGGTGTTGTGGTAACTTGCACAAATAAAAAAAAAACAAAACATAATAATATCATTCTTGTTATCACTAGAAAAAAAAAAGCCTTTGAAAATTTGTTTGCAATAACTCCATCAGTATCACCAGCAAAGCAGCTTCATTATTATCCCATTAAAGAAGAAGAGAATTGTGCGCTGCATTTCGAGATTTCATAATTTGCCACGTCGTGAATGTTAATTCTCCATTACGAACGTTAGTTTACAAGACTGTGTTTGTACTTTTGTCCAATGGACTTGTGTACACACGATTGGAAAGTACGACAACACACATTTGTTGGAGGAAAATTTGAGAACGTGCTAGCCAACATTTGTTGGTGGAAAGTCCGACAACAATTGTCTGATGGAGCGTACACACGGTCGGATTTTCCGCCAACAAGCACACATCGAACATTTCCCGTCGGAAAGTGCGATCGTGTGTACGGGGCATAAGAGTTTCAGTTTTTATGCAATCAGGCAGGCCCCTTGCACTACATGGTTTTGGTAAATCTAAAGGAAATCAGACAACAACATTTGTATAGTGTGTATGGGGTCTAAGTTCTAGCTTCAGGAAAAGAATTAGTTTACTTTTTATAGAATGGAGAAGAGTCCCAATCTGCTTGCAAAGAAAAGGCATACAAAATAACCTATACTGATATCTGGACATTTTTCATCTCATTAAAGCTCATACCTTTGTAGAGGGGTAAAATAAAATCAAATCATTTCTGATTGCACCGGGTTCTTGTTATTGCTTCTTTCCTTAAATAAAGTGTCAGTCCACCTATGAGTAACATTTATGTTTTTGGCAGATGCTGGATAGAAAGAAAACTAGCCCGTATTTCATCTTAACATTTACAACTAAAAGTTTTGCCTAAGAAAAAACCGTGTTGACAGTCTGACAGCATTTATCATACCAGTAGGTATTGGGGTTGAGGAAGGAAACCCATGTAAAAATTCAAATACAGTATCTAATGCTACACAATGAGTGCTAAACACATGACTACTGTGTGCGGTGAAAACCTAAAGAAACTCTCGAAGCCTTTGCTTTGAACCACTGAATCTGCTGGTAGCGTGCTTTACAACACAGTTAACAATACAAGTGAGGTCCTAGTTCTGACAATACAAGATTCAGATATATTATCTGAATGAAGCATTCTTTTATTTAAGCTCAGTTCTGGGACCAGGGGAAAAGATTCTCTATTGATAAAAACAACCTATTATTTTCCCATACAACTTGCTGCACATACCTTACATGTTCTATTGAGGTCAAGGACATTTATTAGCACTGTGAAAGCAAGAGAGAAATTGCATTTGTGTTTTGAGTTATATGGGGTCAACCAGGGTGATACATAATCAGAGTTATATACAAGAAAAATATCTATAAGGTACAAAACAATGCAGATAGAGCTAAATAATCTTGCTAAAAACGGCAATAATATATTTGAGTTCCTGCGTGATATTTTTGATACATGAAGATAACAGGAAAATACTTACCTATTAAACTAAATGTTGTGGCCTTCTTGTTTCTGAACAAAAGGGTACTGTTTATGGCAAAGCCCTAACAATGCTGTTATGTTCTTAATAGATACCATTGACCTTCGGAAGATTTTACCCCCTTCATAACCAGAGAATTTTTTGCTATTCAGCACCGCGCTATTTTAACTGGCAATTTCGCAGTCATGCAGCACTGTATGCAAATTACGTTTTTATCATTTTACTTTTGGTAGTTTTTTTTATTTGTATTTTATTTGTTTGTGATATAAACAAAAAAAGATGAAAAATAATAAAAATAACAATATTTTTTACTTTCTGCTATAAAACATATTCAATAAAAAATTTAAAAAATCAAATTTCTTCATGAATTTAGGCCAAACCGTATTTTGCTACATGTCTTTGGTAAAAAAAAATCCAAATATGTGTGTATTATTTTAGTTATAGCGTCTGGTATAGATACTGGATTTATATAGTGGGACTGTGATAGTGTGATGGGCAATCTGACAGCTGACCCTGGCTGGGGGAGTACACTAACTGACACTGACATTAATAGTGACACTAATACAGAGATCAGTGCTAATATTATTCTACTACTATACATTGTACTAATACATTGTACTAATTACACTAGCTGGGAAGGGGTTAACATCTAGGAGTGATCAAGAGTAGGGATACTTGTTACGGTAACAACTGTCAATGTTCTCTCACTTTGGAGAAATTTTTACCCACTTCCTGTCCTGTCTCCAGGACAAAAAGTAAGAGGATAAAAAAAAACCTGAGAGGCATTTTAACAATTTTCTATTCTATCCAGAAATGGAAAAAAAGAAAGTCTTGACTTTAGACAAACAAAAGTGAAATTAGTCATGCTTGCCTTCATAGCATAGTATGGACCAACTAGTGCCTTCATAACCGCAGTCAAATGGTAAGGCAGGCAGACCTACAGTAGGGGGACTAGCTACTGCGGACATCACTATGTAGGTAGGTATTACATAGTTACATAAAGCTAATATCTGCATGGCTTTGGCTATTGTACAGAGCCATGGGCTGCTAAAGAGAAATCTGTACAGTTGGTGATTAGTTGCCTCAAAGGATCTTTCTTGTTTTAGTTTTCTTTCTTTTTTATAATATGTACATATTGTAAAGCTTAATGTAGAGGTAAAAGTATTTTTATGTATATCACATTCTTAGTAAGAGTTTAATCCTAATTTCTACCTTTATTTTCTTCTAGGGATACGGGATGACCCTTCTAAATTGACCTACTAGAATCGACATATAAAGCAAGATTTGGAGGCCGGAACTCACAGGAATCAATTCCTTGATCATGCTAAAATATTTTTTGGGCCAACATCCGGCATTTTTTTCATCAATTCTATCTTTTAAAAGACACAAAACAAAAAAAACAAAAAAACACACAAATATGCAAACAACTGTTATGTGTATTGCCTCATTTTTCCAGACAAACCGCATATTAACTATGTTTTTTTTTTTTTAATAAATAATGCAAATGTTAACAAATCAATATTTTTGCTTGACATGTTTTAGCTTAATAATAGCTTTCATTTTATTTTTTCGGGAAAGAAAATTTTGTTGTTTGGTAACATCACGATTGGAGAAAAATTTACAGTGAGTAAAACATATTTACTTAGGCTCCTTACTTTTTGTTAATGCATATATCTACTATACATTTAAAGTTCTTTACCACTCCATGTGTGCATCATTTATGATATCAGCTGCCTCTGCTCAATGAGTTAGGGGCTCTAGGTCGAAAAGGCTATATTACCTCTGGTGCTGCTACTGCAAGTCCACTATTACTTGGAAAATCTTGGGAAGATCTATTTTTAATTATGTTCACAGTATTGAGAGCTAGACCATCCACTGGAATCAGCCAGGTGTGGTTTTGATCATTTCTTAGATTTGAATGACCAAATTAAATTAAAATAGTGGGTAGCTATAGTTGAAAACTGATGGTCACAAAATTGCTAAATGTTTGGCTAGCTAAGAGTCAGATTCAGTTGTAAAAGACATTTATTTTTTACCAAAGTGATGTTGACCCCCTTGACTCTACTGTGTACCGGTATCAGGCATCTGCCAATGCAGCCCTTCCTACGTTACAGCTCTAGAAAACTAACTATATGGAACTTGTGGCAAATGTGTATTTTGTTTCCAATGTTGGCTTTCTGTATGGTTGGTTTACTAATTATGGCATCCAGTCAAATAATTGTTACCTATGAGCTGATTTGTTTTCTATCTTCAGGGCAAGAATTGGGGTGGTTCTGTTTTTTTAGGTAATGTGCAACAAGGTAATTAGAAACATGAGAGGGTTCGGGCTCATATACAGGCATACCCCACTATCAAGTACACAATGGGGTTTATTTACTAAAGCTAGGAAGTGCAAAATCAGTCTCACTTTTGCATAGAAACCGATGAGATTCTAACCCCAGCTTGTTCAATTAAGCTTTGATAATAAAACCTGGAAGCTCATTGTTTTCTACGCAAAAGTGAGACTGATGTTGCACTTCCTAGCTTTAGTAAATAAACCCCATTGTGTACTTAAAAGTGGGGTATGCCTGTACATGTCCAACCAGTGGCAGTTGGTGCTGTATACAAGACACCCATCACCACCCCCCCCGGCCCATCCCCCCGCCAGCACTGCACTTACCCCATCCAACAGCTTCAGCTCCTTCTTGCATCTCCTCCTCCTCCATCGGCGGCTTCCCTCCTCCTTCCCTTGGCAGCCAATACAATTGCTTCTCCTCTTGGCCAATTGGATCTTAATCCGCTTGACCTGCTTCCTGATTGGCCAGGAGGAGAAGCAGGAAGGCAATAGTGAATATTAATTCAGTGCAGTGCAGTGCAGTGCTCTGAGCCCCGAGCCCACCCTTTTTAAAGCCTATTAGAGCTCCTGGCTCTAATCACGTGCTTGTAGATAAGGGGCCAGACACATGGATTAGGGGGGCGGCGCCCCTGCACCCCTAATGGATGGACCACCACTGTGTCCAACCATTGTCATTTTGTTCCTTTTTTTGCATGTTGTATGCACATTATAATCAAAACAGTTGTCGATATGAAAAAGTTCACTTCAAAGCTCCAAAACGGTATATAGGTAGCCAAAACGTCAAAATTTCCTAATGTGGTTGGATGTTTTTTATGCACTTAGCTGTGAAGCAGAAAAATAATACAAATGTAAATTTAAACAAAGATGCTCCAAATAAAAGAAAAAAATAATTATCTATCCGCATATGTTATACATATTGTTCATCCATTTGACAGAAGTACTTGTTGTCAAGTGCATTGGAAAACAATGCTGAATGTCTAACCTTACTTGGAAAACATGCATTCTTGTAATGATGCCTTTGAAACAAGAATGTCAATCATGCAGAATTGTGGTATCACGTTCTTCAAATCCACTTGTATGTTTTACCCCATGTATGGTACTGCAGCAGCAACACTGAAAGGGTTAATCAATAGTGGCACCCTGTCATGTCTGGAGACAGACATTAAAAGGAAAGGGAACTTTGAAGTGACAGTTCTGGTGATCTTCCTGTCAGGACTGGGTTTAGGATAAATGACAGCTGTGGGCTTTGTATCGATTATGTGGCATCCCTATTTATCTGCAGACAGCAGAGGCAAGGGCTCCTAATAACCCAAACATAGTGACTCCCCGTGTGACCACCTTGTGCTGCCGCAAATGATGATTGCTCACTCTCTCAGAAGCCGATGGCTTTTTACCATAATTAAGGCTAGGATTTTTATAATAGCACCCTATATCAAGCTGATATTTTTAACAAATTAAATATTAATAGTGATATCATAATTATATAAAAAAAGCATTGTTTTCTACCTCCAGATACATGATTTAAACATTTAAACTAATGCACTGTATACAAAAGTTGCAGTTATGTTATCCGAAAATTATCTCCTAAAGACATGCTGTCTCATTTTAAACGTTTGTCATGAGTCCTAAATACTTAATAAGTTGCTAGAAAAATACATAAGGAAAAGTACATCACAGGCTCATGCAGTAAGAACAAGGCTGATGTACATATTGCAGTAACCCATAGAAATGTTATTTTGTGTACTCTAGGCAGGCCAATGAATGGAAAAAGCTAGTTACTAATGTTTTTTTTTTTTTGTTTGCCTTACCCATTGATCTTTGCCTCTTTGAATAAAATGTACACTTTGAAGGTCCAGCTCCAACCAAATTTGTATTTATTTGTAATTTTGGATTGAATGGAGATGGGTTAGAATGCCTCAGTTTATTGCAGACTGTTCCAGGACAGAGACACAGACAATAAGAAGCCGAGTTTCTGGCCCTTCTCTACTCCAGCTAAGAAGGGTATTTTTTATTTATTTTCCTAAGATTTCCCCTTATTTCTTATTCCAATGACAAGGACACAGGCAGCAATAAACTGGACAGAGTTTCTAACCCTTCCCCACCCTATTCAGTATTAAATCAAGTTTTTGTCTTTGACTGGAGCTGATATTTACCTATGAAGACTTCTATTATACTGGCATTTGATATATAAACAATGCTTTACCTTTTTTGAGGTTGATTTGCTAAGAGAGTAAAGATGTAGCAAAACCATTGTTGGAAAGTGGAAGTTGAATGAGCTTGGTAAATAAGGTATTTCTCCTTTTATCCATTCATGTGCAAGAAAAAAAACAAAACGTTTTTTTTCCTTGAACATGATTGGGTATTTAAAGTGAATGAAGATTCTTATGTACTAACCTCAAAGAACTTTCACTTTGCACAGTCTATACTCCTTTAGTAGAGCGACCTCAATAATAGGGTCATGTTACGTGCTACTTACACAGAATGGCAGTCAATAAGAAGGCTATAGAACTGAGCATGTGAACCTATTATCTAATAATATAACCACTTAATTGAGTCAGTCATGAAACAGATATGATTAAACATGCATTATAAACAGCACAGCAAGTGACCCATATATTAATGATACACCCTTATGGTGTTTTTATAGTATAATATGCTATGTTAGGTTTCAGTATGTTTGGGCGTATCCAGCCCTAACTTTTTGATGCTTGATATACAGGGGTCAATTATATGATTTATTCCAAGGTCTGCTTCTAAAGAATTTTTTATGTTTGCTGTTAATCCTTGGTAAAAAAAAGCTCCAAGCTATGCCACTATTGATCCATATGTCACCATATTTTTATTGTTTCCTTGAAGTTTTACTCATGGGCACATGAGCTTTGGATCATGGTATGTCAAGTAGTATTAATTGTGCTCCTTTAAGTCTGTTACTTCAGTTCTTTGTAAAGGAAGAAGACTGTAGGTGCATTACACTTAGTCTGGTCTACCCTGGAGCAGTTCCTCTCTGATCAATACAGAACGCCTTCCTTACTGATCATTATAGAACAGTTGTTTGACCTCGTAATATCTTCTGTGACCAGGTTCTTATGTTCAGACTTGTTTTCTCATATATACGTATATATATATATATATATATATATATATATATATATATATATATATATATATATATATATAATTTTTCTTTCACTTTTATATCTATGGGATTAAAGCTAAATCTACAATAAATTACTTAACCTCTCCTCCCTATTACTCTCAGGCTCTCCAGCTCACTTTTTTCCATTGCCACAGTAATGATTGTTGATATATTTGTTTGACTGAAATTATGTTCACACTAATGATAAAAAAGATGAAATATTTGTTATTTTTAATTAAGCAAATTACAGTTGCTGATGGACATGTATTGTGTTTAATTTTCATTTTTTTTCAGTTTATAGATTCTAATAGATTAAAATGGGGGTTTCCATATTTTTGGATTAAAAAATATATAAATAAAGAAAACAACAGGGAAAGTCTTTCCTTTGTGTTGACCCAAATGAGGAACCCCTGGCAAAGGCTGGAACTTTTTTTGACACAGGGGTGCTCCAGCTTGGAAATCTTTTGAAATGTCAGAAGGATCCCTGTGTACCTTAGTGTATATATAGCTGCAGGGTGGGGAGTGCATTGGTTGCAATTGAATGGACAGTAGTGGGCAGAAGGGACAGTTTCCCCCTTGGTTCAGTCAAATGTTAATGACATTTACCTTATATTACCATGTAGCCATATTAGGTTAATGATGTCATGAGCATCCCTGCTGTTTTTTGTACATGTAGCTGCTGGGTGGGGAATGCCCTGGCAGCAGTTGATTGGGAGGCAAGGGGTGGAAGTGGCAGCTTCTTGCTGGGTACAGTTTGGATCAAAGTTTGGACAAACCCAAGAGGTTATAAAAAGTATTCAACTTTTTTTATTAATAATTATTAATAAACATGCCATGAGAAAAATATGTGGATTACCATTGTTCAGCTGGTTTGCAAATACTGGTTGCCCTGTTATGCTATAACACCCTGGTCACCGACTTGACACACATAAGTAGATCAGAAAAGTCAGAAGGCCTTATCAGCATGTTGGTCACAGGTTATTGATACAACGTTCTAGAGCAGAAAGGTCAATGTAGCAGTCAGACAGATAGCATTTTAAACAGCAGAGGTCAGAAATGGCAGCCTAGTAACAATAAAATGTAAAGCTAAACTAAAGGGATTTTTTTTGATGAAGGGAGGGTTACAACCCCTATCAATTTTTTTTGTCTCGCCATCTGTGTTCCATTGGAAAATTTCCCTTCACTTCCTGTGCTATAGTCAATACAGAAGGTAATAGGAAATCCCTCGAAAGTAAGGGAATTTCTAGTTGTCACCGCAGGTCATCAAAACTAGTGTCCCCATTGGAAGATTTTCCCTCTGTTACTGTTTTGTTGTCAATCCAAAATTTGGGATTTTCTTTCACTTTCAATGATAATGATAAACATGACAAACAGAGAGGTTTCTTTTTTTTTACTTTTATTTGAGAATCCTTGTAAAGTATTACAGAAATGTCATTAGGGACAAAGAAAAAAATTGAAAATATAGGCACACACACCACTATTAGACATTGTCTAGGACATCACTTCATTAGCTGACCACGATGGAGCCAAGTGCAACAATTAAACCCCCCACATAGGTGTGTGATGTTTAAAGACGCACAATGGATGGGTGCAGCATGTCAGGCTCCAGTCACATAGGCGCCAACGGCTCTACAGCATGAATGAGGCGTTCAGAGTGGCCTGGAGCTGTGTGCCCGTGGCCTGCGACTGAATGGAGATGCAGTAACTATACAGACAGCCGAACGTCTGAGTTCATCAGTCACAGAGCCAGAGTCCACAGCCCCGGAAGGAAGAGGGGTGAAGATGGATGTGGTCACTAGCAGGGACATCGCGGGCTTTGTTTGCAGATAAGTGCCACATAATTATTATTATTATTATTATAATTATGCTTTTACTTTGCAGGGGGGTAAAAAAAAGGGGGGGGGTTAAACCAATCAGGCTTTACTTCCTCTTTAAAAGGGGCAAAACTGGGGCGTAGAAAAAGTAAGTCGAGGCATTTAGCCATTAGTAGATGTTCTCAGCTATCTGGAAGGGTCGGCCCACAGCCGAGTCCGGCCTTTCTGCAAGAAGGGGATTATTCTGGCACCGGAATGAGACCCCAGAGTTAGAGGAAGACTAAGGAGACACTTGACAGTGCGGAGAGAGGGTGAAACTTAATTGAAAAACATATTATCCCCACCTTTCTATTGAGGCATAGTCCATTCAACTGCATCTCAGGAATTAAAGCTCACTTTCTGAGAAATAGTGGATAGTAAATAAAGAGAAGGTATGATGTTGTCACACACACAAAAACTTTTCCAGGCCTGAATGGTTTACATATAAAATGTTTCCAGAATCACATGTGAGCTCATCTTAAATGGACACATTGAATTCTTTTCTGCTGATGTGGTTGTCCTGTAAACATGAGGAGTGACCTGTTCCTGCAGTGGGATTGCTACTCTTAGCCGGGACGTCCCTTACCCCCCCCCTCAGCAATACTCACAAATAATGTAAACCATTAGCTGTGATATGTGTCCAGAAATCTAGACAGGATTGATGATACTGTATTTAAAGCAGAATTCTGAGCAAATATAATCATATAATCAAATATAATCTAAACTAAGTAGCCTGCTCGGATTGGCTTTGAGAGTCAGAGAGGCACGGGCTGATGATGTTACAGCCTCTACCAATCCAAGCAGGCTTTGTATTCATTAATAGAATACATCGCTTGCCATGATTGGCTTCAGCAAGAAGGAAGGATATGGCCCCAGCTCCAGCAAGAAGGAAGAAATATGAAGCGTCGGAAGCCTCGGAAGGGGAGTTGTCTTATACGGTAAGTACAGACAAAAACTCTTAAAAAAATGTAAAATTAGGGGGTCGTCTTATACGCCTGGTCGCCTTATGCACCGGGAAATACGGTATGATTATCACCATAGGAGCACACTAGCCTCTGGATTTGGGGAAATCCGCATCCGATTCACATAGGTGTGAACCCAGCCTTAAACATCTTCCTGGTATAATCACTTGGAGTCAATCACATACATGTACAAGATTTGGTGGCAAGTGGTTATTGAAGCTGTGTATTTATTTACCATCATTGAATTTTTGTAAGAATGTAAGCAGTATCTGAATTTGACCTGGTATCAGCCTCTTGCAGTCTTGTTACAGCAGATCTGGAGTGTGAGAGGAAGCAGCAGCACAAGGAGCCAATAAGTTAATGTGCTGACAAGAAGTATGCTGATAGGAGGAGAAAGCAGAGTTACCTGAAAGATGATCTAATCACTGTGCTGTTTCTTCTTTCACTGTCAAGTCACAGCCAGAGGTGGGTGCAGGACAAGTGGTGTGAATGACGCTGGTCACCAGACTGATGACATCGAGCAGCGGAAATAAAAAGGGCTACAGGGGACATTTCCAGACTGAAGGTGAATATTGCAGCAAAGGCTGTTTTTTTAATTTTGTCTTTTAATGGGCTATTTTGTTTTTTATTGTTATTTTTAGAAGGAGTTCTGTTTTAAGGTAAGTTTTATTCTTACTCAAGAAACCCTGATCTTATGCTAGCAGTCTTTTCCCTGCTACTTCCTCAACTACAACTTCAACTACATTTTCCCCAAAGTAATTATATCCAATATTTTTAAAAGATTGCATAGGTACATTCAAAATACAATCTATCAGATGAGACATCGTCGAAAGATTCAGATGTGGGAGCAGCAATATTTATTTTAGTATTTAAAGTTTGCAAATATATTTAACAAAAATTTTTGATCTACATTAATAAAGAAGATTGCACTTTCTAGACCGGCTCAAAAGTCCTTGTCCCTTTTTTTTTTTTTTAAACACAAGCTATGTTGTCTGAAAATGACAGAGAAAGGGGGGCCCAGCTTGGGTATGCAAGCATTAAGAAGATGCAGACCGCTCATAATATTTTCTGCAACTTAAGTGATGTTATATAGATATTGTATTTGCTTTGCCAAGTGTGAGCCATTCACCAACTGTAGTCACAGGAACGGTGCCATAGGGGTGTCCAAGGGAAGGTCTATTGCCGGTTGGAACTTTACATTGTCAGTAGTTTTATGCTGAACAGATCAAGCTTACAATATTTCTAGAAAGTCAGTACAGTAAATGATTACAAATATAACAGGGGTTCTGTTTGGTCAATATAATCAATGTAGATCATGCAGTCTGTTTAATATGTGCAATTTCTGTACGTAGCCTCTAAAATAAGTTTGTATTCATTCTACCCACCAAAGTCAATATAATATGAATGGAAAAGGGAGGTCTACGAGAGCATGTGACAGCAATAGATATGTTATTTATGCAAACACCACCAGTTTATACGTAGAGAAAGACTCAATCAATTAATTGCTCGTAGTGAAAATGTTTTCTAATGACCAGAGGCTTATTGATTGAGAAGTGATTTCTGAAATTTTGTTTTAACAAGTGATGGAATTTCTCTTCAAGGGTGGCCATGCTGTAGCTTCTGCTAAACTGTGTGTGTAGTATGTGTATCTATATTGTATATAGTTCCTTGTTATCTATGGATTCCCAAGGTGCAACACCCATCATTTCTGAAAGTTCTAAAGATGTCAATACCAACCTATTATTATCTTTGAAATAACTACTTAGCAATTATAGCTACGGTGCCTAAACTACCCTTATATTATGTTACTACTATAGTGCATCTTGATAATAATTTCTCAGAAAATATATTTTACTACACATATCAAAGCACAGTATATTAATAGTAAAATATCAGTATTTACTTGATATTACTTTAAGGGTTCTAGCTAACCTTCCAAACTAATGTTGCAAAAAAATTCAATCCTCCGTGATGGTTGATGAAGGACATTAAAGAAAACGTTTTAATCTTTTAATCTATTTAATTGCATTAAGTTGTCAAATCTGCCATATTAAATTTTGTCACAATTTCTAGAGTATGATATGCGCCTAATCTATTCAGTAGTTGTGAGAAATAATTGTGTGTGCTGGAAGTAAATAAAGGATCACTACAGCATGATTTTTTAAAAGACATTTCTTCAAGGTAGGATTTAGCATTTCCACTTAGTAAGTTAGAGAGGCTTGGGCTGCCCCATCACCGTGGTAACTGCCAGAAAAATGCTCCTGATGTTTGAAGAGGTCAGCTAACCGGGTCATCCACTCTGGCCTCTCCCTGAGCTAGGCCTGGCAGCCCACAGTTTGCAGTTAGTCTAAGTCTGGGTCTAGCCCCGCAAGGTCAACTAATCCGGCTCTGATATAATTTTTTTGAGTCAGTTCATGGCCTGCACCCACCAGGTGGCCTCTAAAATCGATTATGACCTTTTGGCCTTGTCTAACAGAGGAATAGCATCCAACCTACGAGTGGGTTTGCATAGGCATGACAGCTTTCCGCTGAGTGTTATTAAGGATAGCACCAACCGTTTGGGAAAGCATGGATGTAGGTATAATGAGATGTCTGTATATGACATAAAATTATTTACAATCTCAGAATTATTTGACCATTTCCTGGAAATAGTATTAAAAATTTCAAAAAGTATAAACTTTTTCAAAAAGTTAACTTCCATTTTATAACACTGGTAAGAGTCTAGTTTAAGGTTCAAATAACCTGGTCTGGAGTCTGTACAAAGGAGGTTTTCCAACACAGCTGCTGAACCACTAATATTTTGATATAATTGAAGATGTATTGTGGGGCCATAATTAATGCTGAAACGTGTGTGTAACAAAGTACGCTAAGCTTGTCAGCAAGTGAATCATTAGTTTCCTGGGTGGCTCTGTCCCTTCCCATTACTTGAACTTGACTTACTCTTCCGCATACAGATCCAAAGTTCAATTGAAAAGTTTAGTTGTGTGACTAATGTAACAAACTCTTCTCTGGGGTTTGCGTGAGAAACACTGTATACCTCCAAACACCCCCTTCTAACCAAAAGGTTAACAAATGCATTAATCTGAAGGATTCAAAATGGGTTTTGGATTGTTGTTAAATAGCAGACGTAGTGTAAGAGTATTACTTATGACACTTATGGCACCAGCTAGCTCTAATTCTGCAATAACCTTATTTTTATTCTGCGCTGTGCAAACACCTTGAATAAAGCCTCGTTTTCTACACAATGGGTTTATGAAATAATGTTTTAGCCCAGACAAACTAGGTCATTTTCAGTTCCAGTGTGCCTAGGAATTTTTTTTAAAAAGTTATTTTATAAACTGCATAGATAGGTGTATATTAACAAAACAAAGGCATAATTTCTTATGAGTAAATTTCATACTTTTTTCACTGTGAAAAAAAAATCAAAGTGTACTCTGATAAGGTAAAGTGGGTCTCATGCATCATGGTGCTATCATTAATGCCTGTCTCTATTTTTCCACAGCCACCAATCAGGATCAAACTTGAAGATTTAAATTGTCATTTCCCAGGACACGCTGGAGCCTGGTGGCTTTGGAGAAACAATAACAGTGCTTAGTATTTACACTTTGATACATATTAATATTCATTTAATAGGCACATCTGTGTCTGACCTATTACACCTAAAACTGGCCAGACATGGGTACTTTGGTCATTTATCTGATATTTCTATCCTCAAGTGATGTCCAGGGTCCCAAATAAAAATCAATCAGTGCATGGATTTCTGAAGCACATTGGATGTATTGTAAGCTAAAAATAAATAATATACAGTCTAATGTGAAAGTATCTAAAATATTGTATTATTCATATGACCAGTAACCAAAGAAAGAAAACTGGAGCTTCTTAAAGAAACCATTGCAACTATGGGGGTTAAAACACACAAAATCCAAAAATGCTTGCTGTGAAGTGGACAAGGGAGATCATGGTTGTACTGCACTAACCACTTGGCTAACATATAAAAATTGAATTTTTTTTTGTAACAATGAATAAACTCTTGTCATGTCACAATGCAAGTGTCACTTTTCAGAAAACTTTGATCTTTTTTCCATTAAAAATCTATCTTTGAGCTCCAGTAAAGGGACCTTGCCTAGGCCGAGATGATGCTTTTGGTCAGCTGTAGGCATCAGGAAAAAATTCTCCAGCTTTCTATTCCAGTGATCAGACTGTAATATAGGCTACAGCGGGTGTCTAATCTGGATCAGATATTTGTGAACACAGTCAAGTACTGTACAGACATCAAGATTTACATGATTGTGGCACCTTAGTCCAGAAAGTTGTTGCTGACCTTAGATGATGCCCGAATAATGATGGTGCAATTCTTAAGTCCTGTATACATGTATTAAAATTTGATCTGTGTATAGCCCTGTCTATTCTGTATGTTCAACAGAAGTCCTACTGAAAAATAGAATTCGATCAGCTGCTGCAGCCAATCGCTAATCAGTGTATTCTGATAGAGGAGGGGGATTCCCCTTTGTCAGAATACAATAGCGCAGCAGGGAAGTTCAGGAATTTGAGGGGTTTTTTTTCCATTCAACCAGTGTATACCCAGCTTTAAGGCGAGAAATGCAGATAAAGTCATTGTCAGGGGAGTACTGTGAACTTTGTCAAAGGTAATACTGGTAGTGTAATACTAACACATTGCCCATCATTAATGCACTTAATATGAAGTCAACTTTAAGCAAGTAATTAAATATCTTAATAAAGAATGTATGTATGTAGCGGTATCCCTGTAAAGGCTGCTGGTAGTGGTCCGTCTGTCACCTTGCCCAGCCAGGCACACAATTTTCCAGTTACTCCCAGACAGAAAACAGTCCAGGCACTTTGTTTTGTTTATTTTATTGGGGGAATTCAACTTGGATGGGGATAGATGGGATTGGATGGGTAATTATGAGATGCTCAGTTGATTGCAGAACAGACAATGTAGGGACTGACAACTATATACACCTCCAGTATATACAACTTCCGTTCTTCCAGCACAAAACTTGACTGCTGATTTCACTCTTCAGCAACTCACTTGATTCCTCACTTCCTGGACCAGTTAGCACTTTAGGTTAGGCCTGACACTGGCTCCGCCAGGCCTTAGCGGATGCCCTTTGCAGGCAGGAACCGTGGTCTCCTTTGGTGTAGCAAAATGTCAGTAGTCCTAGTACTAGCTGTCCATGTGGCTACTGATCCCAGTACCACCTCCTCAGGTCCTGCCAGTCCTCCTGGCTGCAGCTATCTTTCTCCACTGCCCGTGCCACCATGGAGACTTGCCTGGCAGTGCTCTCCTGCTGTCCTCTCCTTGCTCCCGTGCCACCTGTCCAGGACACCTCCATGTGTCTTGAGAGGGTCCTGTCCACACCCGAGCCCAGGCTCAAGGTCACCACCCCCAGACTGGGGAGCTCCCTCAAAGGCCATGACAGCCTAGAACTCCATCTCCAGCTTCCACCCGAACAAATCCTTCCCAGCTGGGCTGACCCTGAGTATTTAAGGAGGCCTGCCCCCTGCCAATACAGGTTGGAGATTGGTCAGGTGTCCTCAGAATACTCCAGGCAGAGCCACCTCTCCTCTCCTCTTTCTCTTCCAGAAGATTCCAGAATGTTCTGGAATGAAGTGGGAGGTCTCAGTGATGCTGCCTGTGAGTCACCCAGCTCTGCCTGAGTCACTCCCTCAGATCTCAGATCTAACTCAGATCAAAACAACTAGGCTTGGCTGCCAGCCAAGCCTGTAACTTTACCTACACTAACAAAAAAACTCTATACACATCCTAGCAGTGGCGGTGCGTCCATAAAGGCGCACGGTGCCACCCCCTCTCTCCAGCCACCCCTCTTTGACCAATGGATAGATTCATGCATTGCATGAATCTATCCTTGGCCGCTGCTGCCACCCCCTATTCAGGCGCCCGGCCCATTTTTGGGTGCTGGGCGCCTGAATTACAGCGGCGGGGGCTGTTTTTGAAGCACCTGATTAGAGCCACAGGCTCTAATAGGCTTCAAAAGAGGTGAACTGTGAGCGCCATGCTTGGCGCTCGCAGTCCACCCAGGTGTGTTAGAAAAGCGAATTAATATTTGCTTTCCTAACACTGAACCGCCTATCTGCCAATCAGGTGCTCGAGTCTGTTACCTGTCACCTGATTGGCTGAAATGACAGGCGCTGTGATTGGATGCCTATCAGTAGGAGAGGACGGGAGGAGACGCATGGAGGACACCGCTCGCCGCCGTCATCTGCTGCCCCACCGAGACAGGGTAAGTGCCGGGCAGATGGCGAGTGGGCGGGGGGGGGGTCACAGTGGTGGCATTTGATTGTAAAGTGGCGGCATTTGATGGGCACAGTGGCAGCATTTGATGGCACAGTGGAGGCATTTGATGGGCACAGTGGCAGCATTTGATGGCACAGTGGCAGCATTTGATGGGCACAGTGGCCTTTGATGGCACAGTGGTGACATTCGATGGACACAGTGGCAGCATTTGATGGCACAGTGGCAGCATTTTATGGCACAGTAATAGTATTTGATGGACACAGTGGCAGCATTTGATGGCACAGCGGCAGCATTTGATGGCACAGTGGGAGCATTTGATGAGCACAGTGGCTGCATTTGATGGCACAGTGACAGCATTTGATGGGCAAAGTGGCGGCATTTGATGGGCACAGTGGCTGCAATTGATGGCAACAGTGGCTGCGCTTGATGGCACAGTGGCTGCAATTGATAGGCACAGTGACTTTGGTAAAAAGAATCCCAATCAGTGTAAATTATTTAGTCTGGGTGAAAGTTATTTAGTTTAGAAACTATGGTATATATATTATAAAATTAATCAATCCTGATGAACTGAGGGTCTATCTCATTGCTTGAGGCCCTAAAATGCCAGGACAGTACAAATGACCCATTTTGGAAAGTAAACAGTTCAAGGTATGTCTACGCAGGGTGATTTTTTTTTTAAGTTGTAATTTTTATACAATTGTTTGGAAAATAAAGAAAGCGATCAGGAACACTCTTGTTGCCTTACACTGGTCTGGGGACAGTGGGGACTAGTGTGACAACAATCAGGAACATACAGTAGTTGCTGGCTTACACTAGTGTGATAACACTGCAAATCATGTGACGGTGATAAGGAATACTGTTGCTGGCATACACTGGTCTGGTGACGCTGGGATTGGTGTGGCGGTGATCAGGAAAACTGTTGCTGGCTGCACTGGTCTGCTGTGTAGGCAATCAGCAACACTGATTCTAGCTACAGTGGTCTGGCGACACTTTGGTTGGTGTGGTGGTGATTGGAGAACTGTGAATGACTGCACTATTAGGGCTTATTCACATGTGAGGTTAGGGTGGAAAAACCTTGTGTTTGAGCCTCGGGTTTACCACCCCTCAACCACTTCCCTACTTTAGCCCGAGGAATCAGTGGCCAAGGATGTACACATGCTGTGGCTGCTATGCTTTGCCTTGCAGCTGTGGTGGGAATTATACCCCCTGTACGTCCACCGATCATGACCCATTTAAATAAATGGGGGTACCTGTGTGGGGTCCCAGGGGTTAAAGCAGGTAGTGAGGAGGTTAATTGGGATTTTTATTTTTTTAACTATCATTGCTTATAAAACCATAGTTGCAGTATAGGCAATTATTTCTGATTGTGTTTGGCATCATTCGTTAATTCATGATGCCATTGTTTACTATTGTGATAGCTGTGATTAGCCACAACTATCACATGGTATACAACCGCTGTGGTTGGCCCTGTACCATGTAATCACTGTGACCAATCACATAAAAAAAAGTAGTAAGCAATGGCATCATGAATGACAGCCATTGGTTATTACTGCTGACTGTGATCACTGTTATTGATCACAGCGCTCACATGGTACAGGACAAATCACAGCTGCCCTGTACCCCAATATGTGATTCACTGTGAAAACTGCAGCATTAACTTTTATTTTAACCTCAGACAAGGACCAGTCTTACCCTTGGCAGATCTAGGCAACATTATACAGTATTAATAACCTGTCGAACATGGGGTTGGGAAAGGGTATGTCTATGAGCATCATTTTACACCAACTTTTTTTCTAACCTTCTTACCTTCTAAATCCATATTCACACCCATTCATTTTGTCAGGTGAAAATGCATGACAAGAGGAAACCCATTATTGTCTACAGGACTTGTTCACACCTGCACAACTCTCTTCTGTGCTACTTGCAAATAGGTGCAGGTGTATTTTTGTTCCCATGCATTTAAGGGAGTGCATGAAAAATGCATTGAAAATGCATGAAAATAACACAAAAAATACATTAAAATGCAGGCAAAATTTATGAAAATATAGACACACAAGTGTAAACCTTCAATGACTTTTAAGATATTTGGCCAGTTTAAAATAAAAATCACACTGGCTACAGATTGAAATGGAATAAGAAGATGTAAACAGTTCTGTTTGGATGTGTTTGTGTGTCTTTATTTTTTTTTTCTCATGCAAAAATTGAGTTTTCTTTTCATGCTCTGTCCAAGTTGAAATGAACCACTAGCACCGGCTGCAAGTTAGGGCCTAGTCACAAATTTCTGTTTTCCTATAGTAAGACATACACATTTGCTGTAGAAATCCCATTCTTTTCTATGTTGCTGGTTCACATCTAAATGCTAAAGTTTAATGTGCTTTAAAAGGAAAATATAGGGGCCTATTCACACCTACATACTGTATATGCATTACAATGAGTGCTTCAACATGTGTAGAAAGGTGTGGATGGGCCCTTAAAATATTTTTTTTTCTAAAGATGGTAGTAAGAATTTTTTGTAGTACCTTGTATTGAAAGTTTATTTTGTTTTTTAAAGAAAAAAAAACAATTTTATTTGGATAAGTATTTAGAATATAAACTTTTTATGAACCACAAAATCAGTAAAAATATGTAAATGATAATCTTCTTAATTTCCTCCATCTGGGGTTTTGTAACCACGGTTGCAAAGTTTTTTTTTTTTTTTGGGCACATTCACATTACTCATCAGTCCCATGCTAGTTTTGTTTGAAAAATGCTGGTGTTTGGAGAAAAGGGTTTATCAGATCAGCAGTGTATGATGCACGCATGCAGGGAAACAAAAGACCAATGCTAATTTCAGTAGTGCTGGCAGCGTGTCATGAGGCCCCAAAATAGGCTGAACAAGGCTTCCCTTACGACTAGAACAAAAATACTGTGTAGTGTAAAGCTGTTAATGCCATAACATCTCTGCCTGGAAAGTGGCTATTTCATTGTTTGCTACATTTACACAAACTTTCACTGCATCTTCGTCATGTAGACTGAACGTTTTTTTTTTTTTTTTTGTAACACTGCAAAGCAGGAAAATGCTGATTATTTCAGCTTAGAATAAATATTTGATCTATTCTGATCTTCATATTTACTGACAGTTAATTAGTAATGACAGTCCTTCATTATTAATAGAGGTGTTATGGACAATGACAGGAAAGGAGAAATGTGCATCCTGATGTCTGGATGTGGTGCACAAATACTCAAGACACTTTTTCCTTATTATGGTAAAATGGTATTAATCTCCAAATAAATATAGGGATTTTCCAAAATGTGTAAAAACTCTACTTACAGTAATGAGCATATTAATGCTTATAAACCTTGGTGTGAGGGTAACTTGGTTTGAGAGCGTTTTGCAAGACAAGCAAAAAGCGCTGTCTTGATATACAAGTAGCATCATGTCACAACAAAGTATAAAAGTAAAGAGAGGTGCCTCTAAGTGTAGCAATATGGTTACATTTAATGAAGGTACAACATTTAGCAACTCACATGGTTGATGATTAAAACAGGTACATCTAAGTATGCAGGCATCTGGGGTAAAGCTGTCCACATAGACCATCCTTCTCACCACCATTGATGTCGTCCTTTCCACGAGCGGTTCAAGCCATGCTTTCAGATCGCTCTACTGCAGGGTAGTCTTCTCAGCCACTATTGCAAACTGACAGTGGTGAGAGCCGTCGCTGCCGAGGATGGTCTATGTGGACCGTTTTAACCCGGATGCCTGCATACTTAGATGTGCCTCTTTTAATCATCAACCATGTGAGTTGCTAAATGTTGTACCTTCATTAAATGTAACCATATTGCTACACTTATAGGCGCATCTCTTCTATTTTATACTATGTAGCTCCTGCTGGATTTTGCTTCTAATCCCATTGTGGAGGCTGCTATTTGTGGATGGACATTTATTTTATGGTTACACAACCTATCACCCCCAGGCTGGGGACCCCCATGGTGGCAGAACACCAGGGCCCAGTCGCAGAGTTCAGTACACTAACTACATACAGAGTTCAGAGTTCAGGAGTGCGTTATGTATAGAGTGCAGTTACAGGGAAGCTCTATGTACAGAGTGCAGATTTAAGGGGTGCGTTATGAACAGAGTGCACTTCCAGGGGTGTCCTTTGCACCGAGTGCAGAGATTAGGGGTGCACTACATACAGAGTAAAAGGTTTAGGGGTGCGCTGTGTACAAAATGCAAAATGCTCTTTGCACAGTGTGCAACACCCACTCCCCAACTTGCCTGGCTCTATTAACTCCCTATGTAGGCAGCCACAGGCCCATCCTGTATAGGTGGCACTGTTATACCTCCCTGTGTGGAGATCTGTTACATCTGGAAGCCACTGAGAGCAAAGCTGTCCCATGTAAACACAGAAATCTTCTGTGTTTACAAGTGGCAGCAGTGAGCAGGAGCGGAAGGTGACAGCTGAAGGTGGCAGAATGGAGTTCTACCACATTCTGGCTGCAAAACTGGGTGGGAGGGCCACATGACAATGCCTGGTGGGCTGGATTTTGCCTGCGGACCTTGTGTTTGACATATATGATGTAAAGCATGCTGCAGGCAAATGTGCAAGGTACAGAAGACTATCTTGTGTCCACAGGCACCACCAAACCAGGGTTATGCCATGCTCCCATATAGATTACACAGTGCATGTTGTGACTATACTGAACACAACTATGCAGACTTTACTATACCCACCATGCACATCCTATATGAACTTTACACTGTGCTCACATGACATGCAGACTGCATGCAGTACACATAACACACAGTCTTGTACCCACAGCTCCCCATATACAGACATCTCAGCCCAGGTAGGAAGGTGCCAGCCAGGTACAGACCCCTCATCTTCACACTCTGCAGATGTCTGTCTGATTGGCTCTTTAGCCCACACTGCATACTAATTGCATATAGAACAGCCCTGTGACAGGTCTCTCACCACCTCCCCCCGCCCCCCCCCAGGTTCACACATAGAGAGTGCAAAACACTCTCTGTTGCATACCTCCATCCAGAACGATGCAACTCTGTACAGTGACAGCAGCCATGTCAAGGACTCCCAGAGGGGCCCTGTGTTACTGGTCTCCACATCGCTGTGTGCAGAGCTGGCTCCCACAGTAATGAGGATCGCACTCTGGAATGTTCCATTGTGGCACTCAGCGAAGGGGGGTGGTGCACAGCCTGTGCCTAGTACAAAGCTCACCACACAGCAGGTGGAAATCTCCGCCCCTTCCCCCCACACATGGTACAGTCAGAGATAGAAGCAAGATCGCTCTAGGGCAGGGATATGCAATTAGCGGACCTCCAGCTGTTGCAGAACTACGAGTCCCATGAGGCATAGCAAGACTCTGACAGCCACAAGCATGACATCCAGAGGCAGAGGCATGATGGGACTGGTAGTTTTGGAACAGCTGGAGGTCCGCTAATTGCATATCCCTGCTCTAGGGGAATCGGAGCCCGCAACAGGAAAAAGATTATGTTATGCTGGAGGGTACAGACAGGGCCCCCCTGGAATATGGGGCTGAGTTCCCAGCAGTAGCTAAGCACAGCCAGAACGGTCCAGAAAGGCCGGGCAGGCCCCTGACAGTGGAGGGGGCAGCCGGGCCCCCCACATCGGTGAAGCTCCAGGGCCCAGTCGCAAGTGTGACCGCTGCGACCCTGGTAGTTCCGCCACTGCCTATGGGGAAATTTGCTTTGATATACATGTGCTTTGGATTACAAGCATACTTCCAGAACTAATTATGCTCGCAATCCAAGGTTTTACTGTTCTTGTTTTCAGGCAAAATTTAACACTGCTTGAATAAAACATTTATTGTTATTATTGTTATTATTATTATTATTAATCAGGAAGTAAAAGTTTATTAAGCTTTCCGTCATACAGTGCTTGAAAGAAAAAAAAAAGAAAATTTTCAGTGTATACAGCCAGTAGCCATAAGAAAGCAGGGTACAGTACAAAAAGGGCGACAATAAGGCACAGTGGTGTACAGTACATACAGTAGATCAGCTGACATAAAACACATATCTAAAGGGTGTATAAGCCTCAAGAATTTCCAGCTCATAATATAAATGGTTTTTAGCGTGACTTCTGGGGAAGTACATGCTGCTTACAAAAATCTATGTAATGCCGCGTACACACGAGCGGACTTTACGGCAGACTTTGCCCGGCGGACGGGATTTGGTCGGACAATTCGATCGTGTGTGGGCTCCAGCGGACTTTGTTTTCTCAAAAGTTGGAGGGACTTAGATTCGAAACATGTTTTAAATCTATCCGCCGAACTCGAGTCCGATCGAAAAGTCCGCTCGTCTGTATGCTAGTTCGACGGACAAAAAGCCACGCTAGGGCAGCTATTGGCTACTGGCTATGAACTTCCTTGTTGTAGTCCGGTCGTACGTCATCACGTACGAATTTGACGGACTTTGGTGGATTGTGTGTAGGCAAGTCCGTTCATTCGGAAAGTCCGTCATAAAGCCCGGCGTAAAGTCTGCCGAGCAAAGTCTGCCATAAAGTCTGCTCGTGTGTACGCGGAATATAATGCATTAAGGTAAAAAACCTGACTTTACAACCCCTTTAAAGGCAGTGGCGTTGCTACAGGAGGCAATTGCCCCACCTCGCTTATTTCTTGCCCCCCCGTGTGCCCCCTGCTAAATTAGGGTGCTGGGCAGGAGAGGAGGAGAGAGCCAATAGGTGCGCTGTGCTCTTTCTCCTCTCCACCTTCACACACCTGTCACTGCAGCTCTTGCATTGGGACTGTCAGATTGGGTCATCTTGTAGAGTGGCAGTGGAGTGCCGAGCACTGGATCACTCTCCCTGCTCCTGCACTCAGAACGAAGAAATAGTTATACTGTTAGGCAGCGTCATCTCCGCCAGACAGGGGAAAGTTAATCCTGGCTGCTGCTCTGACATGATGTCATGTCCGGACCGGGAAGTGAGCGGGTGCCAAGCAGCATGGAGGTAACACAAGTGTGACTGCAACTGCTGAAGATGGCATCGGCTTAATTGAAATAAATTTTTAACCCCTCGAGGGGAGTGTTGGGATTAACCACTTGCTTACAGGGCACTTAAACCCCCCTCCTATCCAGACCAATTTTCAGCTTTCAGCGCTGACACACTTTGAATGACAATTGCGCGATCATACAACACTGTACCCAAATGAAATTTTTATCATTTTTTTCCCCACAAATAGAGTTTTCTTTTGGTGGTATTTGATCACCTCTGCGGTTTTTATTTTTTGTTAAAAAAATGTAAAAAGACCAAATTTAAAAAAAAAAAAATTTTTTTATATTTTGTTATAAAATTTTAAAAAGGGTAATTTATCTCCTTCATTGATGTACGCTGAGGAGGCAGCACTGGTGGGCACTGATAGGTGGCAGTGATGGGCACTGATGGGTGGCAGTGATGGGCACTGATGGGTGGCAGTGATGGGCACTGATCTGGTACATTGATAGGCAACACTGCTAGGTGGCACTGATTGGCACCACTGGTGGGCATTGATAGGTGACACTTGTGGGCATTGATAGGTGGCACTTGTAGGCATTGATAGTTGGCACTCATGGGCATTGATACGTGGCAGTGTCAGGTGGCAATGTCAGGTGGCACTGGCAGGGGGTACTGGTGGCACAATTGAGGCATTATTGCCTCCTCCTCTTCGGGACCGATGTCCCTTGCTAATGAGCCGGTGATCGTTTTTTTTTCTCCTCGCACTGTCAGTGGAAGGAGAAAAAAAATGATGACAGAGCTTTTGTTTTGATCATGTGATCAGCTGTCATTGGCTGACACCTGATCACATGGTAAGGGGCCGGGACCGGCCCCTTACTTGGATCGGTGATCAGCCGAGTCTCAGTGACTTTGTGATCACATTGCGCTCGGTCTCCCGGGAATTAAGGTCCGCGCTGTAGCCGTCATTCAGCTATAGCGCGGATATCAAGCGGTTAATTAAAATTGCCATCTATCTATAGCCATTGATTATACAATTTTCTTTCCTTCAACCACAGGAAAAAAATCGCTCGATTTCCCCATCAACACAGTCAGTGTTGATGGGGAAATCCCTCCTGCTGCGGTATTGTATTCTGACAGTGGATGTTTTCCCCACCTTCAGTATACAATGATCACTGCTGCAGGCTATAGCCGCCTGCAGTGATCACCCGAAAAATGGTGGCTGCTTTTATCTATGCTAGACCTGTATTTTTAATGCTTAAAGTGGTTGTAAAGGCAGAAGGTTTTTTATCTTAATGCATTCTATGCATGATAAAAATCCATCTGTGTGTAGCAGCCCCCCTCAGCCCCCCTAATGCTTACCTGAGCCCCATCTCAATCCAGTGATGTCCATGAGTCCCTCGGCTGTCCAGGACCCTCCCTCCTGATTGGCTGAGACACAACAGTGGCGCCATTGGCTCAGGTGGCTGTCAATCAAAGTCAGTTAGCCAATCAGGAGACACACGGAGCTGCAGCTCGGCTCGGTTGTGTCCCCATAGCAAGCTGCTTGCTGTGGGGGACACTTGACAGGAGGGAGGGGCCAGGAACAGTGAAGAGGGACCCAAGCATGGAAGGATCCAGGCTGCTTTGAGCAAAACTACTCTAAAGAGGAGATAAGTATAACATGTTTTTGTTTAGAAAAAAAAAGGAAAACAAGACTTTACAATCACTTTAAGTAGTTGTGAGCATACAATATTATATAGACACTTTAAAAAACAGTTAAAACTGTATAGTGGGGGGGGGAGTTGTAGGAAATTGTGCAGATACACAGTATGCCTGTATTCCATAGTCTGTACAGCCTGAGGCAAGATGCTGGTTGTGCTTGAGCAGGGGTGTGTTCAAGTGTCAGGCTGTGATTGGTAGGTTGGCTGAACAAACTGCCCAATACAGACATGCTGTGCGTCTGCACAGTGTCCTGTACCTCTGAATGGCCAGTCAAAGGATGAAAACTGACCACGCTAGCACAGATCGGCTTCTGAGCTTTGTGTGGTCAGTTTACAACAAGGAAGAAATATGACTGGCAGGATCAATCAAGTACTTCAGATGGAAGAAGTACATGAAAATGATACAGACTATGATTCATAAATTACACATATGTAAACACAGACATAGAAAAAAAATATTTAAGGTTGATATACACTTTAACCTCATTGTTTTACTTTTTTCACAGAGAAAAACAGACAATGAAAAAAAATCAACTAACACTTTAAAGAGACAGTACACAAGTAATCAAATACAAAAATAAAGGGCAAAAACATACATTCCAAAGAACACCAAATGAAATAAGCAAACCTATCCTAAATACACACTCTAAGAATAAAAAGAAGCCTTTTTTTCCTAAACCACTTCGTGAACTCTGTCCCCACTGTGTGGACACAGAGCTCCAGGCTCCTCCAGAAAGTGTCATGTCAGATAACCTATTCCTTATTTACAACACACATTGTAAAACAAAGTTTCTTTTTTGCTATTGTCCTCACTTGGAAATACTTTAACTTTCACTGTGAGTTCCAATATGGAATGTTTTCATAACAACTCATGTCGTTGCATGAGCTTCAACATTCAAGGAGTCTGGAGAAGAGTTTCATATACTTACATTTTTTATGTGCGACACATGTGAAATGGTGCCAACAATATAGAAAGCTCCAGTATCTCATCATCAATATGTATTGCTTAAAGGGTAACTCCACTTTTGTGGGAAAAAAAATATAGCAAATAAAAAAAAATGTAGCATATACAATTGCTACACAAGTCATGTTGTAATTTCATGTTATTAAAAAATGTCATTATGAAAATCAATGCAATATGGCACCCTGGAGGCTTTCTCTACACCATTGGTGTATGGAACGCGCCCAGAAATGTCAATTCCTGCTTGTGTGATTGGCTCACTAATTTGCCCAGAAGTCTGTACTATGAGACAAGTAAAATTTTAGGCACCCTTTGCAATAGGGATTTCAGTTTTGGCGAGATACTCATAAGGGTTGAATATTTTCCTCATTAGTGCACTGAGCGTGCACAAGGTGATTATAATAAACCATTTAGATTCAGTCAAAGGAAATGGTGAAACAAACAGCTATTTCTTCAGAGCAACAACAGGTAGATATCTGCAAAAATGTTTGTTAAAATCCCTGCACAGTACTTTGATCGCCTAAAAGGAATGGATTTCTTTCTCAACAAAAGTGGAGTTGCTCTTTAAGAAAGACTGTGGTACGCAATGGTTTGCTGGAAAGGGAGTTTATTACAATTATCATTCTATAGTAAATTATAACAAGGTGTCAAGATTGTGTGTAACAATAGACTCTTGAGCAATCATTATATTGTGACTACTTTACATAATTATCCTGTTATCCTGTTGCTGTTGCTTGCATAACCAAGTGTACCACACACCTATATAAAATGCAGCGCTGCTCTATACTAATTTACAGCATTAAGCAACCACTAAAACAAAATCAACCCACAAGCTGAAAGATTTCCATTTCATTCTTGATAGTACAAGGAGCAACGTAACCACCTCAATACAGGGCATTTTCACCCCCTTCCTGCCCTGGCCATTTTTCAGCTTTCAGCGCTGTCACACTTTGAATGACACTTGCGCGGTCATGTTACACTGTAATCATATGAAATTTTTATCATTTTCTTCACACAAATAGAGCTTTCTTTTGGTGTTATTTAATCACTGCTGAGATTTTTATGTTTTACAAAAAAATAAATACCGAAAAGTTTGAAAAAATACGTTTTTCTTAGTTTCTGTCAGAAAATTTTGTAAATAAGTATTTTTTCCTTCACTGATGTGTCCTGCAAGGAGATGCCACTGATCGGCTCTCTTTGCCACACTCTGTCAGTGTGAGGCAATCAGAGCTGATTACCGGCACTTCCGTGTTTACATGTGACTGGCTGCGATTGGACACAGCCCATCACATGATTAAAGAGCCGCGTTAGAGGCTCTTTACAGAGATTAGGGTCGCGCTGTGTCCTAGCAACACGACACGGCCACGATCGCTGCACTGCATGCCCCCGCAGGCACGTGGGAGCGTCCATTTGGGTGCACCATCATATGATGCCCACCCAGAATGGGAGCCGCACCGTCCCTCGGTCATTTGACGGTGGGAGGGCGGCAAGTGGTTAAATACATAATATTGATGTATGTGATATCACGTGCAACAGTGATAGAAAATATCCCACAATATAAACAGTCTCTTGATGATTCCTCTTTGTAACACCTATCTTGTGGTTCACATCTAAAGTCATGATCACCCTTGTGTCCTCCACCATCCACGCTAACCGCTCACCTTCTTTTTTTGGCCTACAAGTTATAGTAGGTCAAATTGCGCCTTCACCTTTAAGAATCCCCATTTTATCCCCTCATTCTGCTCCTTCTCAGACAGTACTATGTCTTAGCGCCATTTTATATATATATAAATATATATATATCTACACACACACATACAGTGGGGACGGAAAGTTTTCAGACCCCCTTAAATTTTTCACTCTTTGTTATTTGTTGTTTTTTTCAGGACAAATCATGCTTTCATTAGATGGTAAATGGTAATGGATATTTCCTGATTTCTTTTTTTTTTATTATCAAAGAAAACCTGGCACGAAATGGTAAAAAATTTAATTTTTTTAAAAAATTCAGCCGTATATTTCTTGCTGTTGCCAAAATCAACAAAAAATAATCATAAATAATTCTTCCTACTCCTGACGATTGCAGCAATACCACATATTATTTGTTGTTTGGACATAGTATGTAATTTGTTGTTTGGACCCGTAGTAGGGCCCCAAAACAATAGCTGAAATGGATACTGAATTAAAAAATGCTTTTTATTAATCCTACCTAAAATACACTGAACCTGACATTTGACCACAGTCTTTGACTCTGACCCTTGACCCTAACCTTGACACTAAGGATGAGCTTCGAGTTCGAGTTGAACTCATGTTCGACTTGAACATCGGCTGTTCGCCAGTTCGCCGAACAGTGAACAATTTGGGGTGTTCGCGGCAAATTCGAAAGACGCGGAACACCCTTTAAAAGTCTATAGGAGAAATCTAAAGTGCTAATTTTAAAGGCTTATATGAATGATATTGTCATAAAAAGTGTTTGGGGACCTGGGTCCTGCCCCAGGGGACATGTATCAATGCAAAAAAAGTTTTAAAAACGGCCGTTTTTTCGGGAGCAGTGATTTTAATAATGCTTAAAGTCAAACAATAAAAGTGTAATATTCCTTTAAATTTCATACCTGGGGGTGTCTATAGTATGCCTGTAAAGGGGCGCATGTTTCCTGTGTTTAGAACAGTCTGACTGCAAAATTACATTTCAAAGGAAAAAAAGTCATTTAAAACTACTCGCGGCTATTAATGAATTGCCGGTCCGACAATACACATAAAAGTTCTTTGATAAAAACGGCATGGGAATTCCCCACAGGGGAACCCCGAACCAAAATTTTAAAAAAAAGTAGCGTGGGGGTCCCCCTAAATTCCATACCAGGCCAAAATTTAAAAAAAAAAATGAAGTAGGGGTCCCCCTCAAAATTCATACCAGACCCTCCAGGTCTGGTATGAATTTTAAGGGGAACCCCACGCCAATATGTAAAAAAAAAATTGGCGTGGGGTCCCCCCAAAAATCCATACCAGACCCTTATCCGAGCACGCAACCTGGCAGGCCGTAGAAAAAGAGAGGGGCACGAGAGAGCGCCCCCCTCCTGAACCGTACCAGGCCACATGCCCTCAACATTGGGAGGGTGCTTTGGGGTAGCGGCCCCAAAGCACCTTGTCCCCATGTTGATGAGGACAAGGGCCTATTCCCCGCAACCTTTGGCTGGTGGTTGTGGGGGTCTGCGGGCGGGGGGGGCTTATCGGAATCTGGAAGCCCCCTTTAACAAGGGGGCCCCCAGATCCCGGCCCGACCTGTGTGAAATGGTAAGGGGGTACAGTACCCCTACCATTTCACAAAGAAACTGTCAAAAATGTTAAAAATGACAAGAGACAGTTCCTTTATTTAATTCCTTTATTTAAAGTCTTCTTTTTTCCATCTTCTTTCTTCTATCTTCCTTCAGTTTCTTCCTCCATCTTCTTCTTCCTTCGATCCTCTGCTTCTTTCTCCGATGTTCTCATCCGGCATCTTCCTCTGCGGCGTCTCCTTCTCTTCATCTTCTTCTCTTCATCTTCTTCTCTTCATCTTCTTCTCTTCATCTTCTTTTTGGGCCGCTCCGCATCCATGATTGGATGGGAGGCTCCCGCTGTGTGACGCTTCTAGTTTTCTGATGGTTCTTAAATAACGGAGGGCGGGGCTACCCGGTGACTCCGCTCCCCTCTGACGCACGGGGACTTGACGGGGACTTCCCTGTGGCATTCCCTGTGATGTCAGAGGGTGACGATATGGATTTTTGGGGGTACCCCACGCCAATTTTTTTTAAATTTTGGCGCGGGGTTCCCCTTAAAATCCATACCAGACCCTCAGGTCTGGTATGAATTTTAAGGGGTCCCATACGTCATTTTTTAAAAATTTTGGCGCGGGGTTCCCCTTAATATCCATACCAGACCTGAAGGGCCTGGTATGGAATTTAGGGGGACCCCCACACCAGTTTATTTTGGCTCGGGGTTCCCCTGTGGGGAAATCCCATGCAGTTTTTACCAAGGAACTTTTATGTGTATTGTCGGACCGGCAATTCATTATAGCTGCGAGTAGTTTTAAATGATTTTTTTTTTTCTTTGAAATGTCATTTTTCTGTCAGACTGTTCTAAACGCGGGAAACATGCGCCCCTTTACAGGCATATTATAGACACCCCCCAGGTATGAAATTTAAAGGAATATTACACTTTTATTGTTTGACTTTAAGCATTATTAAAATCACTGCTCCCGAAAAAACGGCCGTTTTTAAAACTTTTTTTTGCATTGATACCTGTACCCTGGGGCAGGACCCGGGTCCCCAAACCCTTTTTAACCTCCCTGACGGTATGATTATTTCGGATTTTAGGTGCTGAAAGCGGTACAATTATTTTGCATGGAAATTTGGTGTTTTATATTGTAGGTCTGTAATTCTTTACAATAACACACTTAAATCTGTCCAAACAAGAGTCTAGTAGATATCCCGGGTATGATAAAGTTTGAAACACAAAAACATAAATTTTAATATAATAAATAAAAAAAAATAATTAAAAAAAATAAATAAAATAATAATAATAAAATAAATTTCCCCACGATTCACTATCGCTCAATTCTGCAAGTGTTCTAATTTACTATCGCTGTTTTCTAGCTGGTCTAAAGCCACTTTTGACGTAAAGGGACACTTTTTGGTTGCTATGGACAATCTCCAGTTTCCAGGCAGAAAGAACAGTGTATATGTAATAAAAAACTGCATGCAGGGCATGGGCCAAAGCACTGGGGACAAAAGGGATGTGAAATAATTTCATACAGTACTGTAATCTGTAAGATTACAGTACTGTATGTGTTATGATTTTTACATTTTTTGAATTTGCCGCCAGGCTCCGCCCCCGTGTGTCGCGACGCTCGCAGGGAACGGAGCCTGGCACGGAGAGGCTTCGGGAGGAGGACAGAGCCCACAGACACTGTGGGGGACATCGCAGGATCCCGGGGACAAGGTAAGTATACCGCTCCAGGATCCTGCAATGTAATCCCGAGTGTGGCTCGGGGTTACCGCTAATGATGCTGAATTTTAACCCCGAGCCACACTCGGGAAAACTGCCAGGGAGGCTACGACAATACCATGAAAATTAGCCTTTAAAATGAGCACTTTTGATTTTGAACGTTCGAGTCCCATAGACTTCAATGGGGTTCTAACGTTCGTGCAAAGTTTTGGTCTGTTTGCAAGTTCTGGTGCGAACCTAACGGGGGGTGTTCGGCTCATCCCTACTTGACACTAACACTAACCCTGACACTGATCTAGATCTAACCCTGATAGAAAGTGGGGACGGAAAGTATTCAGACCCCCTTAAATTTTTCACTCTTTGTTATATTGCAGCCATTTGCTAAAATCATTTAAGTTCTCATTTTCCTCATTAATGTACAAACAGCACCCCATATTGACAGAAAAACACAGAATTGTTGACATTTTTGCAGATTTATTAAAAAGAAAAACTGAAACATCACATGGTCCGAAGTATTCAGACCCTTTGCTGTGACACTCATATATTTAACTCAGGTGCTGTCCATTTCTTCTGATCATCCTTGAGATGGTTTTACACCTTCATTTGAGTCCAGCTGTGTTTGATTATACTGACTGGACTTGATTAGGAAAGCCACACACCTGTCTATATAAGACCTTACAGCTCACAGTGCATGTCAGAGCAAATGAGAATCATGAGGTCAAAGGAACTGCCTGAAGAGCTCAGAGACAGAATTGTGGCAAGGCACAGATTTCTGTCAATATGGGGTGCTGTGTGTGCATTAAAGAGGAAAAAAAAATAACTTAAATGATTTTAGCAAATGGCTGCAATATAACAAAGAGTGAAAAATTTAAGGGGGTCTGAATACTGTATGTGCCTTGAAAAAGTTCTCCTACCCCCTTGAAATTTTCCACGTCATGTTACAACCAAAAACGTAAATGTATTTTATTGGGATTTTATGTGATAGACCAGCACAAAGTGACACATAATTGTGAACCGGAAGGAAAATGATAAATGGTTTCTAACATTTTTTACAAATAACATGTGACGTGAAAAGTGTGACGTGCATTTGTATTCGGCCCTCCTGAGTCAATACTTTGTAGAACCACCTTTCACTGAAATTACAGCTGCAAGTCTTTTTGGGGATGTCTCTACCAGCTTTGCACATCTAGAGAGTGAAAACAGCTCAAGCTCTGTCAGATTGGATGGAGAGCAGCAATTTTCAAGTCTTCGCCACAGATTCTCAATTGGATTTAGGTCTGGACTTTGACTGGGCCATTCTAACACATGAATATGCTTTGCTCTAAACCATTCCATTGTAGCTCTGGCTGTATGTTTAGGGTCCTTGTCCTGCTGGAAGGTGAACCTCGGCTCCAGTCTCAAGTCTTTTGCAGACTCTAACAGGTTTTCTTCTAAGATTGCCCTGTATTTGGCTCCATCCCACTTCCCATCAACTCTGACCAGCTTCCCTGTCCCTGCTGAAGAAAAGCACCCCTACAACATGATGCTGCCACCACCATGTTTCACAGTGGGGATGGTGTTTTCAGGGTGATGTGCAGTGTTAGTTTTCCACCACACATAGCATTTTGCTTTTAGGCCAAAAAGTTCAATTTTGGTCTCATCTGACCAGAGCCCCTTCTTCCACGTGTTTGCATGTGACCCCTCATGGCTTCTCACAAAATGCAAACGGACTTCTTATAGCTGTCTTTCAACAATGGCTTTCTTTTAGCCACTCTTCCATAAAGGCCAGATTTGTGGAGTCCACGATTAATAGCTGTCCTGTGGACAGATTCTCCCACCTGAGCTGTGGATCTCTGCAGCTCCTCCAGATTTACCATGAGCCTCTTTGCTGCTTCTCTGATTAATGCTCTCCTTGCCTGGCCTGTCAGTTTAGGTGGATGGCCATGTCTTGGTAGGTTTGCAGTTGTGCCATAGCTCTTTACATTTTCAGATGATGGATTGAACAGTGCTCCGTGAGATGTTCAAAGCTTGGGATATTTTTTTATAACCTAACCCTTTTTTAAACTTCTCCACAAGTTTATCTCTGATCTGTCTGGTGTGGTCCTTGGCCTTCATGGTGCTGTTTGTTCACTAAGGTTCTCTAACAAGACTCTGAGGGTTTCACAGAACAGCTGTATTTATACTGAGATTCAATTACACACAGGTAGATTCTATTGACTAATTAGGTGATTTCTGAAGGCAATTGGTTCCACTAGATTTTAGTTAGGAGTATCGCAGTAAAGGGGGCTGAATACAAATGCATTCCATACTTTTCACATATTTATTTGTAAAACATTTTGAAACCATTTATCATTTTCCTTCTACTTCACAATTATGTGTCACTTTGTGTTAGTCTATCACAGGGGTATTGAATTAAAATTCATGGAGGTCCGATTAGTAAAATTTTCTTCCAGCCGAGGTCCGAATCGCAGTTTTGTGTGATGACTCAGATTCTTTACATCACAGCCCAGGTGTGCAGGTACGACAGTCCATTCATTTAGACGGGCTGCTGTGCCTGCATTTTCTGCTGGGAAAAAGTCCTGGCACCTTTTTAAAAATGCAGCTGCATGGAAACTGCATGGTGTGTTTGTACCATGCAATTTCCATGTGCGGGAAATTGCACCTTTTATTTCAGTGCGTTTAAGAGTCAATGGTACCCATAAACGTTTTCTGTACAGCACCTCATTTCGTGTGCAGCTGCTTGTCCCCTTCACATCTTCCCCACCACAGCACTGCCCCCTTCACATATCACCCCCACACAGTATTGCCCCCTTCAAACATCACCCCACACAGTATTGCCCCCTTCACATATCACCCCGCACAGTATTGCCCCCTTCATATAACACCCCCACACAGTATTGCCCCTTCACACATCACCCCACTCAGTATTGCCCCCTTCACATATCACCCCACACAGTATTGCCCCTTCACATATCACCCCCACACAGTATTGCCCCCTTCACTTATTCCCCCCACACAGCATTGCCCCCTTCACTTATCCCCCCACACAGCATTGCCCCTTCACATATCCCCCCACACAGCATTGCCCCCTTCACATATCACCCCCAGACAGTATTGCCCCCTTCACATATCACCCCCACACAGCATTGCCCCTTCACATATCCCCCTACGCAGCATTGCCCCCTTCACATATCACCCCCACACAGCATTACCCCTTCACATATCACCCCACACAGCATTACCCCTTCACATATCACCCCACACAGCATTACCCCTTCACAAATCACCCCCACACAGTATTGCCCCTTCACACATCACCCCCAGACAGTATTGCCCCTTCACATATAACCCCACACAGCATTCCCCCCTTTACATATCACCCCACACAGTATTGCCCCCTTCACATATCACCCACACAGTATTGCCCCCTTCACATATAACCCCCACACAGTATTGCCCCTTCACATATCCCCCCACACAGCATTGCCCCCTTCACATATCACCCCCACACAGTATTGTCCCTTTCACATATCACCCCCACACAGTATTGCCCCCTTCACATATCACCCACACACAGCATTGCCCCCTTCACATATCACCCACACAGCACTGTCCCCCTACCCCCGCTCCCCATCCTTCACAGTTCAATGTATTTTCCTCCCTTCACTCCCCTACCTTTCACAGAGCGGAGAGCAAGAGGCGGGACAATCCTAAACTAAAGGCACAGCAGCACAGGACGAGGCGTGGGAGCTGCCGGTTAACTTTACATATTAGCGAACTGGTGATTGGCTGCTAGGACCGCCTCCTAGCAGCCAATCACTTCCCGATTAACATGACAGGCAGCTACCTCTCTCCACGCCCCACGCTGATCCCGCCCCCAGTCCAGAAGTGTCCCGCCTCCCGCCTTCCGCTCCTCTCTATACCAATGACAGCGGAGGAGGCTGGGGACAAAAGCGGTGACTAAATGGCGTGATAGCAGCAGTCTGGAAAGAGCAGCAGCTTGGACCTGACGCGGACCGTGGGCCGCCAATTAGTGATGCCCGGTCTATCACATTTATATTTTTGGTTGTAACGTGACAAAATGTGGAAAATTTCAAGGGGTATGAATACTTTTTTAATGCACTGTATATACAGTGGGTATAGAAATGACTCACCCCTCTGTTAAACAATCACATTTTGTTGCTTTGCAGCTTGAAATTAAGACACAGTTTTTGTTTTATCCAGCTGTATTTACTAGTGCAACGTATAACAGAAAGTGAAATATAAGTATAAATTATAAGTGAAAGTTATAACACCAACATGTCAGAAAAAAACTAAAAACTAAAATCAAAAATCACTGAGTTGGAAAAAGGATCACTCCCCCCTTGTGTCAGTATTTTGTTGGACCGCCTTTAGCTTTAATTACAGCCTTTAATCTGTTGAGATTTGTCTCCACTAACTTTGCACATCTAGACTTTGCAATATTTGCCCACTCTTCTGTGCAGAACTGATCAAGTTAATTTAACATTTGATGGTGATCATTTGTGGACTGCAGTCTTCAAGTCATTCCACATATTTTCAATGCGGTTTAAGTCTGGGCTCTGATTAGGCCATGCAAGAACATTCACCTTTTTCTCCCTCAACATCTGTGTGGCCATTTTTTCTGTCTGCTTTGGCTCACTGTCTTGTTGGAAGGTAAACCTTCTACATAAACACAAATTTTTGGCAGAGGGCAGCAGAGTTTCCTCAAGAATGTGATGATATTTTGCTCCATGCATTTTTCTTCCATCCTGACAGCTGACAAGTGTCCCAGTCCCTGCTGCAGAGAAACACCCCCATAACAGGATAATACCACCTTCAGACATATCCTTTGGTGTTGAGGCCAAATTATTTCATTGTAGTCTCATTTGACCACCTTAAATGCACCTTGAAGATTCTGAGGCCACCAAAAGGTGTTATGGGCAGATGAGACTAAAATTGATTTTTTTTTTGCCAGGTTCCCTGCTTCTACTCACCTAGGTTAAGTTTACACCTTTGCAGTGCGTTAGCATAAAGTGCATTGACATGAGTTTCTTTACATTTGAGTACCCTCCCCAGCACACTAAAACGCACCACAGCAGCACACATAGCACCACACCACTAATATACACATGCATTGGCAAGATGGTTAAGAATGAATAGCACCACAGCACCAAACGGGCACAAGTGTGTTTTCACATGTTGCGCTCAGCACTTGGGTGTTAACCCAGCACTAATGTAGATCTATATGCAAAACAGAAGTGCAGCATAGTAAAAGCTCCTCACCTCTCAATATTGTATCATATTTTTTTTTAAGCAATCTAATTTTTTAGTTCAAAGCACTCTTCAACTTCTCTTTTTGCTGGGAACACAGCTCGGTGGTTTCGCAGCAGAAAACGTGGGATGGTTGGTCCAAACATAATTTTGGACTATACATTCACTGTCTGGATGTTTGGCATGGAAGTCCCAGTCATGCAAGTGAATGGGCCGGGTAATGTCAGTAGTTGCTAAGGACACAGCAGGTGCAGGCACCCACTGCTTCCTCAGCAACCACTGACATGACATTGGCCTCGTTTTCTTATATGGATGGGAATTCTTTACCAAGTAAGAAAAGGGGGCAGGGGGAGAGGAGTGACATCATTGCATAAATAGGGCCACGTGGCTATATTTGGCCAGTAACATTAAATAAATATGGTCATGACCATATTTGGGCTATGATGTCACCATTATTCCCTACTTTGCAAACAACAGATTGGGGTGCTGTCATTTTGCAAATGGCCACTGTCACGTTAGGGTCATCAGGTTTTTTCTTTCAATGGTTGCCGTTCATTGTGATTGACAAGGATCAACATCATTTTTTCAAATAAAGGACTTGTAAGAACTATGTTTTTTTATTTATTGATTTACATTTTGTGTGAATTAGTAGGGGTACACAGTATCCCTTATTCTCTCATATGGGGGGTAATACCAGGGTGCCCACTTTTTGTTAAATGGGTCTGCCAGAATTTGATAAGCTCCTTGCCCACAGACTCACACAACCATCAGGTCAGGGTTGTGGGAAAGAGGCCCTTGTCTCTCTGCCAAAGTGCCCCCCAATGCTGAGGGCATGAGGCCTAATTTGGTTCAGGAAGTTGAGAGGCGCATGCTTGCCACCAGTGACGGCCCATCCATTAGGGGCGGACGTGCACTGCCCCCCCTATCCATGTGTCCGGCCTCCTGATCTACATACAGGGTGACAGACCATGGATTCCAATGGGGGGGAGTTAAGCACGTGATTAGAGCCAGAGGCTCTAATAGGCTTCAAAAAAGGGTGGGCTCAGGGCGCAGAGTACTGCGCTCTGAGCCCACCCAGTTGTGTGATAATAACAAATGGATATTCGCTATTCTTACACTGATTCTCCTCCCGGCCATACAGGAAGCGGTTCGTGAGATCCGTTTCCCAATTGGCCGAAAGGAGAAGTGATGTTATTGGCCAAGGGGGAGGAGGAGGAGGGAGGAGACATGTGGCTGGGGGAGAAGCAAGGGGAAGACTGATGGACCCACCAGTCGCCTCTCCAGGGATGGCTCACCATCCAGCATCCAGCTCAGCCATCCAGCTTGAGGAGGGGAGATCGGAGTCTGGACAGGACAGAGGTAAGGAGGCCGACCGTCTCCTGTGGCGGCGGGGGGTTGTTATCGGTGTTCCCCTTGTTCCCCGCATTAATGTCCGTCTCCCGCCGAGGGGGGTTGTCATTTTATTTGCCACCCCCACCCCGAATTATCGAGCACCAGCCGCCACTGCTTCCCACCCAATTTCCTGGTCATGCTTGGATTAAAGGTCTGGTATGGATTTTTTTTACATGGGGTTCCCCCTTAAAATCCATACCAGATCTGAAAGATGTGGTGTGGATTTTGGGCGGGGGGGACCCACTTTTTTTTCTTTGGCAGTTTTACTACAACAAAAGTGACATTTACAAAGAAAAAACAAGCAATTTTAAAATGCTGGTGAATTGCAATTCACTGCCAGCTTCTAGTCCAAGCTAGCTGTACTGTATCAAGACAATTCCAGGTACTTATGCTAGCTGATATCATAATGCATTTAATTATTTTTAAATGCTTTCAAAAGTGTTTTTTTTACATCTGCCTGTATGTTGAACTGAAATAAAGGTACCTCCTTCAACTAGATAGATAGATAGATAGATCTATCATTAGTAGTTCAGGAGGACATTGGGTTGCAGTGTATGTCGCTTTAGAGAGATAAGTGATCCATTGGTGGATGCCTACAGTAATGACCTGGTGTGTAAAGCTGTACAATTGAAGCTAAGCACATATTGAAAAAAATGCAAAAGCACAATCACAACCACAAGGCAAAATGATCAATAGATCCAGAGACTGAGGAAGCTGAAGATACGGTATATGTATATTTTGAGTTTTCCTGAAAACGCTACAAAAAGTATTGGTGGCTTATGCTTGAGTTGTCGAGGTTCACTCTTACAGGTATAGTTTAAGGAATCATTCACAATTATTCAGTAATAAAAAACACCAGGCATACCTCAATTTATCACCTGTGTAGGGATGAGCTTCGTGTTCGAGTTGAACCCATGTTCGACTCGAACATCGGCTGTTCGCCCGTTTGCCGAATTGCGAACGATATGGGCCGTTCGCGCCAAATTCGTGTGGCGCGTCACGGCCCATAATTCACTGCGGCATCGCAGTGCATTGCTTGCTGATGATTGGCCAAGCATGCACTATGACCCGCATGCTTGGCCAATCACAGCGCCGCCTGAACAGAGAGCCGTAATTGGCCAAAGCCAAGGAGGCTTTGGCCAATTATGGCTCTGGGGATTTAGTACACGCCCCACACTATATAAGGCCGCCTGCACGGCGGCCCTGTGTAGTGTGTGTTCCGGCGTTCATTGAGAGAGAGAGAGAGAGAGAGAGACAGACAGTGTCATTTGATTTGAGTTAGATAGATTAGGCAGAACAGTCAGTCAGTTAGCTGCACTTACAGTGTATTGTGTATATATATGCATCCCAGGTGTTGCATATATATATATACACTGTATTCAGTTTAGCTAGATCCGTTCCTGTTATCTTCTAGACTATTTACATTTAGTGCAGTGCGTCCTGCTCACAGTGTTCAGCTAGATCCGTTCCTGTTATCTTCTAGACTATTTACATTTAGTACAGTGCGTCCTGCTCACAGTGTTCAGCTAGATCCGTTCCTGTTATCTTCCTACTGACAGGCAGGCTTGTCTGGTTACAGTATATAAAGCTACCTGAAGAAAATTACTGGTGTTCTATTTGATCCTATTAGTACCACGGTCAGGCAGTTAGACTATTTACATTTAGTACAGTGCGTCCTGCTCACAGTGTTCAGCTAGATCCGTTCCTGTTATCTTCCTACTGACAGGCAGGCTTGTCTGGTTACAGTATATAAAGCTACCTGAAGAAAATTACTGGTGTTCTATTTGATCCTATTAGTACCACGGCAGCAGGGCTCGTTCCTGCGTTCCAACTAGAGTGTCTGTGAGGGGTTGCAGTGTTGTGGCACCAGCACCAGTGCCTAAGGCCTAATTTTTCAGCTCCTGTTCAACAGGGGCATGTAATTACAATTCTTGATCTAATATTTCACAGCAGGGCCCTGTGAGGGCTTACAGTGTTGTGGCCACAGCAACACCTAAGGCCCAAATTTCTGCTGAGTATATAGGGCAGGACCCTACTTTCAAACATCTAACTTACAAACGACTCCTACTTGCAAACGGAAGGAGACAACAGGAAGTGAGATGAAATCTACCCCTAGGAAGGGAAATTCTCTCCTGTAAGAGTTAATATGGGAAAACAATTTCTCCTTTCCACTGATGCTTTCCAATCCTTGTTCCACAAAAAAACCCAAATTTTCAAAAAACATTTTTCATTGGGACAAAAAGTGAGGTGAAATCTTCTGAAGAGGAGGAAAGACAGCAAAACAAATGTCACAGGGGTGATAACCCTTCGCTATGTTTTCCAAAAAGCTTAAAAAAGATTTTTTGGCTGGAGCTAAACACTTTAAAAATGTACCCGTTCAAAATTACAAAGAGATTCTACTTAACAACAAACCTACAGTCCCTGTCTTGTTTGCACCGCCTGTATACTGCTGTTCAGAGTATATAGGGCCTTTCCTTATTTTAATTTGGGTGCGGGGTTCCCCTTAATATCCATACAAGACCCAAAGGGCCTGGTAATGGACTGGGGGGTACCCATGCCCTTTGTCTCACTGATTTTCATCCATATTGCCAGGACCCGACATGACATTAAACCCGCAAGCAGTTTTAAATGAGATTTTTTCCTTTAAAAATGACATTTGGTGCAGGGACTGTTCTAAACACGGGAAACACACGCCACTTTACAGGCATACTATAGACACCCCCCAGGTACGATATTTAAAGGAATATTTCACTTTTTTTTTTTTACTTTAAGCATCATTAAAATCACTGCTCCCGAAAAAACGGCAGTTTTTAAAAGTTTTTTTTGCATTGATACATGTCCCCTGGGGTAGGACCCGGGTCCCCAAACCCTTTTTAGGACAATACCATGCAAATTAGCCTTTAAAATGAGCACTTTTGATTTCGAACGTTCGAGTCCCATAGACGTCAATGGGGTTCTAACGTTCGTGCGAACTTTCGGTCCGTTCGCAGGTTCTGGTGCGAACCGAACCGGGGGGTGTTCGGCTCATCCCTACACCTGTGACATCCTCAAATGCTACCAGGTATACGTTCATGCAAACCCATGTTACATAGTTACATAGTAGGTGAGGTTGAAAAAAGACACAAGTCCATCAAGTCCAACCTATGTGTGTGGTTATATGTCAGTATTGCATTGTATATCCCTGTATGTTGAGGTTGTTCAGGTTGCTTATCCAAATAGTTACATAGTAGGTGAGGTTGAAAAAAGACACAAGTCCATGTGATCTGTCTTTACTCGTGGAGCTAGGAATGTAAACACTAAATAGTTTGTGAATGGGGACAGATGATGTTTTCCCCAATAACAAATAATTAGCAGTATTTAAGGACATGGCCACAGTGTATTCAATATGTGAAGAACCTACTACATGTGCTTGCACTCTCATATAAGTATGGATAAAATGTGCATTAGGACAGGTCATACATTCATTATCAATAGACTGGCTTTATAGGGCTTATGAAAACCAACAACAAAAAAGCAAAATATCCCACAACATTCAATATGCAATAATCGTTTAATGATTTAAACCAATGAAACATCAAACATAATTGGTTGGTTGTATGAGTGACTATACAACTTTCTTTTAAACAATCCCAAATATTTAGTAACCAACAAACCATTTAGAAAAAGAGTATATATTGTATAAATTATATTGTGCTATAATATATATTGTGATTTATATCTAAAACCAGAAGCAATGCCATCTTTTTAGTAGCTTGCCTGTGCTCGTGAACAGAAGGCTTTCCTGCCCTTTTGTCCCTTGTGTCATCCTAGCCTTACAGTGATCTACAGAAAGTGAACAATATTTGTTTGTTACCTTACTAGGCCAAAGACCATATCAGCCAGAGATGGCACCATATCCCCTGGAGGCAGGACACACTGCACACACAGCCAACTTCCAACAAAAAACCTTCTTTATTTCCTCCTGTTTTTAGAAAGAATTATGATGTTTCTGCCCTTCTGCTGATCAGTGAGATTGTGGTGGCCTTCGAGATAGATCCTGTACGTGTGGCGTACAGTATAACAGCGACTTCCATTCATTCGAAGCCCGTGTGTAATAAGCCACCAAAAAGAGGGACAGCTGCAGTTTGAAGCAACAAACAACGCAACTCATTCTTAGAGGACCAAACTTCCTAATTTGCTCCTGGGCAGCTTAGCACAGCAAAATTCTTTATGTTAACACTCTATATGCCAGTGATTCATGCACTGATACAGATTCTGTACTGCAGGATACAGACTTTTTTGTTGTTGTCTTTTTGCATGCATACAACAGTACAAAACCAACAAAAGATGAATATATGTAAAAGAGTGAAATTGTTTTGGGTGTGGTTAGAAAGTAAATGATTACATTGAAACCAATTTTCACAGTTAAACTAAGTAAGTCCAGTCACTTCAGCCTTATATAATTTTTACCTTACTTTCAAAAGCCATTTTCATTATATTTAAATCTGTAGCATTCATTTAAATTAATACCTGATGACCCTGCCATGATGGTTCTTGTGCAGGCACTTCCTGCTGTATGGTGAGAACACTCTGTAATTGTATCCTAGTTGTGTGTTCGCGTTGTCATCCTGTCACACAGGCTTCTGATGGAGACTTTTAATGACTTTCTTTTAACACACATTACTCGGGCATGGTCCGGTATTTGGTCCATACATTTTAAGGAAAAAGACCTTCTTTTGGTAACAATTTATACTCCACAAATCCAAAATCAAGTTTCTCCTTTTCCTGAGCAATTCCAAGCCCTGATGAAGTAGGACTCCTTTGAACACCTGAAACGCATTTGCTTTTATTGAACGTTAATCCCAATAAAACATCATTTATGGACACAAATGTGTCTGGTGCTTTCCTAACCACACACCAGTCTGTGTGAGATACAGGCCTCCCTAAGGCTATCACACTTTGATAAGCTGCCTAGAAAAATACACCTACTTTAGTATCCAGACCAGGGCCCCAGCCGTACTGTTTGAAACAGGGGTCTAGCTCCTCATACCTCTTCCTAATTGTACATTTTATTGCTGACTGTAGGGATTCATTCTCTCCCTTTGTAATTGTAATCCAGGTCACAGGGACTGAAAGTGAAGGGAAGTATAACATTTTGTGTTGTCACCAGAACAAGTATAGAGGGGAAAGCCTCCAACAGGAATACCTGTTGTGGTGTCAACTATCTCAGAGAAGATTTCCCACACTCTGGAGATTTGCTTTCTGTTGGGTCTATGGGACAGGAAGTAAAGGAAAATCTCCCCAATCAGACAAAAATGCAAAACAGTAATGATGTTTTAACCTCTTCTATTCTATCCAAATAAAAGAAAAGTATTGGATGTACTTGAACCACTCGAAGAATTGAAACATAGGGGATACATCCTAAAAAACTTCAATAAAGTTTCCAGGGTGTATCTCCTATGTTCTGCTCCTCACATCCTGACACTGTTCCCCCCACTGCTATTATCTGCAATTATTGGGTGCCAAATGACAGCCAGGAATTGCTATGAATTAGGTAGGGGCTGTCAAAATGCAGCAGCTCCTTTGTAAAATGACACTTGTAGGTAGTCTGCATGTGTCATTGAGTAATGCAGTGTAACAATGTTTTGTTACATTTTATTAATCATTTCATTCATATGCGAATCAAAATCACATAGGAAATAAACACATTTTTGCAACACAATATTGCTAAAAGAAATCCCATTTTTTCCCCAAAAATATATATTAGTTTGTTATCTCAAATTACAGCCGAATAAATGGGCCCATAGTGGAAATGTAAAATTTGATCTGATCCATAAGAGATATAAGTGTACGAGAGCTGCAGTAGTTAAGATAATTTAAAAACATTTTCTGACTTTAGCACAACTGTAGTGTTGTCCAGATCAGATTAGCAATTCACTGTCAAGTTTAACTTGTTACCTATAATTCTGAATAACAGAAGTCATTGTTTCATATTAAAGGAGTACAACCCTACAAAATCAGTATATTAACCCATTTACGACCAGAGGCCATTGAAGCCTAGATGTCCAGATCAAATTTAGCAGCGTCCATATGACAATTTTGCATTACCATATGACTAATTTTTCTACCTAAGTAATTTGTACATATAAGACCTTAGTTGTAATGTGGTTTTAGCAAATACTCTTCCCGTGTTTTTATTATAAGCTGACAAATAGGCAAAATATGAAAAAAGATATTTTGGCTATTTTAGCCATAACAGTTTTTGACCAAACTTCCTAACATTTTAAAATTAAATTGTTTTACATACTGTAATAATTTCTAACACTGTATTTCCTTCTCTGTGCACAGCAAGTGCATACAGAAAGAGAGGTACTGTGTATTAAAAAAAACTGTCAAAATAATAACACACTGTGGGGTTGATTTACTAAAACCGGAGAGTGCAAAATCTGGTGCAGCTCTGCATAGAAACAGAAATCAGCTTCTAACTTCAGCTTGTTCAATTGACAAATGACAAAAAAAAATATAAGTTTCTTTGAAAAACTGCACCAGATTTTGCACTCTCCAGTTTTAGTAAATCAGTCCCAGTAATTGGCTCCAGATCATTAGTCTGAGAGCTGTAGCTTTCGGTGACAGTGCGGTCTGAGAACCATGAGCAAGCGCAGGAGTGTAATCCTAGTTCTCAATGTCAATGTTGATTAACGTTCTTACAGCATGAGGAATGCATTTTAAACTAATACAGCAGTAGTGGCCTTGTTCAGAAATATTTATATTTAAAAAAAATAACAGTTGCATTTTATACACAGACTAATAGAATTATCCATTGTCCCAAAAGAAAACATAATAGTGCCACTTGTGTACTTTTTAAAGTATGAAATTTAGATGCATAGGTCTTCCAGCATGCTAGAGAATTTTATTTAGCCATAGTGTAGTCCATTTGGGAAAATACTGATCTACATGTCAATGTATATGATAAAAGATCTAGCTGTGCTTTTTCACATTTATGAAATTTCCATGCCTTTTACCATCTATCCTGCATATGACAGAAGTTTTTGAAGAATAAACCTTCATTAGCCTTGACACTTCTGGATGTCTGCCTTTATTTAGTTTACTCTGGAATGCTCAATTCAGAAATGGTTTAATAGAGGTGGCTGTGTCCACTGATTAGAGGGCTCTTTTGTTGTAGAAAACATATCTTTTTAAAATTGTAGCTTCTTAGAAAAAGGTGACAATGGCCACCATTAATACTAAGGGTGTCACCATAGGCATAACAGATCATGCAACTGTTATGGGCAACTGAAGCAAAGGGATCTGGAGATGTCTGGCTACACAGTCATTTATGCAGTTGGCAATAGCTTTTAGCAAATACATATGGAAAAATACATGTGTATATAGTTTAGGAATCTTAAAGATTGCTATAAAAATAATTAGTATTCTGTATTAAATGGAGATTAGGGAAGCAGGAGGGACAGTTAATGGCTATGGGGCCCCATCACACATAGTTATTGCTCTGATTAATACTCACTTCTTCAGAGTTTGACTACTCAGGAATATGTACTGTAGCTCCCCTATAGCTGTGCTTTGAATTAATGGTCTTTGATGACCTAGTATAAAAAGTTGTGGTTAATTCACAGTGGACTTTTAAGTGATACAGTATATAATTAAGATTTTTTCCCTGTCCCCCTCCAATCTCTCATGTACCCTTACAGACACATTTTTGTTTGAACAGTGCAAAGAAAACTTGCAGTATGACCTTTGAATTAATTTCAAATTGATTATTAGAATCCTATAATTATATAAACATAATGTGTCCTGGCATCACTTTGGTGACTGAAGAGAAACTTGATCATTGGACATCAGTTTTAATTAGATACTTTTTCAAAAGTAAGCAGGTGCATAGCATGGCATTCTGGTTGTCATACTTGCTGGCAGCACCCCACTGACCCATGTTTAAAGGGACAGAATACTGTAAATTCCAGCATATTTTTTCTTCTTGAAGATCTGAGTGTCAGGATGTTCGGATTTACTGGAGTGGAAAAGATTCCAGGGGTTCTGGAATTTAGGCAGGTGCTAAAGAATCCATTCAGCATAGATCCTCTTCCTTTCTAGAATGTGTCACTCTACATGCCTTTATTGTCTATTTGAGTGACAAGCATGGGTCATCACTGCCCTGGGGCAATTAGCATACAGTCAGTGGAAGTACTAAAACTATTTAAAGTTAATTCTTATGATTTATTTACATGTATATATTAAACGCTAGCTGGAATGTACAGTAGGAACTAGAGCAGTATTTATTTTGATTTTATATATACTGAAGTTCCTGAATGCTAAGGAAGGCAACTGTTCCTTTGCTGGTATTATTGAATAGGGTTTAAGTTGTTTCTACTACTTAGTTGTGGAGAATCTGGGAGTAGAGATGTATCATTATTGGTACATTTCTTTTGCAGATTTGCATGAGCATGTGGACTTTTGTGCACCCCAAAAATGCAATCTCTAATCTGATCTGATGAAGAATATACACTCATTGCATATTATGCAGTTTGCTGTTTGCATTAAACGTTGCAGCACTGGGGGAGATTTACTAAAACTGGTGCACTCAGAATCTGGTGCAGTTGTGCATAGTAACCAATCAGCTTCTAATTTCAGCTTGTTCAAATAAGCTTTGGCGAAAAAAAACCTGGAAGCTGATTGGTTACTATGCACAGCTCCACCAGATTCTGTATCTCCAGTTTGAGCAAATCTTCCCCAATGTTAATTTTGTGCCTTATATGCAGATACAGTGAACTAAGCAATGTATTTTAGGACTCCTGAAAAAAAACAAACTGCAATGTGACAAGCACCACGATTGCTAAGTGCCCTTCCACCTGATGCCGCTATGCTCTATGTTCATTATTATTATCCCAATATGTTCATTATTATTATTATTATTGTTATTCAGGAATTATATAGCGCCAACAGTTTTCACAGCACTTTACAACATAAGGGCAGACAGGAAACATTACAATAAAATTTAATTCAGGAGGAATCAGAAGGTCCTGCTCATTACAGCTTACAATCTAAGAGAGAGGGTCAAGACATACAAAAGATAATAACTGTGGAGGGATGAGCTAATGGAGAAAATAAAAGTACAGTTGTTAGGTGGAGGCTGGATAGGCTTCTCTGAAGAGAAGGGTTTTCAGGGATTGTTTAAAAGTGGACAGAGTAGGAAATAGTTAGATAGATAGATTTGGGTAGGGAGTTTCAGAGGATGGGTGAGGCTTGGGAGAAGTCTTGAGGGTGAGCATGGGAAGAGGTGATGAGGGAGCTAGAGAGCAGGAGGTCTTGGGAGGAAAAAAGAGAACAATTAGATATTTCGAGACTAGGTTAGTGATATAGGTGGGGCAGAGCTGTGGATGGCTTTGTAAGTTGTTGTTAGTATTTTGAATTTAATTTGTTAGGTGAGAAGAAGCCAGTGAAGGGCTCGGTAGAGAAGGGTAGTAGACACTGAGTGGTTGGTAAGGTGGATGAGTCTAGCAGCAGCATACATGATATATAAGTAGATTCCTTGCAGAATCACAAGTGCCAAACAAAGTAGCAGCTCCACAAAAACTCAAAAAAACTCAAAAAAAGATAGTTCTAAAAACATGAAGATTTTAGGTATGTCACTACTTAGCTGATGTACAATTATGACAGTTAGACATTACGACTCATGTATACTGTCAGAGTTATGCGCCCCTATACAAGCATCTTGTGTATGTAGTGATACTGTGAGAGTAAGCTTTGGCTGTTCTACTGGTTTTAGGGGTACAATGATGTAGCGCAACATGCATTTTCTATAGAAAGTCAGGCCACTATTCCTGTTTTTGGAGAATTATGATGACTTCCTTTATGAGTCTGGGTTTTAGAATCCAGAAACGTATTATGGCTAACTCCCATGACCCAGGCATGAGTTCAGGCAGCAATGAAGATCCAGACATTTAGAAACTGCACTGAATATCTTCAACAAATAAATCAAACACATGGTAACCCCATGCACATATACAGTTATCATGGGACTAGAATTTCTATTCTACTGTTTAGATGTCTAACTGTACATCGGGTATGACAGTTGTGTTCATGCAGTATGTGTCCTGACTAGGATTTGGCATAAGACAATCTAATGTATATGGGCTGCTTAGACATGTGTAGAGACTAAAAGGCGTTAAATATTATAACTGTATGGTTAGCCCAAACAATAGGAGATATAGCCATGACATCCCAACAAACAAAGCGTTTAACCAAAACTCAAAGTAAGATTTTATTGATGTTGTCATTATTAATCCAGTGGCTTCTCTATAACTCTCTTGCACTCTGCTAGAAGCTTAATCATAAACTCTGCGAATTGCTGATTCTACAATCAAGTTCCTAGAGGAGTAAAATATGTTTGAGGATCAGGTGGATAAGCCTTGTACCCGACAACCTCAATAAAAGTTTACCTTGGGTTTTTAGAAGGAAAGTGGCTTCCTTTTTGTTTGTTGGGATGTTATGATTGTGAACAGATCACAGGGAATCTGGAACCAAACAGTAGGTAGAGCAGGAGATGTAGAGCATTGAGAGGAGTGGTTGGGGCTGTCTGAAGTGTATGCATAGTTCAACCTAAATGTTGTAAATTGTGCAATGCAATTGTAATCCTTTCTAACCTGGCACCTTTGATGTACAGTATGTGTTCTCCCAACATATAAATGACTTCTTATTCTGAACAATCATTATTACAATTCCTTTATTAATTTATACCTGCAACCTGCTGCTTTATGCTGTTAGGTGAACCTGTAACTGTCTCTAACCTGTATGACCATAACAGTTTAAATAGAAAATCAAGGAGGTATGCGTGCAGCATTTACAGTAGTTACAAAGGACCAGACCGCACTTCCCTTTTTAAGTGAGGTGTAAAATACTAAGACCTTTAAAACAAGATTGCTATACCCTTAAAGGCAGGAAAAATGGACCTTGACAAAAGCTGATTACATGCTTGCAAATCACCCAGCTGCTGCTTTCTTTACTTACCACAGCTTGAAAGAAGATAGTTTTCTCTGTGCTGAAGTTTTTTTTTTTTCATGCTCTATTGGGTTTTCCACTTCTTGATCAATTACATCCATTGGTCAAGTTAAATTAACCCTTAAAGTATCAGAATATGGAATTTTGCTTTATTTTACTGGAAACCACATGGTTCTGGGGATCAAGAAAAAATACAAATGCATATTTATTACTAGCCTTCTACAGTTTTTACCAGCATTAAAGCTTTGGTGAAACATTTAATATGTACATACCATTAAAATAAATATAAATGAGAATTCAGTTAAAATTGAAGATGATAATTTTTTTTTAATGCAGCGCACCACAAGGTATGGCATGCATTGTGATTGTGTGTTTCGGTAAGCTACAGTAAAACATGAAGTTTTCCACAAATTACTGCAAGAAAAAAGTATGAAAGTAAATGGCTAAATGGTAAAACCCCAGCTCCTGCTTTGTATAAACTTATTCCGCGTACACACGAGCGGACTTTTCGACCGTGTGGTCCGACGGACTGAGTTCGGCAGACAATTCGACCGTGTGTGGGCCTCATCGGACCTGCAACAGACTTTTTTGTCAAAAATCTGACAGAACATGTTTCAAATCTTTACGTCGGAACTCCGCCGGACCCAGTTCTTATCGAAAAGTCCGCTCGCCTGTATGCTAGACCGACGGACAAAAAACGACGCTAGGGCAGCTATTAGCTACTGGCTATCAACTTGATTACTTTAGTTCGGTCGTACGTCATCATGTACGAATCCGTCGGACTTTGGTGTGATCGTGTGTAAGCAAGTCCGTTCGTTGAAAAAAGTCCGTTGGAAGTCCGCCAAAAGTCCGTCGGATAGTCCGTCGGACCAGTCTGGTCGAAAAGTCCGCTCGTGTGTACGCGGCATAAGGCAACAAAAAAAAAATCTGCCAGATTTTTACTGCTGTCTGTTCAAATTGGGGATATTTCCCTTCATTTACTGTCATTAGAAGCGAGGAACATTTCTCTAATAGGGACACAGTCAATAAGAAAAAAATGGTTCTTAATAGCCTGGACTTAGAACTTTTGTCGGTATTTTTTATTGATGTCTGTGCTCCTAGAGCAAGTAATAAGGGAAATTGTTCCCTTCCACAAAGCCAGAGTTCCACATTAAGCCTAGGTTCACATTGGAGCGGTTTGTCAATGGATTTGAGAGAATAAATCGCATGACAAGACGCAGCCTATTGGAGGTAATGGCACTGTTCCAATCGGTCGACACCGATTTTACGGCACCGCACTGATTTGCAAAAGTAGTTCCTGCACTACTTTTGCCGATTTCAGGTGCGACTTCAATAGATATCTGTGCATGAAGCCACACAGATGTCTATCAAGAAGCACCTGAAATCGTGCTGACTTTGCTACTTTGAAATCGCACTACTTCAAGTGAACTAGCGCGATTTCAAAGTGGCATCAATCTGAACCAGGGCTAAAGCTGAAAGTGGTAATAAACCCAAACCAAAAAATTAATATATTGCAGTTTACTAATCATTAGATGTGATAGCTGCATTAGTTTTGTCCTTTTAGGGTTTTTCCCTCTGTTTTTCTCAAGGTGATCTGCCCAGTAACACCCTTCCTGTATTCGGCTGGGTTCACAATGGTGCGTCGTTAGACATTGCATGTGATTGGCACCGCACTGCTGTGCAGATCACATGCAATGTCTCTGGAATGCGTATTCAGTCATACATATTGTATGGCTGAATTTGCATCACATTTGCACTAAAATGGTGCAGGACCCTTTTTTGGTCCGCACTGGACCAAAGTCACACCCATGCGATCCGGTTCCCACATCGCGCTACTGTGAACTGAGCTTTAAGTCTGGCACATATGCACCGAATATTGGCCGGTAGCTGCTTGTTCCATAGAAACTATCCAAAATTCAAACTGTGTGTACAGTAGCCTGTCCGACAGTCTAGCTTCTGTCAAACACGCATGCTGGAAAAACAGCAGTCCATCAGCATCCGCTGACCCATGAGTTCTAACGGGGGTTGGGGGACTGGGTGGGGTTGTGTTGCAGTCCTCAGTCCAAACACAATAACTCAGTGGGGAGTTTGTTGTACTAGCATTGCATAGATAGTACAGCGAGCGCCATAGTTTTTGTTTATTCAGCCCGCTGGGTTGAACGAACAAAAAACTGTCTGTGTGTACCAGGTGTACCAGGTGTCTGTGTGTGCCAGGGTGCTTAAACCTAGTACACACATTTAGAAAATTGGACAGGAAATACCGCTTTCGAAGCGTTTGTACGATATTCTGATGATTAGTACACAGCTTTCGAGGGCCGATCACAACAGTTCATCCAAAATTATCCAAAGGGACAAACACAAATTTTTTGCTTGTACGATACCAGATCGTACGATTTTCGTTTAAGCAGTACAGTTTTAGTCTGAAAAAAATCAGAAGAACAATATGCATGCTCAAAAACAAAAGAATACATTACTATACAATACAACACATTACATCACTTCCGAAGTTGTATTCTGTCATAGGAGAATTTTCATATTTTGAGTAACCTCTTCATTTTCAATATGAGACTAGCATGCAAAAAAACGGACGATCATTTGTCCAATATTCTCATCATGTATATGAGGCTTTACGCTCTGGATGAAGGAGCAACATGTAAAACCTTTGACTCACTGAAGATTGGTGTAGCGCTCAGGCTCGTGTGCTCATTAGGGGAGCAATGTGGATGGTGACCACTGTTGGTGGATGGTCTCCTGTGACCACTGGAGAGAGAAAGGAAGGGATCCCTGATGCCGCACATCCACTTGGTGCGAATGTAGGAGAGACAACCTCAACTCCCGATGCACTTCACTCCTCTCCCCGGAGCTTAGTCTTTGGAATCCTAATGCCCTGTACACACAGTCGGATTTTCCGATGGAAAATGTCCGATCGGAGAGCGTTGTTGGACATTCCGACCGTGTGTGGGCTCCATCGGACATTTTCCATCGGATTTTCCGACACACAAAGTTTGAGAGCAGGCTATAAAATTTTCCGACAACAAAATCCGTTGTTGGAAATTCCGATCATGTGTCGGAATGTCCGATCAATGTCCGACCGTGTGTATGGGGCATTAGGCTGAGGTTGCCTCCATCGCACTACTCATGTGGATGTGCGCTATTGATGAACAACCGGGGGGGGGGGGGCTAGTGTCATATGTGCTAGCAGATTAAGATAAACTAATACATTGAAGCCAAAATCTAGCTAACACTTTTTAAGCAGTTATAGCAACATTTTTTTCCCTTTTGGGATAATAAAAAATAAATAAATACATTTAAAAAAAGTGGCAGTTGTAGACACCCCAGTGGTTAATGGTTTGTCTCAACCCTCTAATTGCTACATCTGCAGGACAGCTTGTTCTGTTGAAAAACAGCCGACTTACTGGTTGGACCACTAGGTGAAAATATTGCACTAGGTGCAATATAATAAATGTGTGATTTTGGGTTTAAAGTGGTCCCAAAACCTTAAGGTATGCATTAAGGTGAAAAACTTTGTGTGCTGCAAAACTCCTTCAGCCCCTCTTGTACTTACCTGAGCCCAATCTGATCCAGCGATGTGCACAAGAGCAGCGCTTCGGCTCTTGCCACTGTCTCCCTCCTTTCTGGGCAGAATAATAGCAGCAGGAGCCATTGGCTCCCGCTACTGTCAATCAAATGCTGTTCCGAGCGAGCGGGGGGGTGGGGCCGAGCTGCCCGTTCTGTGTCAATAGATGCAGGCAAGGGGCCCAGGAGCAAGCACGCATGGATACCCCCATAGAAAGTGACGTTCCATGGGGGCACTTGCCGAAGAGGAGGAGCACCGACGGGGAACCCCAAAAGAAGCGGATCAGGGCTGCTTTGTGCAAAACCATTGCAGAGAGTAGGATAGCAGCATGACATGTTTGTTATTTTAATTTACAAGAACCCTGAAGTTTTAATGTCACTTTAATACTGCTTCAAGTTTTGGCAATGCCTATTTTTATTTGGTCACATGGTCCAGCTAAGCCAATGTTATTCTATACCCATGGAAGCTAGAAATTCCTTTATTAGGCAATTCTACAATGGCACAGGCACCATTTAAAAGCACATTGCATTTTATCAATTAGTCTAAAATGTTCTCTGATTGAAAACAATTGAGATTTTGACATTACCGCTCTGCCTCTCCACCTAGTCCAATCACAGAATACTTTGCATTCATTGATGAAATGCAAAATGTTCCCTGAATGGCACCTGTGCCAACCGAAAGACCTCCTGTGTTCACAATGCAGCAGGGCAGCCACTCAGCACAGAAGTTAGCAGCATGGTGAATTGATTTCCTACAAGGCAGTCATACTGATCAAGTGCAACAGAGGTACTGTGAGTGTGGAATGGGTGCTGAATTTATAAGTAACAGCAGGTTTTGGTTTCAAGGTGATGGACCTTTTGACTTGCAGCACCAGGGTCATGGATTTAATTCCAGGGATACTGCCTTCATGGAATTTGTGTGTCCTCTTGAATCTGTATGCACTTGACTTGACTTGACCCGGATATGGATATTTGATTGTAGGCTCACCTGAGACAGGTCCTACTGATGTGGCTAATTCTGTGAACTTAAAGGGGTTGTAAAGGTTCACATTTTTTCACCTTAATGCATCCTATGCCCCCCCATTTTACTTCCCTGAGCCCCTTCACCTGCTGCGCTCGCCCCCGATTTCCTCTTCGCCGCTCAGCCTGGCCATTGATTGGCTAGAGTGGATGGATTGAAAGCAGTGCAGCCATTGGCTTGCCCTGCTGTCAATCACATCCAATGACATGGCGCGCCGGGGGGCGGGGCCGAGTGATACAGTCAGCGGCTATAGCCTCGGCTGTATCACGGGAGCGCGCCCGCAAGAACTAAACACCATGCGAGACAGCTTGCATGAAGGTCTATAGTTCTTGCGGGGAGGAGCTGAGACAGCCGCCAAGGGACACCAGTAGACCAGGTTCGGGGCCACTCTGTGCAAAACGAGCTGCACAGTGGAGGTAAGCATAACATGTTTGTTATTTAAAAAAAAAATTACCTTTACAACCCCTTTAATAAAGTGGCGTGTTACATCTTACATATTTTGGGACATACAAACTTTTTTGCAGAAGGGAGTTTAACAAGATACGTGGCCACTCATTAAAATTAGAAGAAAAGGGGTTTAACCTTAAACTACGTAGAGGGATCTTTACTGTAATGCCCTATACCAGTGATGGCGAACCTTGGCACCCCAGATGTTTTGGAACTACATTTCCCATGATGCTCATGCACTCTGCAGTGTAATTGAGCATCATGGGAAATGTAGTTCCAAAACATCTGGGGTGCCAAGGTTCGCCATCACTGCCCTATACACACGGTCGGACATTGATCGGACATTCCGACAATAAAATCCATGGATTTTTTCCGACAGATGTTGGCTCAAACTTGTCTTGCATACACACGGTCGCACAAAGTTGTCAGAAAATCCGATCGTTCTGAACGCGGTGACGTAAAACACATACGTCGGGACTATAAACAGGGCAGTAGCCAATAGCTTTCGTCTCTTAATTTATTCTGAGCATGCGTGGCACTTTGTGCGTCGGATTTGTGTACACACGATCGGAATTTCCGACAACGGATTTTGTTGTCGGAAAATTTTATAGCAAGCTCTCATGCCCCGTACACACGGTCGGACATTGATCGGACATTCCTACAACAGAATCCATGGATTTTTTCCGACAGATGTTGGCTCAAACTTGTCTTGCATACACACGGTCACACAAAGTTGTCAGAAAATCTGATCGTTCTGAACGCGGTGACGTAAAACACGTACGTCGGGACTATAAACAAGGCAGTAGCCAATAGCTTTCATCTCTTTATTTATTCTGAGCATGCGTGGCACTTTGTGCGTCGGATTTGTGTACACACGATCGGAAATTCAGACAACGGATTTTGTTGTGGGAAAATTTTAAAGCAAGCTCTCAAACTTTGTGTGTCGGAAAATCCGATAAAAAATGTGTGATGGAGCCTACACACGGTCGGAATTTCCGACAACAAGGTCCTATCACACATTTTCCATCGGAAAATCCTATCGTGTGTACGGGGCATTAGAGTGGCAAGGATGTGAAATTCCCTTCCACAGGCGGTGGTCTCAGTGGGGATCATCGATAGAAACTATTAGATAAGCACCTGAACGACCACAACATACAGGGATAAACAATGTAATACTGACATATAATCACACACACAGGTTGGACTTGATGGACTTGTGTCTTTTTTCGACCTCACCTACTATGTAACTATGTAACAAAGGCAGACAATCCTTTCATCACCATAGCAAGAGATCTGTCTAGCTGTAGCGGGGCTCATAGCTTATGTTGTTTTCTTGATCTTCAGAAAATTGTTGACTAATTTAAGAAGAAATGTACCATTCCAGTTTTCCTATTAGGCACTGTAAGTTCAGCAGTTATTAACATTTCTTTGGAATCCAGCCAGTGGGAGACAAGGCTGAGAAATAGTGAGTTGCTGCAAACTTGTAGAGGATGTGGGCTGTCTGTTAACCCTTACTACTCCGTAGAGGCATGAGCTTTGTCCATTACAATACTCCCTCAGGGAAGGAGAGGCTAATGAAAGCATAAAAAGCTACAAGTAAACACACACATAGAGAGAGTGTAGCCTGAAAAGGTGAGCTGAGCATGTGGCATGAGCAGGTGATGGGCTCTGAGAGATATTTACAACATGCCAGAGAAGGTAATTAGCACCCAAAGCAGGCTGCAGGAAGTACTTTTGGTCACCTCCAATGAAGAATTTGTAATGAGCTGGAGGGCCTGATTTTCAATGGATGATTTGCCCAGAACAATGGCTCCAAACAGAACGGAGTAAAAGGCTTACAAATGGTAACCTTTGAGGCAGTGGGCTCTTTTCCCATCAGTTTAAATCGTTTTCTAGTTGATAACATTTTAAACTTTTGCATGACAAGTAGTTTTAATGTAAAGAGAAACTTTAGTGACTGATCAGGGGGATGGTATGAATAACAATTTGCTGACATGAAGAAAGTGAAAAAAAATCCCTAAGTAATATTTCATAGATCGCACATTTCAACTAGGTTTTTTTTTTTCCCCCAGGCACAATAAACAACTTCTGTTTCCACAAATGACATGGTATATGAGCTGCTAATAGTCAGCATTATCACACATAGTACTTTCCACAGGTGGGGAAAGCTGTACACAGGCAAACCAGTTAGCCAGCAACGCGTCACCAGCAACACAAATGCAAAATACAGTATAAACGGTTTCAACAAACTACTTAGAATCCATTTCATACAGTATGATTGATGTTATTAGAAAGGCCAAAATTGCCATTACACACAGCAAGTCTGTGACTAGGGGTGGTAAAATGAAGTGGTGTTTTTCCTGTTACTTTAATAATTTTTCAGCAGCCATAGGAAATAAATATAATTCCAGCTGATATAACAATATCTAGTAGGTTTCTAGTTATATTCTATTCAGTGAGACCCGGAAAAAGAGAAAATGGACATTAGCATGACTAATGAGAGGAACAGGTCAGAAAAGGGTTAAAAAATGTGAGCTCAGTGTAGAGGGGGTGTAGGTCTTAACAGCTTGGGGGGCTGAAGATCAGAGGGTCAGGGTGGAGGCGTAAGGGTGGCTCATGTGAGGGGTGCTAATTTACATCCTGGAAAGTCCAGGCGCAGCAGAAGTTTCCCCACCTGCCCGTCCTGAAAGTGTGGTTCAGTCAGGGGTGGTGGGGAGGCATTATTTAACCACTTCAGCCCCAGAAAATTTTACGCCCTTCCTGACCACAGCACTTTTTGCGATTCGGCACTGCGTCGCTTTAACTGACAATTGCGCGGGCGTGCGACATTGCACCCAAACAAAATTGACGTTCTTTTTTTCCCACAAATAGAGGTTTCTTTTGGTGGTATTTGATCACCTCTGCGGTTTTTATTTTTTGCACTATAAAAAAAACAATTTTGAAAAAAGAACGCAATATTGTTTACTTTTTGATATAATAAACAATCCCCCAAAAGTATATAAAAAACGATTTTTTTCCTCAGTTTAGGCCGATATGTATTCTTCTACATGTTTTTGGTAAAAAAAAAATCGCAATAAGCGTATATTGATTAGTTTGCGCAAAAGTTATAGCGTCTACATAATAGGGGATAGTTTTATGGCATTTTTATTATTCATTTTTTTTTTACTAGTAATGGCAGCGATCTGCATTTTATATCGGAACTGCGACATTATGGTGGACACGTCGGACAATTTTGACACATTTTTGGGACGTTTGGCAATTATAGAGCGATCAGTGCTATAAAAATGCATTGATTACTGTAAAAATGTCACATTCAGGGAAGGGGTTAACACTAGGGTCCGATCACGGGGTTAATTGTGTTCCCTAGTGTGTGTTCTAACTGAAGGGGGGAGGGGACTGTGTAGGGGAGATGACAGATCGCTGTTCATACTCTGTATGAACAGACGATCTGTCTGTTCTCCCCTCAGAGAACTGGAGACTGTGTGTTTACACACCCAGATCCTGGTTCTCGGTGTGCCTCGGCGATCGCAGGAGCGGTGATCGGGACTGCCGGGCACTCGCATCGGCTCCATTCTGGGAGCAGGGGGTGCACGCGCCCCTAGTGGCCAAATCACAAAGAGACGTAACATGACGGCGCCAAGCCATGTTGCCGCAGTGCAACTGCGGCGGCTGTTCGGCAAGCGGTTAAAAACAAATTGTCACAGCAGCTTGGTGGGTCGGGGAATATTTGGGGGGGGTCAGTGAATATTTGAATTGTCACAAAGGGGGGGGGGGGGCATCTGGGGTATGGCACTTCCACTTGGTTGGTTATCTGTGCTTCTCCCAGGAGCTAGATTCCCTGGGGGAAAATATAAGAAAGCGTAAATTTGTAAATTTGAGGCAGTTGTTGTGCTGTTGAGGCAGTTGGGGTGCTGCTGAGGGCATGGGCAATTCTAATTTTAAATTGTGCCTTTAAGGATTCCCAAAGAGCCCCCCCCCCCCCGCATTGTTGAAATTGTTTATTGTTTGTTGTTAGGTAATGGTATGCACTATCATTTTAAGGGATGATAGAAGGATTGAGGTTGACAACTCCTTTAAATCAAGTCTTTTTCCGTGGGCCCAGCAGGAAAAAAGCACTACCAATTGGCTTGTTTGAGAAGTAGCCTAGATAGTTGTTCTAGAGCAATTCTCTATTCCCTGCTATCAGGAAAGAAGAATGTTTGTCCCTACTGCAAGTCTAAGGGCTAGGGGTAATTTGTAAAGGACATTTGAGATTACTTAAATGGCAAACTACCCATCAATGCACCTAAAATACAGCATGTACAAATACATTAGTGGGAACATGCAATGTATTTTATGATATTCATACATTTTAATTGTGCTGGAAAAAGCAACATATTGCATTACAAAGAGACAATGGTGAGAACCAGTCCAAAGGCCTTGTAAATGTGAGCATCAAAAGGGGGTGGGCTACGAATGTTCAGACTTAATACACATGAGTATTTAGCACATTTTTGCCATCAGTTACATCATATTCTATATGCTCTATATGGGAGAGTCGTCTCTTTTCGCACCCTTTATTGTTACTACTAGGATGATGGTACCCCTACAATTTTAAATGAAATACCCCTATTGGAGCTTCTTTCTCTAATGTTCTGTATGATGAATATTGTCTGCAGCAGGGATACCATTGGGAGGTATTATGTGGCTCGTCACCGACTGCTGGAACTATGTGGGAGCAGACCATTACATATAACTAACCTGGGAACTTTCCAGACCTGACCCAGAGACTGATCAAAAAGGCTCAGAGGACAACTGGCTGACTGGAGCAGTGATGTCAGCATCACAACTCCAGTCAAACAGCAAGCAGAGCCAATGCTCTGGAGTGGTTCAAGATGGGAGTTGGTGCTGGGTGTACTTTAATTTCTTCTAGCACTTACCTGTGGCCATAGGTAGACCCAAGTACTGGCGTAGAGAAAGGTGAGGGGAAGCCCTATTTCCTGTGTACAGATTGCAAAAATGAAAATGCTAGCCTGTTGAAGGGACAGTGGCTAAAAGCTCAATTACCAGTTAAGAATGCCGGAATTGGATGCTGGTGTTCACAAGCCAAAGTGTGCACCTATCAAGAAAAGCCTTACCTTTAGTATAAGTGTGTGTAAAGTGAGCCTTTTTCTAGTGTAGTAACCCATGCAGTGAACCAGATATAAGCTTTCCTTTGTTTGCTCACTCTAAGCTACCACAGCACCTTAAATAAGTTCAAAAAACACTTTTGGTATTGAAAGGATATTCATAAATCAAAAAATTGCCCCAGCCACAACTTTCACGATGTTTAAAATTTTCTGTATAAAAAAGAGTGTTTAGAGACTATAATGGTGCTATTCTGCATAAAACGCTATTTTACCTGCAATTGATATCAAATTTGAAAATTGTGTTTGTAAATCTCTCTTTTGAAAATATTTTTAACATGAACCCTTTACTAGGGCAACATTTTAAATGCAAGCATATACACAATATTATTCTTCTAAGCATAAAACACCAACTAACTGTGTCTCATTGCTGAATTTTCATAAGAAGATTTTTTATTTTTTTTTTTATAAGCAAAGCTGAACAAAAAATGTCTATTGTAACAACGCAAAGGGACCTGTATTTGCCATCACTATTGTGGTATAGGTTAGTACTGGGCACATCCTCTTGGGATTTATGAATCTGCTGATGCATGCACTGTAGTATAATGTACGTCACCATCTCCCCTTACTTATAAAGAGCACTATCCTTTTTGGTTAAAGTATACGACAGGCATTTTAAGTCTGTGTGGCCATATGACACTCAACAAAGACAAGCAATAAATCACCCTTTGTGTTTGTGGTCAGGGTTATAGTTGTTAAACCTGCTGTAAAGCCCCTTCCAATAAATGTATGAAAAATATAGTTTGCAGGTGTACATTTTTCTGAGCCTTGTTGCCTGGACACTCTGTTGTGCCTCTTAGTTATATGGTAAGTTCACATCTCCTGGGTACAGTTGCCTATGAAATCACAATGTTGATTGATCCTGTAATTGAATACGCATATAGCATTATTTTTGTGTAAAGTTTTGTAAATTACCATATTGTTTGATGTGTTTTTTTCTTTGGATTGTTTGTGTTTTTTAATTGGCAGTTAACAATGGCATAACTAGAAATTACAAAGCCCCATTGCATAGGGCCCCACAACAATACTGTATGATTCATGGTGCAGAACCCAGAGATCATAGTTCATAATCTTCATATTGTTCATAAACCAAGGGGTAAAGCAAAAAGGCAATGGTCAGTGGGTGGAAAACATTATCCGGTGTCAGTGGTCAGGACTGGAGGCGGAAAATATGCCCTAGCGTCAGTGGTCAGTAGGACTGCTGGGCTTCCTTTCTCCCCTCGTCATGTGATATATCACATGACCCAAGATGGGATGAAGGAGAAGCTGAACCTATTCCCTGCGGTGCCACACTGAGACTGTGGTGTGATCTGTGAGTACATGGGGGGGGTGAACCTTCTCTCTCCTCTTCTCTCCTCCTCTCTCCTCCTCAGAACCCACTCATTCCTTAGGTCTCGTTTAAGCTTTTGGTAGCCCTCTGAAAAGTGATTCATGGTGGATGAGATTTAGAGGGCATTTGACAGGCAAGGAAGAGGCATCACCTCCTTGCCACCTGTTTTAACCCCTAAAATCCCATTTTGCTGTGTGTGCCAATATTAGTCTCATCCCCTCCTTCACCCGGAACAGCTACAATGTCCCCTATGGCCTTTGTTCCTGTCTGTTTTATATGAACACGTCCTCTCCTGATCCTAACTTTTTGAGTGGAAATATCCATCTCAATGTTGAGCCCCGGATTCTTGACACCCTCCTCCTGAGCTTTATGCTTTGTGACTGGGAGATCCGCCTCACAACTCTCAACTGCTTTACTATTGAATAGATAGAAATACAATATATTAGCACAAAAGCACATTCAAGTTATGTCATACAAACGCATACAAGCACATTAGGCCTTACTTGTATATCTATATCTATATCGCTGGATTAAAAAATGCAAGTGTTAACAGAAAAAAATAGCAAACAAATTGATTGTATTTTTCTTTCTGTTACAGGTATCTTGTCCCTAATCTTTTGGAATTCTACATTGTGTTTTTCTAGTGGGAAATCAATGGCATGCAACATTTGTATCTTTCCTGCAAAGCCCTTTGGGAAGTATTGAGCAACATTGTTATACAAAAAAGCCCACAGTCCTAGATTGAGCCAAAAACACAGACATTTTCTGGAACATATTGATGTTAAACATATTCTCCTAATAATGCCCCCAGGCCAGTGTGGTCCTAATAGGTGTGGCAGATGCTAATTACTGCTTCAACTGTATTGATGTAGGGTCATATAGCAGCAGTTCAGATGCTGCAATTTTTGCCCATTCCATACGTAGCCAAATGCCTTGATTTGCCTAAAAATCAAGATGTCCCAGAGAACACAGAGTCAGCTCTGCCAATGGTCTTTGTGACTGATGGGGCATTTGCCTTGGAAGAGCATTTTTGCACAGCTATTCTAAGTGCAACATGAAGAAAGAAAAATATATCTCCAACTACTGGCTTGCCTGAGCCAGGCACATGTTAAAATGCACATCTGACATGCTGGATAATAAATAGCACTTTTGCACACCCAAATTCTCTTTTCTGTGAGTAATGCAGTATGCATAGTGAAATCAGCATGTGTGTTGCACAATTCTGTCTGGCAAAGGGATGGGTATCTTTTCGAAGAGTCCCTAGGGCATTCAATGCAGAGGGGCCCAATGGTATGCCACAAGGGATAGCGGAAGTGGTGTTACAAACTATGACAATTTTGCAAAGTATTTTATGCAAACTTTTTATTATTATGTGTATATGAAATTATTTTGGGAAATGTAAATATTTTCTGTAACAAAGTAGTGTTTGTGTTAAGTAATTGATTGTCAAATTACACCACCAAAGGGCTGTGTAAAGCTAGGAAGGACTGTCTGCTACTACAGAAAATTCCTGATGTTTTTCTGATTACAGGTTTGGTGGGGCCTGGAAATATGCTGCAGTATTTAGTGGGAGACTGGGGAAATGTTACATGAGGCTAGCAAAAATCTCTGATATTACCCCTTTAAAAATCAATACAAATTGCTGGGGTCCAAGGTCTAACACCAAGTAGCAATGGACAGCCTGTGGCTCTTGGGCTACAGGTTCAGAAACAGGAAATTGGCTGGAATTTGAGCTTTTGGCCATATTGGCCCTGCTGGCACCACCCAGCTCAACAAACTTCAATCTGGGAAACAAAGGAGTTGGGCTGAAAATTCTTGGCCAAACAGTGACTGCAGCCAATGAGATACAGTCACTGTGTGGGTATTCTGACAATTAAGGGAGCCAAAATGCAAGAGCCATGTGTCAAAAGTTCAAAATGAGGGTCAGACTAATGAGAGTGCAAAATTTTGAAGGTGTAAAAGTATCCTCCTTCTTCAGGTATTGCATAAACTTGGGAGGATTCAAACTGGGAAAATCGCCACGATTAATTGTTTGATGGAAATAAAGTGACACAATGTTTAGGAGCAAAATAGCAGAAGCATTGATTTTTCCATTTTGGGTCCTCCTAAGTTTATGCAATATTTGGGACCTGAAGAATGGGGATACCTTTGAACCCCTGAAATGGGTTGCAAGTTCTATATTGTCTTGCTAAACAAAAGCCAAAATGAAATGTTTTTGGAATCTCAGTTTATTGGTCTAGCTCTCTTTTTGGACATGTTATACTTAGCTTGCAAACTAGAGGTCCCCCCATTCATAGGGGAACCCTATTTGTGTTGAAGTGCAGCCTCATGAGAGTCTCTGAGCCCCATATGAATTTGTTTGATCTTCTCCAATCATGATCCATTGATGAGTCCAATCCAGTATCTCAGTAACACATATTCCAGAATATTAAAGCTGACAGGGGAGAGTCCCCATCCATACTCTTTACCTAAATAAGGGGAATCTTCACATGTGTATTTTAATGAATGAATGAGTGACTTGTGTAGCGCTATCAATGCAAACTCAATCGCCTCAGGGTGCTTTTTGCCACCAGTGTCATCTGCGGTATAGCGTGGTCCTTTACCCTGTAGGGTCCCGACACGCTTACAAACACATACACAGGCCAATTTTTTTTTATAGAAAGGATCTAATTAACCTACCAGCATGTCTGTGAAGTGTGGGAGGGAACCGGAATACCCGGAGGAAACCCACACAGGCACAGGGAGAACATGCAAACTCCAGGCAGATGGTATTGTGGTCGGGATTGAACCAGCGACCCTATTGCTACTAGGTGAAAGTGCTAACCACTACACCAACTTTAAGGGCAATATTTGACCTTGAAGTTTTAGAGTGTTATGCCTGGTACACACTGACAGGTTTTTTTCCTTCAGCCCACTGGGTTGAACTGGGAGGCTCACTATACTAACTATGTGATGTTAGTACAGGGATCTCCCTGCTGAGCTATTGTGTTCTGATAGGGGGACTGCCCAACTCCAGAACACACTGACCAGCTCTTGCAGCCATTAGCTGCCAGCACTGATTAGATGCCGATTGGCTACTGGTTTTTCAGTATGCCCGTTCAACCAAAGCCGGACGTCATGCTGCTGTACACACTGGTGAATGTCGGCTGGTTTCTGTTGAACCGGCTGACAGTGGACGATATTTGGCCAGTGTGTACCAGCCTTTACAGTGTGAGCAATCAATGGGAAAGAGTTTTCCTTTTGCCTGCAACAGACTATGACATTGTTCGCAATGACTGCACCTCTCTGCCTAGGTACAGCCCCTTTCTTTGGATAATTGTTGGGGAGAAAAGTAACATTTCAACCTATGTCCATGGCATTACATTTGCTTCTGTATACTCTGGACATAAACTAGGTAACTTTGATTAGAAATTGGCTAGAGTTACAAAGAACTGAATTTTACTACAGGAAATTAGGAAGGTCTGAAAAATGTATTTTACCTAAAGTGAGGCTGCAGCTTAACGGACAAAATAAACAGAAAGTACCTTGCAAGGAAAGAACTCACTTTTCCGGAACTGCAATCTGACACTTCTGGGTGTGTTAGATAGATGTGCCCCATGCAAGACACCGTGGCTCTTGCAGCGTTCAGTGAGGGGCATGCTCTCCATTATGCACAGAAGTGTCATATAGCAGTGGCACTCAAAACTTTACAAAAAAAGTGACGTTTCAAGATACTGCCCATCCAAAAGGTGAGTATTCAATTTTCTCACTTGCAGAGTATTTTTAGCTTGATTTCTTTGTGTAAGCACTGGCAATTTTTACATTTACAAGAGTTCTCTCTCTAACAATTAGTTGGTTTGTTAGGAACATATGATGTTCTTCATAGTACATGGTAAATCATTTATTAAAATAAGTGATAAACCAAAGAGCATTTCCTGTGCCAGAATGGGATTCTTGGTGTGTTCCTGACCCTGGTGTTCACAACAGTTTGTAAATGAAGTTGTGCCAAGGCAAAGCCAAGCCTGTGAAAATATTCTTCCAACACGTCTTTGTTGTCATAGTGATGCTGTATTTCACAGACTGGATTGCATTCATATACCTCCAGCTGTAAAGGTTTGGATTAGTTTGAGATGCGCTCCAATGAGTTATTTTATGGCACTCAACTTACATAGTATTTGTGGGGTATAAAAAGTGGCCTGTATTTCTGGTTAAACAGTATAATATATAAAGTCTTACAAATGGAACACTAATCAATTAGAGACAAAATGATCTGTTTGATCTGTTTGAAACTAAAGGTAGTTACTGAACCTAGTATTCTAAAGGACATGTATAGTCCTATTATTTTTTTTTTAGAGAACTCAGAGTAGATGGATATAATCTTTTTAAAGGGTCAGTCCACCCAAAACTGATAATTCAGCTACAGAAGCTGAAGAGTTAAACTCAGGTACAATTTCTTATATCTCTCTGTGACTCTGTTGGTCAGATATCTTGATCTGCACACCTATATTGGCAATTAATAAGGGGGTCCTACTTCCCCTGATGCATTTTATTGTACGTTGTATTGTATCTTATGAAGAATACAACGGGGAGAGCTAAAAGAAGCAATAGTGGGTAGGAACACGCACAACTCCTAGGTAGAAAAGAACAGATTTGGGAAATATGGCAGGGTGCTCTCGTTTGATCACACATTTTGGTGGACTGACCAAACAATGTGTGTTATTGATTTAAACACCTTATCTCTGTGTATGAATTGTAATTATACATGTACATGGAGCAGCCATATTTGTCCATTACATATGCAGGCTTTGCAGTAGTTTACACCTTATTGTACCTTACTGCTCCTTCTCACAATGCAACTCTATGAGTTGGAAGACTTTAGCAGCCCACACAATGATCTTTTTTTGTGTTTAAACAAAGGGTTCAATGTTGAACTCAAGGTGAATGGGGGAATCTCTCTCACTATGGTAGTGCATTTTGACAGCGGAGAGCCTTCCACACCATCAGAATACAGTGATCTGCGTTGCCGGCTATAATGAGTCCCACTGATCATTCAGGAAAAACCCAACAGGCTGGTTTTACACAGTCGATCAATAGATACATACATACATCCATACATGGATCAAAATTCAGTTGGATCAGGAGGGAGTGGCAAAATTTCGATCCATGTATGATCGGCTTTATTCCAAGCAATGCATTTTCTCTGGGCTTATATTGTATTTATACAGCTACTAAGAGAGAGACAGAATAATTGTACTAAGTCTAAGATAAGTATAAATCTAACTTTTTCATTTACAGGTTTCTTTTGGACCCACAGACAGCAGGTGATTTTTACAGGAGGAAGGGGACCGAGACAGTATAAGTGGACCTTGCAATTTATTGCAGGGTCTGCCTTAAAGTGGGGGAATTATTGTTGTTTATTGGTAAAATAAACCTGCCAAGTTATTTTCTTTTTCCTCACAGGAAAGATCAGCTGGGACTAACTACTTGGATCTGATGCTGCTTACAACCATTGCAACTGTCTCCAAGTCTGGTCAAAATGGATCAGTTTGGCTGTAGATCATCTACATCTATGGAAAGCTCATTCTAAACTAGATAGTACATAGGTGTGCTAAGCCTTGATAAAATGTGTGCATATGACTGTCTGGATAACGTAATAAAAACACAAGTGTGACAGGCACTAGAATATGAGCCTGTGATCTTATGGATAAACTGAAATTATTACAACCTGCTTGGCAAACATGAAGAATTAGCAAATGGCAGTTCCCTTGCTTCCCTGAGTATGAGTCTGCCCGAAAAGCCTGGTTGCACAATGAAACTAAAAGAAAATTATAACAGCTTTTGGTCCTTTCTGATATATTATATTTGTTTTGAAAGTGTGCATGTTTATAAATATATGTTTTATACATTTTTTTAAGTTTGTAATAAATATTTATTTGTATTTTTTTCTCTGTGCATTAAAGCAGTTTTAAAGGTCATTTTTGTTTTCCTAAAAAAAAAAAAGTTATACCTACATGCTCTGTGTAATGTTATTGCACAGAGTGGTCTCTTACCTCCTTTTCTGGGATTGCCTGCTCCTCCTCTTCTCCAAGTGCCATAACAGCAAGCTGTGTGCTGTGGGGGCACCCTTGCGGGTGCATTCCACAGCTGGACTGTATGCATCCATAATGCATCCATAGACACACACATTACGGCGCCACACCATCCATTTCCTCCCCACATGATTTCACTGACAGTAGCAGAAGCCAATGGCTCCTGATGCTGCCTGTGTGTCCTGTGAGAAGAGGAAGGGAGAGCTGCAGACGGGCACAGTGCTGGATTGAGAGAGCATTCTGGTAAGTGTTTGGGAAGGGGGAAGGGGGGAGGAACAAGTAGTGGGACATTTTTACCTTAATGCGGGGAATGCTTTAAGGTAAAAAATGTATTCACTTTAAAAGCACATTAAAGCCTGCACATCTGAACAAACAGAGAAAAACAGTCTGTCTCCACTAGGAGAGGCATAATATGCCTTTCCTTGAAGTCGCTCAGTAGTCTGCATAATCTGATAGCTCCTACTAGTCAGATCTGGCTGCAAGTAATAAATAGGTGACTTTCAAATGCAGTTTTCAAAATCAACCTAAATAAATTATAATAATAAAAATAATAATAATGTTATTTTTCTTTTACATTTTAATTAAACATAAAAATGCATTTTATAAAACAGTAAGCATTTCCTTTATGGTCTAAAATAAAAATTGCTTTTAAAAATATGTTGACACCTGCACTTTCAGAAGAGATTTACTTATCTACCATTGTCTTTATCTAATAGATATATCCACCTAGATTATATAGAGTATAAATGTGTCAGTTATGCATACAATTAAACAACAGTAATGGACTGTACACATGGTCGGATTTTCCGACGGAAAATGTGTGATAGGACCTTGTTGTCGGAAATTCCGACTGTGTGTGGGCTCCATCACACATTTTCCATAGGATTTTCTGACACACAATGGGGATGTGTGTACACACACACACATTCCTGTTCTGGTTCTCATGCCCACGATCATGCGTGGCTGGCGGACATCGCGGCTGCTGGCCATGCGCATCGCCTCCCTCGCCGTGCAGTATGCGTGCGTGCCTGGTAGAGCTGTTTAAAGGGCCGACGTACACCTACGGCGATTCATGGAAATGTGCCGACCTGCCGCAGTATAATGATGGCGGCTGGTCGGCAAGTGGTTAAAGAAAATTGTTATCAGCTTGCATTACAATTACAGTGGCTTGAAAAAGTATTTACATCCCTTGACATTTTCCAGATTTTGTCATATTACAACTAAAATGGTGAATGTATTTAATTGGGATTTTATGTGATAAACCAACACAAAGTGGCACATAATTGTGAAGTGGAAGGAAAATGATATGGTTTTCCAAGCTTTTTACTAATAAATATGTGAAAAGTGTGGTGTGCATTTGTATTCAGCCCCCTTTACTCTGATACCCCTAATGAAAATCTAGTCGAACCAATTGCCTTCAGAAGTCACCTAATTAGTACATAGAGTCCACCTGTGTGTAATTTATTCTCAGAATAAATACAGCTGTTCTGTGAAGCCCTCAGAGGTTTTCTAGAGAACCTTGGTAAACAAAGAACACACCAGACAGGTCAGGGCTAAAGTTGTGGAGAAGTTTAAAGCAGGGTTAGGTTATAAATATATATCCCAACCTTTGAACATCTCACGGAGCACTGTTCAATCCATCATTCAAAAATGGAAAGAGTATGGCACAACTGCAAACCTACCAAGACATAAACTAAACTGACCTAAACCTAAACTGACAGGCCGGGCAAGGAGAGCATTATTTAGAGAAGCACCCAAGAGGCCCATGGTAACGCTGGAGGAGCTGCAGAGATCCACAGTTCAGGTGGGAGAATCTTCCACAGGACAACTATTAGTTGTGCACTCCACAAATCTGGCCTTTACGGAAAAGTGACAAAAAGAAAGCCATTGTTGAAAGAAAGCCATAAGAAGTCCTGTTTGCAGTTAGCAAAAAGCCATGTTGGGGGGACAGCAAACATATGGAGGAAGGTGTTCTGGTCAAATTAAACTTTTTGGCCAAAAAGCAAAATGTTATGTGTGGCAGAAATCTAACACTGCACATCACCTGAACACCCCATCCCCAACGTGAAACATGGTGGTGGTGGCAGCATCATGTTGTGGGGATGCTTTTCTTCAACTGGGACAGGGAAGCTGGTCAGAGTTGATGGAAAGATGGATGGAGCCAAATACAGGGCAATCTTAGAAGAAAACCTGTTAGAGTCTGCAAAAGACTTGAGACTGGGGCGGAGATTCACCTTCCAGCAGGACAACGACCCTAAACATACAGCTAGAGCAACAATGGAATGGTTTAGATCAAAGAATATTCATGAGTTAGAATGGCCCAGTCAAAGTCCAGATCTAAATCCAATTGAGAATCTGTGGCAAGACTTGAAAATTGCTGTTCACAGACGCTCCCCGTCCAATCTGATAGAGGTTAAGCTATTTTGCAAAGAACAATGGGCAAAAATGTATCTCTCTAAATGTGCAAAGCTGGTAGAGACATCCCCAAAAAGACTTGCAGCTGTAATTGCAGTGAAAGGTGGTTCTACAAAGTATTGACTCAGGGGGGCTGAATACAAATGCATGCCACACTTTTCACCAGTGGCGGCCGCTCCATAAGGGCCAACCCCGTCCATACGTCCAGCCCCCTAATCTACATGCAGGCCGCCGAACGCACGGATTGCAATGGAAGGGGTGTTTTTTTCTTAAGCACATGATAAGAGCCAGAGGCGGGAGGATCACCGCCGCTCGTCTCTCCAGGGGAATGTTAGTTTGTGCCAATTTTGAGCACCAGCCATCGCTGCTTTTCAGATATTTATTTGTAAAACATTTTAAAAACCATTTATCATTTTCCTTCCACGTCACAAATATGTGCCACTTTGTGTTGGTCTATCATATAAAATCCCAATAAAATACATTTACATTTTTGGTTGTAATGTGACAAAATGTGGAAAAGTTCAAGAGATATTAATACTTTTTCAAGGCACTGTACATGCAATATTTGCCTATGTATAGTACATATGTATATAAAACACAGTATAGGTATACTGGAAGAAATCAAACTGAACTAATTAAAAATGCAAACTAACAGGCAATGGACAGTTTTGGTTTTGCTGATAAATTAACATTTAGAGTACAAATGTCATTTGTCACATACCTCAGCTAAGAAGGTAATTTAATAAAAATCTGCCTGATTACAAAGTAATCCAAAATGTTTTTATATGTAATTTGATGATTTGTTTTATTCTCTGTTAGCTGATCTCTAGTGATTACGCATTTTGTGTGGATTGATGCATTAAAATGTAAGAAAAAAAATATTAAAAAATGGAAAAACAAATAATCATATCAAGGACAGAAAGATAATAAACCATATTAATACATAAATATAGTTCTGGTAACACTCCTTTAAGCGGAATTGTATTTGACTATCCTATGGAAAGTATTAGCTATGACATTTTTAAAGCAAGCACGCCTTCGCCAGTAAAGGGTTAAATCAATTAAATCAATGCTTTACACTATGGGAACAATTTACGAAAATTAATGAGTAAATGATATCTCTACAAGATCAAATTATGGATCCCAGATTGGTCTCCTTTCCTGCTGAATATTAATTTTGTATCAAATAGCTGCCCCTTTTGATAACACCAATCTACCTACTAAATACTCATTTGTATTATTCCTGCTCTTGTTTTAAGGGTAATAGAAACATTTTACTGATGAACTAAGAACTAGGCCAAGGTACCAGCGATTATCATAAACAACCATACTTACGCTGACCCATAATATAAAGAAGTATATATAAATCAAATCAAAGACATAATATTAAAACATTACATAAAAATGCGTTATACAATTATAGTTCATTATTTCAAGGTACCAAATCTACTCTGATCTATGAGAGTTATCATGAAAAAAATGTAAGTGAAAAAAAAAATATACATGTATATAATCCATAAAACTGAATGGCATAATACAAAGAAAAAGTTGTATACTGTACTGTACAACTGTAATAATAAATACTGTATGTATTTAATATTAAATCTGCATCAGATAGAGGAAAAAATTAAATGTCTGATCAGAAACAATTTCCTGTTATTTGACAGCATTGTTCCTTATTTCCTAGCCACAGGAGGACAAACCATACACAGAAGCCTGCTTCAAGTTAAGTGGTCCATTTGCAAACACTGCTTTACAGCTCCACTCTTTCAGTGCAAGTCTACTGCCCCGTACACACGGTCGGATTTTCCGACGGAAAATGTGTGATAGGACCTTGTTGTCGGAAATTCCGACCGTGTGTAGGCTCCATCACACATTTTCCATCGGATTTTCCGACACACAAAGTTTGAGGGCAGGATATAAAATTTTCCGACAACAAAATCCGTCGGAAATTCCGAACGTGTGTACACAAATCCGGCAGACAAAGTGCCACACATGCTCAGAATAAATAAAGAGATAAAAGCTATTGGCCACTGCCCCGTTTATAGTCCCGACGTACGTGTTTTACGTCACCGCATTCAGAACGATCGGATTTTCCGACAACTTTGTGCGACCATGTGTATGCAAGACAAGTTTGAGCCAACATCCGTCGGAAAAAATCCTACGATTTTGTTGTCGGAATGTCCGAACAAAGTCCGACCGTGTGTACGGGGCATACCAGTCTGGTCTGACTGATTAAAAATACTGAACTCTTTGAATGCCATGGAATACTGTACAGACAGCCAAAAGAGAAAAAGTTTACAAGTCTGCATATAAAATATAATAAGTAAAATCTGCACTTCCAAAATAATTGAGATTGCAAATACAACAGTAATTACTCAAATTATGTACTCACTGAAAATTTACCCCAGTATCCCTTTAAATATAATCCCTGTGAATAGTTGTAGACTCCCAGCCACGCTGCATTGATTAATTGTTTAGTAATGCATTATGTAAATGTGGAGATAACAATGATAATTACTATCAAATTATTATTATTATTATGTCATTGCAATACAACTAATACAATGTTATATAACCCATTATAATCTATCTATCTATCTATCTATCTATCTATCTATCTATCTATCTATCTATCTATCTATCTATCTATCTATCTATCTATCTATCTATCTATCTATCTATCTATCTATCTATCTATCTATCTATCTATCTATCCTGTAGTTTTGTATGTGTGTTATCTATTTTATCCTTGAACATGAATTTCAAGTTTGAATTTAATAGCTGTAGCTTACAACTAAATAAATATAGTTCACGTAATAGAGCTACAACTGAGGAAACCAATAGGGAGGACCAGAGTAAGATAAGCAGCACTTCTGTAAATATCCAAAACTGAAAACATATTCCAGCCTATAGCTGAAAGATCATCAAATGCCATGTAGATTAATCAACCCCTTAAGTAAACCTGGATCATTATTCCTATTACACTTTTTTACTTGTAAGGAATGATAAGACCATAGGCGAAGTTGTTCTCCTGCTGCAATTGTTTTACACAGATCAAATTTACACAGGCAACTGGAATACCTACCAAATGATTAGTCACATATGCAACACGTATGTAATTATGTGTGAAAATGAATGTAATTATGAAGATGTACTATATTTAGATTGTGTATTGGACCCTCTGTGCATAGATGTTAAAACAGAGCACACACCTGATGTTCTAAACACCCACCAGGCTCTTTATGCTGGAGTCAAAGAGCGTGAATTGAGACGAGGGCTTGGCAGGCGTGCAGTTCGTATTGCACTATGTCATGTTAGTATGTATTTGGCCTGCTGTGTCTGGCTGCACTTAATACTATAGGAACATTCATTTTGGTTGTGCTCCCGAATGAAGAGAATGCTCAACAGTCAAGATATGTGGCCTGGAAGACAGGTGTCTTAAAAGGGGCCTTAATTTCACATCATCTGTCTCTTTAAAGAGGCTGTAATTGTAACAAATCAGACACTAAGGTGTGTGTTAGTGTAAAATGTGGAGGTACAGCAAAGCAGAAGTGCCAAGGAAAGGACATGGTACAACATTTTCTTTTGCTTTTATTTAAACTAACTGAAGAAATCAGCAATACACAACAGCTCTTCAATTCCAAGCAAACAGCAAGGATATAACAGCAAACAGTATATCCAGTCTTCGTGTCTTGCATAAGCAATCCAAGTTTTCCTTCCTAAAACTCCAAGGTTGCAGGTTTCCCTTGAGTGGGGGACTTCTACCACTGCTGTATATTATAGTCACACAACATGTACATAGGCATTTCTCTGAGGGCATCCAATAATCAGCCTTCCTAGAGCTGTCCAATCCTGAATGATGGGACAAAGCCTATTCTAAACCCACCTGTCCCAAAACAGAAGGTGGTCCTTTCCTGTTGTAGCACACCCCATGTAGGAGCTGCAGATGAACAGGGATCCTCCACTCCTGCACAGCCAGATACACTGAATCTTCACAGGCGCGGAGACTCAGAGAACAGTCTGTAGCTTTGTTTTTTGTGGTTTATTAGGGGTTAACAACTTCGTAGGTGATAGGGAGCTTATGGGATGTCCACTTGACTGTAACAAGAACTTCAGGAACAAATTTCCTATGTTCAACTTCTTCCTCCTGCACACACTTGCTCTACTTTGCACAACATTTGCTGGTTCATGCTTGAGGGAACATGACAGACTCCTTGTCAGTGATCCCACCACCTATTCTTCAGGCAATGCTAGCCCACCTGGCTGCAGCTGCCTCTTTCACTAGCCCTCCTGGCTGCCTCTCTACACCAGTCCAACCAGCTGACTCTTCACCAGCCCACCCTGCTGCCTCTCTGGAGATCTCTCATGGAAAAGGTAGAAGACTTAAGCCCATTGCTGTCTTAATGGGAGACTGGCTACATGTGGCAGTCTCCCCCCTTTGTTAGTTACCACCAGTGCTGCTCTACTCCCTCTGTCCTCTCTTTGCTCCTGTGCCTCCAGGAAAGCTTCCTCCCTTGTGTTTTTGCATGATACTTTGAGCACCTGAGCCTGGCCCAAGGCAGGACACCCTCTTTCAGGACACCCTCTTCCAGCACCCGAGCCCAGCCCAGGGCAGGACACTTGTCTCAATTCACTCTCTAGTTCCTAGAATAGAGGGTACCCCTCATGGCCCGACAGCTTCCTCAACACTGTATCTCCATTTTCCACCTGACTGCCCTGCTGGCTTCTTGCGATTGGCCGAGGCCCCACAAATATTCATGGTAGCCACTCCTACCCCCCACCCTCTAGTTCTAGAAGGTTCTCTAACCTTCCAGACCAGGGGGAGGCATCAAAGAGCTGCTAGGATGAGTCATCCAGCCATGACCTCTAATAAGCCTGACCCAATTTAGTGACTCTGTTTTGCCTATTCCTACTAATACTAGTAGTACATACTAAAGGGTGCTACACTGTCTACTCACTTTACAGTCCGGGGCCTTCTAATTACATAGTTACATAGTTAGTCTGGTTAAAAAAGACCATTCTAGTTCAACCAATAAAAGAGGGAAAAAATACATATTTTTTTACATTACTATATACACTATCTTATATATACAGTTGATCCAGAGGAAGGCAAATAAAAACCCGGCAAAGCATGATCCAATTTACTCCAGCAGGGGAAAAAAATCTTCCTGATCCCCCAAGAGGCAATCAATTATTCCCTGGATCAACTTTACCTATAAATATTAGTATCCAGTTGTATTATGTACATTTAGGAAAGAATCCAGGCCTTTTTTAAAGCAATCTACTGAGCTGGACAGAACCAGCTCTTGAGGGAGTCTATTCCACATTTTCACAGCTCTTACTGTAAAGAAACTTTTCCATATTTGTAGATTAAATCTCTTTTCCTCCAGAGAGTGCCCCCTTGTCTTTTGTGATGACCTTAAAGTGAATAACTCAACACCAAGTTCACTATATGGACCACTTATGTATTTATACATGTTGATCATATCCCCCCTTAATCACCTCTTCTCAAGGGAGAATACATTCAGTTCCTCTAATGATACAAGAAAAGTTATATATATATCCCCCTGCATCCCAACATGTGACACAGGCTCCCCCAGGATCCCGCCCAGAGCCCACAGTAGGGCCCACGCTAGTCTTTGTTTTTTGAGAATTATACCTGTGGATAAAATGACCCCTGACAATCCTACGAGAGCAGCTAGGAGATGGGAACAGCAGAGTTTTGACTGTGAGGTGAGATGACCAATGCACTGTCTTCATTTAATTTCTTCAAATCCATTTACATATGAAAATATGAAGCTTTTCTACTGTGAGTAGACATGGGTGGTGTCTGGGGAAAGGGGGGGGGGGATTCCTGGTTCCCATGTCAGTGCTCCTCTCCAGCCTTTAAGATAAGAACTGTAGCTTGGTACAAAGCAATTGAAGACTTTAATGTATATCTAAAGGATCTATCATGAAAGTTAGTCTTGCTGGATCCAAAACATTCTCCATAGACACATAGACTCAATTTGACTAATTTGCCTCAGTAACTTGATTTTAGCAACTTCAATTTGTTTTACTGTAGTGAACCACAATGCATTGTGATGTCCGGTAGTGCAGGTGCGCTTTGTAGTTGCACTCTAAATTGCATTGCAACCCACTACAACGTTGGTGCATCCGCAATCATTTGGGCCCATAAAATCAACAACTGTCTGTTATAAAAAAAAGTGTGTGTGTGTGTGTGTATATGGAGTACATGGTGTACAGGGCACAGTTTGTCGGAGGTAAGATGGCCAGAGCTAAGTAAAGTCTACTGGAAGAGTGAGAGGTTCTAATATTGTATGTATGTAAGACTTCTTACAAGTAGCCTGGCTTGACTCTTTTTATATGGTTTACATTTTTAAATGAAGCTTGCTACACAAAATTGTGAGGGTTTTTACACATTACCAACAAAAAAAGGTTTTTCTTCCAATACTTTAATACCCATGCATGCTCATGTTCTCCAGCTTGCCTGCCTTTTTCTGTATTAGGAGTTCCTGGAAAGTACGTGGGGCAGCCTGCTTGAATACTATATACAGATACATTCCTATATAATGTACTTTAACCCTATTTATATTGTCGGTACTGGGCATCAGGGGCTAGTTACACCATCAATACTTTTTCTTATAGACAAGGGAAAGTTCGGATTTTCAAACTAGTTGCATAAAAATACATGTATCCAAAGTTCAGAAGCAGTATTTACCATCCATAAAGAGATTATTACAGAAGAGGCTAAAATCAGATCAGAGTTGCATTTGTATTGCCATTTCTGGTTTAAACCAGTCTTTCTCAACTAGGGTTCCATAGAGCCCTGGGGTTCCTCCAGAGGTTACTAGTGGCTCCATGAGTAATGAGCAGCTTCTGCCTCTCGGATGGTCAATGAGTGATTATAATGATGGGGGCAAATACCATATAGGTTTTACCACTTAGATGAATTGGGTAGCAAGTAAAAGTAGAGCCAATGCCTATGTGGGCCAATCTACATCTGACTGTCATTCTTCTGCAGATTTGAAATAGAATGGTAATTAACTGTAACTAGCAAAGCCTTAATTTCCCTACATCTTTTATTTCAGTTCTTAAACATCACTCATTTCATCCAATTTGCATTTTCAGAGCTTTTATAAAACATTTTTAATAACTTTTATATACAGTAGTTGTATTTCCTGTATATGCTAACAAACACATGTATTGCTCATATACCGTGTGCCAGCAGCCACTTTCACTTTCTGCAGCAGGGACAACTACTTTTGTAGTGCTCAATGGAATGCCGACATATTTCATTCATAAAGTGGTGCGATACAAAATGAATTGTCCGCATTACACAGCCAACGAGTAGGAGGCAAACAGAGCCCAGCATTGTGTCTCCCTGAAGTGTACTGTGATGCATTTCCTCTCTGCTGTCTGCCCTATTATCAGCTGATTAGCTGGCATTTCATTCTCGAGACATATTGAATACAATCATTTATTATCATACAGTGTTTAACAAACAAGATTCCAGGGCTTTCCGCTAGCTGACTAATCCCAGATGTGGAACAGGGCACTAAAGGATCATTGGTGGTAAGTGAAAAATATAATAGTTTGTTTTTTTACAGAAACTTTAATACCACCTGCCAGCATAGAGTGATGTAAGCAAAATCAGTTTGTTTATGCATATAAATTTGGAGGTTGTCTACACTTCTATGGTTTACAGAATCAGAAACTATGAAGACTGCCAAGTAATCCAAACTATAGCTCCTTTCCTAAAACCAATCAGATAAAAATAACTCAAAACTTCAAATCCATGCAACATTGCTAGGTGGCGTCATTTTATGGAGCATTCTTTCTCCCCTGAGGAGATCGCCTCTTATATGAAGCCCTTTCGCTGCACCGGCTGGTACCTGTGTGCTCAGATCGCAGACTCATTGGGCAAGCTTAAAGTGTGGGACACCTCTGACCCTACGGCCCTTTTCACCCCCCCCCCAGCCCCCCTAGCAATTTCAGGTACCCCCTACAATTCATACTGCCATACTTAGCTTATAGTCTGCTTTTGCAATATGACTCTGTCTTAGCAGCCTTGTTCCTATATCCGTTTCGTATACCCTATATCAATCTAACTGCTTCCACTCCTCAGGGTCCACTGGTAGATTCCGGTTCTTTGTTCATGTTCATTACTAGCAACATACTGTAAATCACTCATTAGTTATCCTATTAGTTGTCTAATGTTCTTTAATCCATCTAACATGTGCTGTTTCTCACTGTTTTGACTTGTGAATGTGTTGTTGCCTATCTTTTTTGCCGTCACAGGCCTTATATGCCGGTATTCCGTCAAATCCCAATAAACATATTTTAAAAAAAAGAACCTGTGAATGTATAATAGGTTATATGCAGTGTAGGGGTTGGATACCTGGGAAACATAAAAAAAAAAAAAAGTTGAGGGTGCATTCTTGGTCAAAACAGTAGCATATACATTAGAAGTTCGGTGTTTTTTGTTCATTTGTTCTTGATGCTCAGTCTCTCTAATAAGCAAATTATATAGCAGCTCCTGACAAAATGAGAAGATTACATCACTTTCCTAAATTGCCACTATTTCCTGCATATACCAAAAAACAAAAAAACAAAAAGATATTTGTTCCTCCCCTAGGTCCCCTCACAGTCCTGGCAACCTCTGTTAGAGGGTATTTAAATATGAAAAAACCCATGCTATCTACACCCATTCCATATACAGCCACCATGAGCCAACACAGCCAACACACACATTGATGAAAATGCAGACGCAAGAATGCCTTGCTTTTATGAAAAGACATTTAATAAGACTTTCCTCTCAAGCATCTGTCCCTAAAGTTTGGTAGACTCAATGTATTTCTAGTTTAACCATAACCATATCTTTTTATGAACAGCTTTAAAGTGGTAAAAAATTGTAATGTCTTGTCATATTCATTCTCACTTGTCAAAGTCCCAATGGTGTCTCAGTCCCAATGGTGGAGGGGTAAAAGAAAAATTACCATATTTATCGGCGTATAACACGCACCATTTTCCCCTTAAAATCAGGGGGAAATCGTGGGTGCGTGTTATACACCGATCCCTGCTGTCTCTGAGGGAAGAGGAGCGAGCGCCGCTGAATTACATAGAGCCGTGATCTCCTGTGTAACCGGCGCTCCATCACTCACAGCCACGCCTCCTGGCCCTGCATTGAGCCACTGTTCTGTCTATCATATTAGCAGGGCCAGGAGGCATGGCTGTGAGTGACGGAGCACTGGGTACACAGGAGATCGCAGCTCTGTGAAATTCAGCGGCGCTCGCTCCTCCTCTTCCCTCAGAGACAGCAGGGATAATCCAACACTGGTGAGGCTGCAATGATGGGAAAGGTGAGGCTGCAGATGGGCACCGAACAGGCTGCATTGTTGGTCAATTTAATGGCTGCAGATGGGCACTGAGCAGGGTGCATTGATGGGCAATTTAGAAGCTGAAGATGGGCACTGAGCAGGGTGCATTGTGACCCTAATTTTGCTTCAAAGTTCGTTATTTAAAATCTAAGTTTTTTTTCCTTAAACTTCCCTCTTAAAATTGGGGTTCGTGTTATACAGCTGTGTGCGTTATACACCAATAAATACGGTATTTAGAAGTAGTGACCCCCCAACAGAGTCACTCTTAATAATTCTTACATGCATATCTGTTATTATTATGGTTTATACCAGCCTTTCTCAACTTTTAAATAACTTTCCGAACTCAGCTAATAATATTATATTAACAGCTCACAATACAATAGTATGAGGGTCACTGGGCAGACTGCTCTATAGAGATGGGCCGAACACCCCCCTGTTCAGTTTGCAGCAGAACTCCCGAACAGGGTAAAAGTTCTGCCCTGAGCCATGAACTCCACTGAAGTCTATGGGAGCCAAACATGAGAAATCAAAAGTGGCCATTTTGAAGGCTTATATGCAAGTAATTGACCATAAAAGGGATATGGGGGTCCGAGTACTGCACTGGAGGACATGTATCAATGCAAACATTTTTTAAAAAACTATAGTTTTTTCAGGAGTAGTGATTTTAATGATGCTTGAAGTGAACAAGAAAAATGAAAAATTCCTTTAAATATAGTGCCTGGGGGGTCCCTTTGGTCTGCCTGTAAAGTGGCGCATCTGTAGCATGTATAGAACATGCGGCAGCAAAACTGACATTTCTAAAGAAAAAATGAGTCAAATCATATTTAAATTGTCTCGCGGTTGCAATTGCCAACACCCGGCTATTTAAAAAAATGGCGTGGCCCCCCATTTTTAAAAAAAAACTGCGTGGGGTCCAGGAAAGAGGGGACGAGCGAGCGCCCCCCACCCTCTTGAACCATACCAGGCCACATGCCCTCAACATGGGGGGGTGCTTTGGCACAGGGGGCTCTGCCCCCCCACCCCAAGTACCTTGTCCCCATGTTGATAGGGACAAGGGTCTCTTCCCCACGACCCTGAGCTGTGATTGTGGGGGTCTGTGGGCAGGGGGCTCATCAGAAACCTGGAAGCCCCCTTTAACAAGGGGGTCCCCAAATCTCGCCCCCCTATGTGAATGAGTATGGGGTACATAGTACCCCTACCCATTCACAAAAAAAAGTAAAAAAAAAGTGTCAAAAAGTAATAAAAACACAGAGACAGTTTTTGACAATTCCCGACCAGCCACCGCAGTTAAACTGCGGCAGGATGCCTCCCCTGGTCGAGCGGTCGTAGCTGTACATTGGCTCTTTAAGACGCTGTAGGAGGCGCGCGAACACAGCGTGTCCCCAGAGCTGATGTGATGACTCCTGGGCACCCACGATTGCTTGTGACAGAGCAAGGACCGGGATCTATGTGTGTAAACACACAAATCCCGGTTCTGTCAGGGGAGAGGAGACGGATCGTGTGTTCCTACTAAGTAAGAACACCGATCGGTCTCCTCCCCTAGTAAGTCCCATCCCCTCCACAGTTAGAACACACCTAGGGAACACAGTTAACCTTTTGATTGCCGCCTAGTGTTAACCCTTTCCCCGCCAGTGACATTTATACAGTAATCAGTGCATTTTTATAGCACTGATCGCTGTATAAATGACACTGGTCGCAAAAATGTGTCTGCCGCAATATCACAGTACCGTTAAAAATTGCAGCTCGCCGCCATTACTAGTAAAAATAATAATAATAATAAAAACACCATAAATCTATTCCCTATTTTGTAGACTCTATAACTTTTGCACAAACCAATCAATATACGCTTATTGCGATTTTTTTTTACCAAAAATATGTTGAAAAATACATATCGGCCTAAACTGAGGAAAACATTTTTTTTTTTTAAATTGGGATATTTATTATAGCAAAAAGTAAAATATATTGTGTTTTTTTCAAAATTGTCTCTCTTCTTTTGTTTATAGTGCAAAAAATTAAGACCGCAGAGGTGATCAAATACCACCAAAAGAAAGCTCTATTTTTGTGAAAAAATGGATGTAAATTTTGTTTGGGTACAGTGTCGCACGACCGCTCAATTGTCAGTTAAAGCGACGCAATGCTGTATCGCAAAAAATGGCCTGGTAGGAGGGGGTAAATTCTTCCGGGGATGAAGTGTTAAAAGATAAAAAATAAAAAAACAGTGTCCCCTGATGTAGATCCATCATCAGTCACGCCGCCTGCTGCACCCAAAAAGGAAAAAAAAATCTGCACTCATTGACGGCTGACTGGCGAATGCCTCCTCCGCCGTTTCACAGTTCTCATATAGGTAGGGGCTTGGCCACCTGGCGATGTTACCTGGTGGCATCGCCCCCTTGTGACATCACTGACCCAGCATGCAAGGGTCCGTGACTTCACAAGGGGTGTGGTGCCACCAGGTGACGTCGCCAGGTGGCCTGCTCTTACCTCTATAAGAACTGTCAAATGGCAAGCCAGCCATTCGGTGATTTGCCTTCACGGCAGGCAGAGCTTTTTTTTTGTTCTTTTTTTGGTCCAGCAATGTTGTGGCATCGTGAATGACGATATATTTACATCAGGGTCACTGTTTTTTTCATTTTTAATAAAGGAATTGTCAAAAACTTCATACATTTTTGACACTTTTTTGGTGAATGGGTAGGGGTACTATGTACCCCATACTCATTCACATTGGGGGGGGGAGTGAGATTTGGGGGCCCCCTTGTTAAAGATTCCAAATTCCGATAAGCCTCCTGCATGCAGACCACCACAACCACAACATGGGAACAAGAAGCTTTGGGGTTGGGGGGGCATGGGGCCTGGTATGCTTTGGGGGGGAGGGGCGCTCACTCATCCCCCATTCCTGACCAGCTGATAACTCATTGGTTGGTAAGGACACCATGGTCGGCTTCCTGGCCCCGCTTCTTAATAACCAGCTTTTACTGCACCTGGATTGGATAAAGCTTTGCCCAATCAGGGTGCAGAATGCACTGTGCAGCGAGCAGTGCATTGCAGGGCGTTCGGCGGGCGGGCGTGTTCACTCATGTTTGGACCAAACCGTTCGCCCAACCTTACTGCCCTAAAGATTTATGGTTTTTGGGAAGAATCCACCCACCACCCTAAAGCCGACCATAGATGGTGTCAGTGTTGATAGAGGAATTTCTCCCGCAAAGACATCCCCCCCCCACGGGGGTGGCGGACAAACACATCCCTGCCCTGGGAACATAGTGCTTATTGGTAGCGGCTAGAACAGCCGCTAGCAATAATTGCACATAAAATCCGACAGACTGGTTGTACCGATCTATCAACTTGGGTACATTTAGCCTGCACATACATGGCTCGAAACCTTATGGTTGGGTTTACAGATATCTAAAAAGATTTTTGGTTTCAGTGGCAGAAGTTTCTGAGAAGATTTTGAGAGGCAGACATTGCTTGTTGCTCAAGGAACCTCTAGCAACCTCTGGAGGAACCCTGGGACTCTACAGAACCCTGGTTGAGAAAGGTTGGTTTAAACCAAGAGTAGCAATACACATGCAACTCTGATTTGATTATAGCTTTACCCATAATGCCGCGTACACACGACCGGTTTTGCCATCGGAATAAACTCCAAAGGTTTCTCAAACGAAATTCCGCTCAAGCGGTCTTGCATACACACGGTCACACCAAACTCCGATCGTCCAGAACGAGGTGAAATACAACACATACGATGGGACTAGAAAAAGGAAGTTCAATAGCCAATAGCTTCCGTTTCGTACTTGCTTCAGAGCATGCGTCGTTTTGGTCCGTCGGAACAGCATACAGACGAGCGGTTTTCCCGAATCGGAAATATTTAGAACATGTTCCATTTCTAGGTCCGTCAGAATTTAAAAAAAAAAGTCAGATGAGGCATACATTCGATCGGAATAGACGATGAAAAGCTTCAGTCGGACCTTTTCTGTTGGACATTCTGCTCGCGTGTACGCGGCTTAAGGGCTTCTTTAGGAGTGATAACTGGTGTAACCTGTGCATACAATGCTTTTTCTCATTATCAGTGCTACAAGGTGGATCTTGGAGAGCCGCAAGAGGATGGACAGGAAAACATGTTACCATCTGTCATTCTGAGTGAGATGTTCCCACCTAAGTTTACCCCTATTTATGGTAACATATAATTAGATGTTGTGGTTACTGCACTTTGCATTGTACAGTTTTTCTTTGTCTTGCTTTATTTATAAAACCAATTTTTTAACATTCTAGAACTGAGCAAACCAAGAAGGAGAAAGCTACTACGAAACATTATGAGCAGCATTTTAGAAATAATATTTCATTATTGTATGGATTTGTGTTAAGTCATGTTCTTTGTTTATCAGTACTGTAATTAGTGTAGAAAGAATTAGAAAGACAAATGGACAGTTAGATGTTTGGCTTACATATTATGCAATTATTGTCTTTTTATCTGTTTTCAAATAATCTAATCCAATCAAATATTATGTTCCTGCCGAAATGCAAAGTCCCAACTATGCTTGGTAGCTACAATAGACTTGTGATAGGATTTATATATCACAATGTATAAAAAACTTCAGATCCTTTTTTTTTTGTTTGACGTACCACACATATTAAAAACAGGTGCACATAAAGTGGTAACTATGGATAAAACATGATATTATATTTATTTGACCTTTTACAAATAAAGTACAGTAGCATTGGTTCCGTTGGGTTATTTTAGGATAAAAGTCTAAGTTCTCTCTAAAGTCAACATTATTCTTGGCATGTTTTTAATTCTTGCTTTTCTAGGAAAGGAGCCAAAATCTGAGCAGCAACTCTGGGGCATTTATTTGCCATTTTTTATTGGCTTATGGCACATAAGATAGTCGGTCTTTTAAAAGTAGCAACACTTTGATAACGTCTAGTATAATCTTTTGCAGGCTAGTCTCGCCAGGAGATTTTTTTTTTTTCTCTTGATCCAACAATAGTAAGACATCTGCAGAGATGGCAACGCTTGTTACTAGGGCCTAGTCCTCAGATCTGCCTATACCTGTTCAACTGTAAACAAAGCTTCCAAGGAGAGAGCAGGGTTTGCTGAACACCTTGGTCACACACTAAGCAAACTATCACCAGGTGTGCTTGCAGAACATACTCTCCATCAGCGTCCTGTCATGCATAAGATGTTTATCCAATTTGTCAAGATAATCTTTCCTCAAATAAGCCCTGGGTCCAGGCCTTAGTACCTCCTGAGCGCAGACCATATAATGAATGTCTATTTTTCACTTATTTTACTTTAATCACTCCGTCTACTTTCCTCAGGACTGAAAGCAAACGGAAAGTAATTATTTAATTCCTAGCATTTAGTGTTTGACTGGATGGCTCATTTATTAAAAATGATTTCATTTTTGGGGGGAAATAAGCCCCCCCTTTTTTTTACAATGGGTTATGGCAATAAGCCTTGCAATCTGTTTATTTTAGCACATTGGATTGCCACTTGATGACACTCATGTGTAATTTATAGAGTGCACTGGAAAAGTCATTATGGCTGTTTTGCCATGGTTTCTTACATGCACATGCTGGTAGCATCATATGTCATGTGATGTGACCTGCATGTAATTCTTAGAGAATCTGATGGCAGATAAACTCTAAGCCCACCAACACTGCTGCTAATCTACCATGCCTTACACTTTTTTTTTTTGTTTCTTATACTAGATAACCCGATGTCAGTTCCACACCTTCCAAATTTTCACCTTCCTTTTTTTTTAAACTACAGCTTTTTTTGTAGCTTATTAATAAAGGGTTCAATAGTGGTTTACTTTACCATACATGAAGAGCAATAACATTAGACGTAGAACTATGGGCTCCCATGTAAAAAAAAATGTGCTGCAGCACTTAAAGGATTAGTTCACTTTTACAGAAAAACTGCCTATGCAGATAAGGGCCATCTGTAGATTAAAAACAAACTGTGCGGTTTACGCTAAAATGTAATAACGCCCTTGCTATAGGTGTAGGCCATTTACGTACCTCATAAAGCCCAACTGGAAAACTCCCAGGATGTTAACAATGATGTTGTTAAGAGAGGCCCAGCTGTTACTGTTCACCTTCACCATCACAGGGGTGAGCTCTCAAACTGAGCTTAGCGCTATTGCATCATGCATGTGAAGGGCTTGAATAATAAAATTAAAAAAAAAAACTCACTCCTGTTCCTTTAACCACTTCCCGCCCGGCCTATAGCAAAATGACGGCGGTGGTTCAGTTATCCTGACTGGGCGTCATGAGACGTCCTTCAGGATAACTGACTGGGTGTCATAAGACGACCTTCAGGATAACACACTGCTACACCGATCTCGGTAAAGAGCCTCCGACGAGGCTCTTTACCACGTGATCAGCCATGTCCAATCATGGCTGATCACGATGTAAACAGGAAAAGTCGTTGATTGTCTTTTCCTCACTCGCGTCTGATAGACCGGAGTAGAGGAGAGCCGATCGGCGGCTGTCCTGACAGGGGGGTCTACTCTGATTGTTTATCAGCACAGCCTCTCCTCGGATGGCCACACTGGACCACCAGGGAAGCCGCCAGGACCACCGGGGAAGGGGGCAACATGTGGATGGCCAGGTATGTACCCCATGGCCATCCACATGTGCAAATGAATGCCCAATCTGTGCCAATCAGTGCCCACAAATGGGCACTGATTGGCACCATTATGTAACAAATTACATCAGTGATGCCCAGCAATGCCATCTATTAGTGTAATCAGTGCCACCCATCAATGTCCATCAGTGCCACCTATCAGTGCCCATCTGTGCCCATCAGTGCCCGCCCATCAGTGCCCATCCATGCCACCTATCAGTGCCACCCATAAGTACCCATCAGTGCCACCCATAAGTACTCATCAGTGCTGCCTAAGAGTGCCCATCTGTGCCACCTATGAGTGCCCATCAGTGCCACCTATAAGTGCCACCTATCAGTGCCCAGTGCCACCTATAAGTGCCCATCAGTGCCGCCTATCAGTGCCCATCATCAGTGCCATCAGTGCCACCTCATTGGTGCCATCTCATCAGTGCCCATCAGTGCTTCCTTATCAGTGCCCTTCAGTGCAGCCATATCAGTGCCTGTTATTGAAGAAGAAAACGTACTTATTTAGAAAAAAATTCACAGAAACAAAGAAAAACGTGTTTTTTTTTTCAAAATTTTCGGTCTTTTTTTATTTGTTGCGCAAAAAATAAAAATTGCAGAGGTGATCAAATACTGCCAAAAGAAAGCTCTATTTGTGGGAAGAAAATGATAAAAAATTTGTTTGGGTACAGTGTTGTATGACAATTGTCATTCAAATTGCTACAGCGCTGAAAGCTGAAAATTGGCTTGGGCAGGAAGGTGTCTAAGTGCCTGGTATCGAAGTGGTTAATTATAAGTGCATCTACACTTACAGTGGGGAAAATAATTATTTGATCCCCTGCAGAGTTTGGCCACTTACAAAGAAAAGAAGGGTCTATAATTGTTATCATAAGTGCATTTTAAATGATAGACACAGAATATCAACCAAAAATCCAGAAAAAAACACACAATACAAATGTTATCAATTAAGTTGCAGTTCAGTAAGTAAAATAAGTATTTGACCAACCAACAATAATTCTGGCTCCCACAGACTGGCTACAGTATGTGGTCATGGGGTACACAGAAAAATCGCTATGTGTATAAAAGACACCTGTCCACAGAATCAACTTCTTCTATTCAAACCCAACATCATGGGCAAGACCAAAGAGCTGTCAAAGGATGTCAGGAACAAGATTGTAAATCTACACAAAGCTGGAATGGGCTACAAGACCATCAGCAAGAAGCTTGGTGAGAAGGAGTCAACTGTTGAAGCGATTATTCGCAAATGGAAGAAATACAAAATAACCATCAATCGCCCTTGGTCTGGATCTCCATGCAAGATTTCACCTCATGGGGTAAGGATGATCACGAGAATAGTGAGGGATCAGCCCAGAACTACACGGGAGGAGCTTGTGAATGATCTCAAGGCAGTTGGGACCACAGGCACTAAACAAACCATTGGTAACACAATATGCCGTCATTGATTGAAATCCTGCAGCACCCGCAAGGTCCTCCTCCTCAAGAAGGCACAAGTACAGGCCATAGGTGTGCATTGCCTATTGCATTAGGGTGCGCACCCCAAAGCCCAAACACACGCCTTTCTCTGCAGCCTCAGCTGCACTGGACAGTGAATGAATGGGAAGTGCTCTGTGCTGAGCAGCTTCATGTTCATTCACAAACTGAAGTATAGTAAACACAGTTTTCTATACTTCAGTTATGATTGAACACAGTGAGTAAGTGTGTTCATTTGGAAAAGGAAGGGGCCAGTAAATGACATATTGATCATATTGATTAGCCCCTTCTCCCACCCTCCATCCTGAAACATCTCCGCCGCAGCAGCCAGGGGGAGAGGAGGAGGGAAGCCAGCAGCACTGCGGTGGTGGAGGTGGGGGGGGCGCAACACGAGGGGAAGCCCGGGCAGTAGGGGGAATTGGCACCACACAGAGTGATTAGGGTGTGCCCAGGCACACCTGGCACACCCCCTGCACATGCCTATGGTACAGGCCCATCGGAAGTTAGCTAATGAACATATAAATGATTCAGAGAAGTATTGGGAGAAAGTGCTGTGGTCAGATGAGACCAAAATTGAGCTCTTTGGCATTAACTTGACATCCCTACAATCAAGCACGAAGATGGAAACATTATGCTTTGGAGCTGTTTCTCTGCTAAAGGTCCAGGATGACTTTGACGCATTGAGGGGCCATGTATTGTAACATCTTAGATGAGAACTTTCTTCCCTCAGCCAGAACAATGAAGATGGGTCATGGATGGGTCTTCCAGCATGACAATGACCTGAAACATACCACCAAGGCAACAAAGGAGTGGCTCAAAAAGAAGCACATTAAGGTCATGGAGTGGCCTACCCAGTCTCCTGACCTTAATCCTATAGAAAATTTATGGAGGGAGCTGAAATTTCGAGTTGTCAAATGACAGCCAAGAAACCTTAAAGATTTATAGAAGATCTGTAAAAATGAGTGGACCAAAACCCCTCCTGAGATGTGTGAAAACTTGGTAACCCACTACAAGAAACATCTTACCTCTGTGCTTGCCAACAAGGGTTTCTCCATCAAGTACTAAGTCATGTTTTGCTTGGGGATCAAATACTTATTTTACTCACTGAACTGCAACTCAATTTATAACATGTATCATGTGTTTTTTCAGTTTTTTCTGATTTTTTGGTTGGTATTCTGTCACTATCATTTAAAATAGATCTTTGACACAAATTATAAACTCTTCATTTCTTTGTAAGTGGTCAAACTTAAAAAATCTGCAGGGGATCAAATAATGATTTTCCCCACTGTACAGTGTTTTCTAATGCCACGTACACAAGATCGGAATTCTTGTCGGAAAAAGATATGATGGTTTTTCCGACGGGATTCCGCTCAAGCTTGCCTTGCATACACACGGTCACACAAAAGTTCGCTGAACTTCTGACCGTCAAGACATGGTGGTGACATACAACACTACGATGAGCTGAGAAAATGAAGATCAATGCTTCCGAGCTAGCGTCAAATTGTTTCCGAGCATGCGTAGGAATTTTGCGCGTCGGAGTTGCTACAGACGTTCGCATTTTCGGATATGAACTTTAGTTTGTAGTTTGTTTTTGTCATAGCTTTTCCCTCAAAACACCACATAAAAAAGGGCATACCAGAGCATCCAATTTAATGAGCAACGATATCACAAAAATCTCACATCTCAGTGAAGTTTGCAGTGGGAATATATATTTTGTCTCTAAAACCTAAAAGTAAAAATTAATGATTGCAAACACATTGTAAACTGACATAATAATGCAAACCATATTTAGCCAATGTTAATACATGCTTTAGTCCCTGGTTTTTGCAGTGCATTAGTGAGATTTACAAAGTTTGGCTTTTTGTTAACTAAGAATATCCTAGTATTTTTGTGTCAAGTGAATGTGACGGCTTAGGCTTGACATAATCGCTTTTTCTTACAGTGAATATTTCAAAACTGAATAATCATTCTATAAGCGGTTACAGATCATTATTCAATTATAACTTCACCAGAACAGGGAACTTTCAATTTGCTTTCTTTCGTTACTGTTCATACCAATTCCGTATGGCTAACTTAAAGTGTTACTTTGGTAAAAGAGGTTTTGTTGTTGTTTAAGTGACTGTGGGGACTATTTTTCTGTGACCAACAGGAATGTAGACAGCTATAATAGCCTTGCATCAACCATCTACCGAGGAGCTTATTTATTCACACTATAATATTTATTCTCTTTCTCACCCCTAGAGTGCAATCTATGCCACCATTTACTTTTCAAGCCCTGATGAAGGGGCGTGTTTTAGCCAATGAAACGCATTGGCTACATGTACGGAATTTATCTGACTACTGTAATGGAATAAACTTTTTATTTAGACTCTTACCTCTGAGTGTGGCACTCCATTTTTCCCTCTCCATCAGCAATTATAACACAGTGAGGATACCAAGAAATTAAAAACCTGACACAAGTTTTAATCCTTCTCCGTTTAACCTACAGCAAAACAAAAAAGTAGTGCCTGGAGTTCTGCTTAAAAGAAATGGATTAACAAGAATTTTACCAGGAACTACCAATATAACACTTGCATAGAGACGTGCCAGACGTGTGTATTAAATATATCTTGATTCTTGAACAAATATTACCAATAGTAAACAAAGTATTTTCACTCTGTTGCAAGGCTGGTATTTCTTGACAGCTTCCATGTGTTCCTGAATATTCTTCTATACCACAAGCTGACAACATGATCTTCTTGAGAAAAAAAAAAAAGGTATTAAGTCCATCTGAAGCTTTTCGATTTTTTTTGCTCTCAAAATGGTTGACAGGCCATTTTATTAAAGCTGAAGTTTTTTTTTACCTTCATGCATTATATATGCAGCACTACCCCCGTAGAAGTTGCAAATGTCAGCAGTGGTTCCCCACTGCTGCACAGCCAGTCACACAGCGTTTCTTCTTGCATCCAGACACAGAGAACTTCTGGCTTGTTTTCGTTGTTTAACCACTCGCTGACCGCTGCACGCTGTTCTACGTCAGCACAATGGCAGCGGAGGGCAAATGGGCGTACCTGTATGTCCCCTTTAATTAAAAAGTAAAAAATTATGCTTTTTTTTCAAAATTGTCGCTCTTTTTCCGTTTATAGCACAAAAAATAAAAACAGCAGAGGTGATCAAATACCACCAAAAGAAAGCTATATTTGTGGGAAAAAAAGGACATCGATTTTGTTTGGGTGCAACGTTGCATGACCACACAATTGTCAGTTAAAATGACACAGTGCCAAATCGCAAAAAGTGCTCTGGTTAGGAAGTGGGTAAAATCTTCCGGGGCTGAAGCGGTTTATTAGGGGATGATAACTTGGATGGGGTAGGGATTATGGAATGCCCAACTTGATAGTAACAAAGCCAGGGACAACTTCCACCCTATTTACAGCTTACACTTCTTCTTCCTGCACAAATCTTGCTTCTTTGCACAGCCCTGCCTCACTCCTTTAAGAGCTTACAGTCTTTTTGTCGGCTCAGCAACAGCCCCATACAGGCTAGGAACTCTCAGTCCTCTTGAAAAGTAGCATGTGTGGAGTGAACTGCGTCCTGCATCACCTTCTGCTTCCCTGTAGACACTGATTCCAACTTCACTTCTGCAGAAAATGCTAGCCCACCTGGCTGTCACTTCACCAGCCCAACTGGCTGCTTCTTCTTCCCAGTATAACCGACTGACACACACACTGGAGATTTCCTAGAGCAAGGTTAGATGAAGACTTAAAGCTGAACTTCAGTCATTTTTTCATCTTTCCATCTATTAAATCTTGTGCCCTTGTTATTTAAACTTTGGATAGTAAAACTTTTTTTTTTCTGCCAGTAAATATCTTATACAGCCCACTTCCTGTTTCTTGTCTGGTAAAAAGCCTAGGCTTATGACATAATGCACAGCTTTCTCTGACATGAGAGTTTGCCAGGAAGGGAGGGGGAAATTAGTCATAAGAGGGCCAATGAGAGCTTCAGGGCTGCAGAGCTGGAGGTGTGCCTCTGTGTGTCTGTGTAAATCCAGGAAGTGAACAGGCAGCAGCTTCAGCTGCCCACAGTTAAAATAGTTACAGCCAGACTCAATGGAGGGAGATTTCTGCAGCATACTTAACAAGTACAGAATCACAGCATATATAAAATAATATGCAAAGTGGTTAGAGGGAAGCTTCAAAATGGCAAAGATGTTTTTATTACAAATTATGTGATCAGATGGCAGTTCCTCTTTAAGCACACTGCTGACTACCTGCTATATCTGGCAGTCTCTCCCAGTGTCTGTCCCTGCAATGTGCTGATCTACTCAGTCTGTCTCTCTTTGCTCCTGCTGCCTCTCCGGAAAGCTTTCCTCCAACTGCCTCCTAAGCTCCAGCGCGAGGTAAAATCCCTCACTGGCAGGAGTCCCACAAAGGCCGCCAACAGGCTCCAACAGCACTGTTTCTCCATTTTCCACCTGACTTCATGGCTGGCATAGCTCATGACTATTTAAGGGCTCCTTAGTTTCCTGACAGGCCCAATTCCTGGGGATTGCCTAATGGCCCCTAAATATGCAAGGACAACTCAATTCTAGAATATTCTCCAACATTCTAGAACCAGGGGGAAGCACCAGAGAGCTGAACAGCAGAACATGCGAACAGGTATAAAATTTGTGCGAACACAATTAAAGTCTATGGGACACGAACGTAAAAAATAAAAAGTGCTCATTTTAAAGGCTTATATGCAAGTTATTGCTGTAAAAAGTGTTTGGGGACCCGCCTCAGGGCACATGTATCAATGCAAAAAAAAGTCGGTTCTTCGGGAGTAGTGATTTTATCAATTCTTAAAGTGAAACAATAAAAATGAAATATTCCTTTATATATCATGCCTGGGGGGTGTCATTAGTATGCCTGTGAAGTAGCACATCTTTCCCATGTTTATAACAGTACCACAGCAAAATTAAATTTCTAAAGGAAAAAAATTTAATTTAAAACTGCTCGCTGCTGTAATGTATTGTCAGATCCCGGCAATATAGATAAAAATACCAAAGATACCCTTCAGGTCTGGTATGGAAATTAAGGGGAACCCCACACCAACATTTAAAACAAAATGGCGTGGGGGTCCCCCAGGCCTCCAGGCACTATATACTCTGAACAGCAGTATATATACAATACGGTCTGCCCTATATACGCTGCAGAAAAACTGGGCCTTAGGTGTTGGTGGTACCACAACACTGTAACCCCTCACAGTTACTCTTGTTGGGGGTAGGAATTGGCCCTGCTGTGAAATATTATATCAAAACTTGTAATTAGATGGCCCTGTTAAACAGGGGCAGAAAAATTGGGCCTTTGGTTTTGGTGGCACCAACACACTCTAACCCCTCACAGTTACTCTTGTTGGGCCCAAGAACGCTCCCTGCTGTGAAATATTAGATCAAAAAGTGTAATTACATGCCCCTGTTAAACAGGGGCAAAAAAAGTGGGCCTTGGGTGGTGGTGCCCTAAACCAAAAATATCATTCAAAGCTAGCATCATCAAGATTGAGGAGGAATAGGATAATCAGCATAGCCAGTCTTCAAGGGATCCCAGATCCATAGTAAATTCATTCAGTTACATCAGCATCAGGTGCTTAAAAGCTGCTGATCCAAGACTGATTCATTTTTATGAATGTGAGCCTATCAATGGAGTCTGTGGACACGCGCACTCTTTGATCAAAACCTCCAGCAGCATTGAATGTGCAATAAAAGGAAGAAAAACTGCGCCTGGAAGAATCAAATGAGCAGCAGCTCATTGTGGGATATAGACAAAACAGATAAGAAGCAGAAAAGCTGCGCTAGAAAATTAAAAAACTAAAAGGGTGAGGTTTTCAGTATGAACTAAAAAAATATATAAATATGTGAAAAAATCTAAAAATTAAAAAATATTGAAAAACCCAGAAAACACAAAAATAAATAGTTCTGTGATGTGCTTATTAAAGTCCAAAATAGTAGATGTACCAATGCTTCAAATAATAACACTCAGTAACATAACGAAGTGTATCCCCAACTTATAAATGGCATGCTTACCAGAACGTAAGCCAATTAGACAGGTGGCTTAACCCAGCCAAGGCCTTGATGCGAACCAGTCACAGTAAGATGAATCGATAATTGACTTGAACCACGGGTTAGCGTTGATTACACGTTATAAAATCATTCCAGAAAAAAATTAAATAACATAGCGTAATACTGACACAGAAAAAATATATAAATATAGAATGAAGTAGCACTCACAATGTGAAACAAAGGGAAGTGCATAAAAAAACACCCAGTGAAGAAACTAATCCAATCACCAACACAACACAGAGAGCTTCCTTACTAGATGGCAGATTAAAAGTGCAAAAATCCAGATGGCAGGCTCAAAAAGCTTTGGTAAATGGCAACCTCCCAGGGTCTGGAATTGCATTAGACTAACCTTTCTTCAAGGTCTCCTGAAGATGTTTCATCCTCTGCTCCCTCTGCGAAGGCAGGATGAGCTCTGCAACTTTACCCTTGTAAGGTGGATCAAGAAGGGTTGCCAGCCAGTAATGATCCTTTGATCTCTCCTTGATACCACGAATGCTAGGGTCCTTTCGCAGGCTTTGCAGAATCAGGGAGGCCATGCAGTGTAAGTTTGCAGAGGCATTCGATTCTGAGTCCTCTGGGTCACTAAGGATCACATTATCCATAGCTACCTCTTCCCAGCCACGTACAACTCCTTGGTTTTCTGGGGACTGAAAACCATCCCTTGAAGACTGCTGCTGAGTGTTATCCTCTACATCCATGCTGACACAATCTACTCCTCCTCTTCTTCCTGTGTGTTTGACAGGCCCACAGGAATGATATCCTCTTCCTCCCGCTGTTCTGCCTCAAGTGCCCTGTCCATGATTCCACAAAGCATGTGCTCCAGCAGGAAGACTAGAGGGACAGTTTCACTGAATGAAGGAGGGACAGGTCTCCTCCAATGGTGACAGGACAGTGCATTCATTCTTGATCAGTAGCCACTGGCATGGCTAAAAGAAGCCAAGCACCCCTGACCCTGTCCTGGTGCCATACTCGCACAGGTACTCATTGATGGCCCTCTGCTGTGTGTGCAGCTGCTGCAGCATTGCCAACATTGAGTTCCAGCTGGTGGGCATGTCATAAATGAGGCGGTTGGTGGGCAGTTTGCATTCCCTTTGAATGTCAGCCAGCCGAGCACTGGCATTTTATGACCGGCAGAAATTAAAACAGACTTTTCTGGCCTGCCTCAGGAGATCTTGTAAGCCTGGGTATCTGCTCAAGAACCGCTGCACCACCAAATTCAGGACGTATGCCAAACATGGAACATGGGTCAAGTGTCCCTGTCGGAGGACAGAGAGAAAGTTGGTGCCACTGTCGCATACAACCATTCCTGACTGAAGCTGGCATGGTGTCAACCACCTCTGAGCCTGCCCCTGAAGAGCTGACAAAATCTCGGCCCGAGTGTGGCTCCTGTCCCCTAGACCAACTCAAGCACCACATGGCATCTTTTAGCCTGACTGCTTGCATGGCCCCTTTGAAAACTTACAGAGCACCACTAGTTCAGAGGTCAAATCTGCAGAAGAGGCCATAGAGGAAGAAGAAGAGGGGGTGGAGGAGAGAGCTGTGGCAGAATTACCACTAGCATTTTGGAGGTGTGGTGGTGGAACAAGCTCCAACAACACTGAACCCTGTCCTGCATCCTTCCCTGCCAGCAGAGCTACCCAGTGCGCCGTGAAAGAAAGGTAACGGCAACGGTACGTTCTGCTGTACACGTGTCGAAAAAGGCCCACACCAAAGAACTATTAAAAGTCAACGGGGAGTCAGCAGCGCCCTGCACCTGCGGAGCTCTGCAGTGTGATGCAATAGGGTGGCTGCCCTTAAGCTGCCCCCTAGAGGACATCCTGCCTCCTCCTCCACCTCCTCACTTTCCTCTTCTCTTCTCTCAGGCACCCAAGTACAGTCAGTGACCTCATCATCCCCTCCCTCCTCGTCACTGGAACAAACTTGGCAGTAAGCTGCAGCTGGGGGAACATGAGTGCCAGTTTCTTGTCCTTCTGTGGCACCCCCTCTCTCTAGGCTCACATTACTCCCTTCCTCAACCTGGGAACCAACATTGGAGCCTTGAAATCACTGCACACCCTCCAGCAGCATGTACCCAACACTGTGGTCGAATAATTCTGGGGATTGCTCCATGCATGATGGTGGGGCTACAGAAGGAGTGGCTGTGGACAAAGAGCCGGTGGACAGCTGCGATGGAAGGCAAACTGCTCTGAGCCTGGGTGAAAGAGGATGAGGAAGATGAGGATGGCTTTGTTATCCACTCCACCAACTCTTCTGCATGTTGTGGCTCAATAACACGGCCAGCAGCAGAAAAAAAGGACAAGCGTGCCCCACGGCCACCTGCAGAGGATGCACTATGTCCACAACCACCACTGTTGACTGTAGACACAGAGGCTGCTTGCCCTCTTTTAGTGGTGTGAGCATCTGCCTCTCCTTGGTGGCCTTCCGGACATGATGTATTTTTTGTTTTGCAACACCACACTACACTGTATTATATACTGTGTACACCGCCTGAAGTGTATTAGAAACTATACACTACCGAATGCACTGTATATATGGGCTACACTGAATGCAGCGTATATGTATATACTAGACTGTATATATATATTAATACAATGCCTGAAGTGTATTAGAAACTGTACACACTGTATTAGATACTGTGTACACCCCCTGAAGTGTAGTAGAAACTGTACACACTGTATTAAATACTGTGTACACTGTCTGTAGAAACTGTACAATGGCTGCACTGTATTTTATACCATGTACACCACCAGAAGTGTAGTAGAAAATGTACACACTATATATATATATATATATATATATATATATATATATATTGTAACAGTAGGAGATGCTGTCACGGTAAAATTGGTAGTTTGGGGGACACAGGTTGTGTAGATTTGCTTGGTGCAAGACTGCAGGGTATAGATGTGGACTTTATGAGGGTATGGGAAGACCTCATGGCTCCCAGTTGGAGACTGCTCCACACCAAGAGACAGGAGGTCTCCAGGAGGCAGAGGGGCTGCAGAAAGAAGCCAGAACATGTGTGACTGCAAGAGGCAGTGAAACAGCCTGAGGACTAAGGCCAAAGCGGAGCTGTGGGCGCTAAAGTAAAGCCATCCACACTGTAGGATCCAGTGGTCTGTGTGACCAGGATAAAGAGCAGAATTACTGCTACATAGAGACAGGTGGGCTAGCATTTTCCGTTGTGTGTATTTGCTGGAGAAGAACCCCTGCATGGGAAACCGTTATTTTATGGACTTTTATTTGCCTTTTTAATAAAAATGGGCTACCATGCCCTAAAATACAGTTCCTGACTGTTTGAATCACTGGCAAAAGCATCTACTACAAGAGCTAAACAACCCCCAACTTTACAATATATTATATATATATATATATATATATATATATATATATACACATGAGACTGTATAAATATATTAACACACTGCCTGCACTGACTGAACAGAGAGTAAATACTGAAAATATAGTCTATGCTAAATGCAGAGTACATATATACTAGTCTGACTGTGTATGTATATATATATATATATATATATATATATATATATATATATATATATATATATATACAGGAAGTCCCCGAGTTACGAACATCCGACTTGCAAACTACTCCTACTTACGAGCGAGATGGCGGGCACATTCGATGGAACCTTTTCGACAGCGGGCACGTTCGACGGACCCATTTTTGCCGGCGGGCAAATTCAATGGACCCTTGTCGACGGCGGGCACATTCGATGGACCCTTTTCGACGATGGGCACATTTGACGGAACATCGGAAAACGATATATCTGCCGTTCTGCCCATGCTGTTCTGACTTACGAACATATTTGACTTAAGAACAAACCTACAGTCCCTTGCCCATTCGTAACTCGGGGACTGCCCGTATATATATATATATGTATATATATATATATATATATATATATATATATATATATATATATATATATATATATATATATATGTATATATATATATATATATATATATATATATCAAATACACTATATAAAAACTGAATTCACCAAGGAATAATGAGGCTGAATAGTGGGGGTTAGCACCACTATTCATCCTCATTATTCCTTGGTGAATTTAGTTTTTATTTACTTAAATTTTTAAGTGGCAGCTCCGATAGGGCTCTGACATTTGAAATCATAGTGCAGAGGTGGCAATACAGGCCTGGGGCGATGTTTTTTTGAACCTGTATACCTTCAGTTTTTATATCAAAAACACTGCCACTAACTGCCACCGCTGTGTAATCAGCCTTATATAGTGTGGGGTGTGGACTTAGTCCCCCTGAGCCATGATTGGCCAAAGGCACCCTGCCTTTGGCCAATTGTGGCTCTCTCAGCAAAGTGCGCTGTGATTGGCCAAAGCATGCAGGTCAGGTGCATGTTTTGGCCAATCATAATACAGCAATGCACTGAGATCTAGCAGTGCATTATGGGGCATTCTGCGGCGCTCTAATTTCCCGCGAACACCCCATAATGATCGCTGTTATGCGAACGGGTGAACACCCGATGTTCGAGTTGAACTTATGTTCGACCCGAACATCGAGCTCATCCCTACTTTACATTAACCCAACTTATTTATCAGGTGCCCAAACTTTTGGTTCCAAAAATCTCTATACCTGGATCTGTTAACAAGCACATTATTTGCCATAGAATAAAATAGATACCTTAATTTTAAGAAATATGTGTTTAGTATTGTAGTAATTGTAATTCATTTTTTCTAGCACAGAGTTGTCTTTTAATGAGCAGGGAAAAGATTTATACAGTAGCTTTCAGACTGTCCTTGCTATGTAATTTTTATCAGACCTTAGCATCAGATGGTGATCTGGTGTTAATTGACCAGCAGGGTGGCAGAACCTGATTATGGGAAGGAGTAGTTGTCTGAAATGTCATGTTCAAGTGCTTGAGTCGTTTGTTCCCATCAGCAGGAATTAAAATACTTGTCATACCCAGCATTACTCACTGCCAAAATGGATTCAATTAGAGCAGTTTATGACAGTGCTCTCCTAAAAATAGCAATTCATAGTCTACTTGCATATATTTGTTGTTGCATTAGCACAGCTGTTAACTGATGTGACACTGAAATTCTATTGTCAATACTTAGACCAATACTAATAAGCTTATTAAATGAGTCAGTAGCAAGAGTAATGTCTATGTACAAAATGCAGCCATCCATAGTAACCAATCAGAAGTAATCTTCTGACTCATTTGACTACAGTATTGTGAAGCCTGGTTGGTTGCTATGGGTTACTCTGTCTTGCAAATCATCATTGCTACCCTACTAAGTAGTAGGTAGTAAGTAGTGCCAGTGAATGACAAATGTAAATATCACACACCAACACTGTGCCAAGTATGTAATAATCATACTGCCTGCTAAGAAATGTAACCATTTATTTGTTGGTTATCTTTAAAGTGCTACAAATTGTCATTTTCGAAAGTGAAAATAAAAAAGATGTTCTACCTACCTGTTACATAGTTACATAGTTACATAGTAGGTGAGGTTGAAAAAAGACACAAGTCTATCAAGTCCAACCTATGTGTGTGATTATGTGTCAGTATTACATTATATATCCCTGTATGTTGCGGTCATTCAGGTGCTTATCTAATAGTTTCTTGAAGCTATCAATGCTCCCCGCTGAGACCACCACCTGTGGAAGGGAATTCCACATCCTTGGCGCTCTTACAGTAAAGAACCCTCTACGTAGTTTAAGGTTAAACCTCTTTTCTTCTCATTTTAATGATTGGCCACGAGTCTTGTTAAACTCCCTTCTGCGAAAAAGTTTTATCCGTATTGTGGGGTCACCAGTACGGTATTTGTATATTGAAATCATATCCCCTCTCAAGCGTCTCTTCTCCAGAGAGAATAAGTTCAGTGCTCGCAACCTTTCCTCATAACTAAGATCCTCCAGACCCTTTATTAGCTTTGTTGCCCTTCTTTGTACTCGCTCCATTTCCAGTACATCCTTCCTGAGGACTGGTGCCCAGAACTGGACAGCATACTCCAGGTATGGCCGGACCAGAGTCTTGTAGAGTGGGAGAATTATCGTTTTATCTCAGGAGTTGATCCCCTTTTTAATGCATGCCAATATTCTGTTTGCTTTGTTAGCAGCAGCTTGGCATTGCATGCCATTGCTGAGCCTATCATCTACTAGGACCCCCAGGTCCTTTTCCATCCTAGCTTCCCCCAGAGGTTCTCCCCCCAGTGTATAGATTGCATTCATATTTTATTATTGCATTATTTTACATTTTTCTACATTGAACCTCATTTGCCATGTAGTTGCCCACCACATTAATTTGTTGAGGTCTTTTTGCAAGGTTTCCACATCCTGCGGAGAAGTTATTGCCCTGCTTAGCTTAGTATCGTCTGCAAATACAGAGATTGAACTGTTTATCCCATCCTCCAGATCGTTTATGAACAAATTAAATAGGATTGGTCCCAGCACAGAACCCTGGGGAACCCCACTACCCACCCCTGACCATTCTGAGTACTCCCCATTTATCACCACCCTCTGAACTCGCCCTTGTAGCCAGTTTTCAATCCATGTACTCACCCTATGGTCCATGCCAACGGACCTTATTTTGTACAGTAAACGTTTATGGGGAACTGTTTCAAATGCTTTTGCAAAATCCAGATACACCACGTCTACGGGCCTGGGCCTTCCTTTATCTAGATGGCAACTCGCCTCCTCATAGAAGGTTAATAGATTGGTTTGGCAGGAACGATTCTTCATGAATCCATGCTGATTACTGCTAATGATAATCTTGTATATAGTCCCTTATCATCCCCTCCAAGAGTTTACATACTATTGATGCTAGGCTAACTGGTCTGTAATTCCCAGGGATGTATTTTGGGCCCTTTTTAAATATTGGTGCTACATTGGCTTTTCTTCAATCAGCTGGTACCATTCCAGTCAGTAAACTGTCTGTAAAAATTAGGAACAATGGTCTGGCAATCACTTGACTGAGTTCCCTAAGTACCCTCGGATGCAAGCCATCAGGTCCAGGTGATTTATTAATGTTAAGTTTCTCGAGTCTAATTTTAATTCTGTCCTCTGTTAACCATGGAGGTGCTTCCTGTGTTGTGTCATGAGGATAAACACTGCAGTTTTGGTTACTGAAGTCCCCCGATTCACTCGTAAAGACTGAGGAGAAGAATAAATTCAATACCTTCGCCATCTCCCCATCCTTTGTAACCAGATGTCCTTCTTCATTCTTTATGGGACCAATATGGTCTGTCCTCCCTTTTTTACTGTTTACATACTTAAAGAATTTCTTGGGATTTTTTTTGCTCTCCTCCACTATGTGTCTTTCATGTTCTATCTTAGCTGTCCTAATTGCACCCTTACATTTCTTGTTGCATTCTTTATGAAGTCTGAATGCTGAGGATGATCCCTCAACCTTGTATTTTTTGAAGGCCTTCTCCTTTGCTTTTATATGCATTTTTACATTAGAGTTAAGCCATCCAGGACTTTTGTTTGCTCTTTTAAATGTATTACCCAATGGGATACATTGGCTAATGCCTTTATTTAATATGCTCTTAATATGCTCTTAAAGCAAACCCATCTCTCCTCCGTATTCTTTGTTCCTAATATTTTATCCCAATTTTTGCCTTTTAGCAAGGTTTGTAGTTTAGGGAAGTTGGCTCTTTTGAAATTCAGTGTCTTTGTACTCCCTATATGTTTCCTATTTGTGTGATTTATACTGAAACTAATTGACCTGTGATCGCTGTACCTAAATTGAAATGGTTCTTTTCCAAGCCAGCACTGCCTGCTCCCCCCAGGGGCGGATCCGGGGGGGTCAACGGGGCAATTGCCCCCCCCCCCCGAAAATATCACTGACTGACTGGAGAGTCTTTCTCTCTCACATCAGTATCATCAGCCTATCAGCGGAGCCGAGAGAGAGACTCTGTGTAATACCATAATGCCGCGCTGGACCAAGACGGAGGAGGTGGGTGGAGCCGCGTGCCGCTGGCTTGTACTCCCTATATGTTTCCTATTTGTGTGATATATATAGTTTTCCCTGCACTGGTTGCTAGTGCCTGGGCAGCCTGGCGTCTAGCAACCAGTCATGTCAGAGCAGCTAAGGAGGAGGAGAGTCCCAGCATTTAGAGCGGAGCCTTCTTCCTTCTCTGCCCCTGAGCTGAGAGCATTGGCTCCACCCACCTCCTCCCTCCATCTTCTCCACTCTGCAGGTTGCAGAGCGGCATGTACACAGGAGGAAGAAGCAGTGAACACTGTCATCTGATGCTGCCCTGCCTGCAGACAGTGCAATTACCGGGACCCCGCTCATGTCCAATTGCCCCTGCATGAGAGCCCCTCCCCCCACCAGAGCACCAAAATATTTTACTAAAAGTGAGTAAAAAAATTAATCAATGTGTAAAAGTACAACTATATATAACACAAATACTTGTGTGCCATTATTTATGGAAATAAAAAAATGCTGCAGCTGCCCTTTTAGTCTTATTCAATGTTAACCCCTTCATCTCTGGGCCCCCGTTCATGACCAGGCCATTTTATGCGATACTGCACTGCGTTGCTTTAACTGACTGACAATTGCACGGTCGTGCGACGCTATACCCAAGTAAAATTGATGTTCTTTTTTTTTTTTCCACAAAGAGAGCTTTCTTTTGGTGGTATTTGATCACCTCTGCGGTTTTTATTTTTTTGCGATATAAACAAAAAAAGAGCGACAATTTTGAAAAAAAAAGCTATATTTTTTACTTTTTGCTATGTTTTCATCAATTTAGGCCAATATGTATTCTGCTACATATTTTTAGTAAAAAAAACCCCCAAAAAAACAAAACCCAATAAGTGTATATTGACTGGTTTGCACAAAAGTTATAGCATCTACAAAATAGGGGATATATTTATGGCATTTTTATTTATTTATTTTTTACTAGTAATGGGGGAATCAGAGATTTTTAGCGGGACTGCAACATTGCGGCAGAGAGATCAGACACCTAACTGACACTTTTTACACTTTTTTGGGGACCAGTGACACTAATACCGTGATCAGTGCTAAAAATATGCACTGTCAATGGGTTAACATCAGGGGCGACCAAAGGGTTCACTCTATGCCTAGGGGGTGCTTGCTAATTGTGTGGGGGATGGATTCACTAGATGATGATTAGCAGGAGCACAAGATCACTCTGTTCATCTCTGACAGAACTTCAGTCTGCCTTGTTTACATCAACAGATTTGCTGTTCTATCTCTGTGGGGAGCGATCACGGGTGTCCAGACTGTATGATACGTTAAATACAGTTCTGTAAGCTGCACCTTATTTTCTGGCAGTGCCCCTCCCAAGACGAGACTCTGGATCCGCCACTGGCTCCCCCTTCCTCTGGGTGCCTCCTAAGCAAGCCAAGGGCTATGGAGGCACCAGAATACGTGTAGATTATCAAGCTGGGGCGGTGTTCATCCTAGCCACACACAGCACTGGTAAGCCATACCCAAGTGAGATGAGGGGTGCTGCAGCCAAGACAGCACTGGAGCAGTAAGAGGAGTCAGGTAAGTGATCAGGCATGGGGGTGGGTAGGATAGGTAGTGGTGATTTTTTTTACCTTATTGCAGAGAATGCATGAAGGTAAAAACATTTTTTAACTTTAGAGCCACTTTAGGGTATATTATTTATGCTGGAAAATGTGCTACGGTCATTTTAAAAAAAAAATCTTTTTATTGTATTTTATAACAAAAACACATATACAACAAACAAGCAAGTGCTTAACAAACATCCGTAGGACCAGCATGTAATTAAACAGTATGTGATTATAGGTATGCTTAAATTAGTTCCCCCTGATGATAACACCTGATCCCTGTGTCGAAGACGCGTAAGGGAGGGGCCAGAACGGAGAGACTGACAAGGACTTTACACCAGCGCTGTCCCAGCACAGCATACCGCACCAAACATCCAGTGATTTTGCATAGAAAGTGGTTATAGTATGGTGCACTGACGCACCAGTGCCATGTGAGTACCCCGGTGTGGGGAGAGTTTTCTTTTAATAAAAGTATTTTGACTATATTACACTATATAGTTTCCTTTTCATTTATATGTATGGAGCCACATTGTTTCCAGCTGGAGGAGTGCAGCAGACACTGAGACTGAGCCCAGGGGTGGCTCCAAAGCGTATTTGGACTCAGGGTAGCAGCTAAGTCACACGCTCTGAGGTGAGCGCATTAGCTTAAGGAGGTTCACGAAGGTGCACCGGAGCATGTTTTGCAGCACTCAGGATATCGTCGGCATGATGTTGGATTGTTGTCACAGCTGAACACCACCTGCACGCATTGTTTTATTATCACTGCTGGACATTATTTGCACGCACTATTTAGAGTGCTAAAGAGAACTTTTTTCATTTATTATTTATTAATTTATTAATTCAGACAAGCAGGATACTTTATATTGAGCACTAAGCACCTTTTATGTTTATTAAGACACTATGTATGGTGTAACAAGCACAAATAAGCACTAATTTATGATGTAACAAGCACTTGGTTTTTCACACCTTGTTTATTTATTTAACATTCATATTATTTGTATTTAATATTATCTGACCAGTAAGCATAGAGTTGGTTAATATTAATTTTGTTTTTTGGGGTCACCCAAGCGCAGCACATAACTTGTAAATTTATCCTATGCACATTATATGAAGCGTGATTAGCGCATGCAGCTGGAGGTAGCACAAGCAAGGCATAAGATTATTGTGGCTCACAGAATTTCTTCAATTTGACTTAAATTAGTTCAGCAAGATAACCGGCATTACTGAGGTTTCCTCACCATTTCAGGAAACAACTATTTCATGGTCAGACATAAAGTTCACCCGCCTATACATTTGGGGAGGTTGAGTACAAGCTGATACGTAAACCGGACTAGTGGTATCCCCTTTATCCCTTAAGCCGTAGATGGCTCAGCTAGCCATATACGCCAAATTTTGTCGTATTTCAGGGGGCAACCCCTATTAACATACAGTATCTCACAAAAGTGAGTACACCCCTCACATTTTTGTAAATAATTTATTATATCTTTTTGTGTGACAACACTGAAGAAATGACACTTTGCTACAATGTAGTGAGTGTATAGCTTGTATAATATTGTAAATTTGCTGTCCTCTCAAAGTAACTCAACACACAGCTATTAATGTCTAAACCGGTGGCAAGAAAAGTGAGTACACCCCTAAGTAAAAATGTCCAAATTGGGCCCAAAGTATCATTATCTTGTGTGGCCACCATTATTTTCCAGCACTGCCTTAACCTTCTTGGGCATGGAGTTCACCAGAGCTTCACAGGTTGCCACTGGAGTCCTCTTCCACTCCTCAATGATGACATCACGGAGCTGGTGAATGTTAGAGAGACCTTGCGCTCCTCCCCCTTCCATTTGAGGATGTCCCACAGATGCTTAATAGGATTTAGGTTTGGAGACATGCTTGGCCAGTCCATCACCTTTACCCTCATCTTCTTTAGCAAGTCAGTGGTCGTCTTGGAGGTGTGTTTGGGGTCGTTATCATGTTGGAATACTGCCCTGCGGCCCAGTCTCCAAAGGGAGGGGATCATGCTCTGCTTTAGTATGTCACAGTACATGTTGGCATTCATGGTTCCCTCAATGAACTGTAGCTCCCCAGTGCCGAGAGCACTCATGCAGCCCCAGACCATGACACTCCCACCACCATGCTTGACTGTATGCAAGACACACTTGTCTTTGTACTCCTCACCTGGTTGCTGCCACACACACTTGACACCATCTGAACTGAATAAGTTTATCTTGGTCTCATCAGACCACGGGGCATGGTTCCAGTAATCCATGTCCTTAGTCTGCTTGTCTTCAGCAAACTGTTTGTGGGCTTTCTTGTGCATCATCTTTAGAAGAGGCTTCCTTCTGGGAAAACAGCCATGCAGACCAATTTAATGCAGTGTGCTGCATATCGTTTGAGCACTGACAGGCTGACCCCCCACCCTTTCAACCTCTGCAGCAATGCTGGCAGCACTCATACGTCTATTTTGCAAAGACAACCTCTGGATATGACGCTGATCATGTGCACTCAACTTCTTTGGTCGACCATGGCAAGGCCTGTTCTGAGTGGAACCTGTCCTGTTAAGCCTCTGTATGGTCTTGGCCACCGTGCTGCAGCTCAGTTTCAAGGTCTTGGCAATCTTCTTATAGCCTAGGCCATCTTTATGTAGAACAACAATTCTTTTTTTCAGATCCTCAGAGTTCTTTGCCATGAGGTGCCATGTTGAACTTCCAGTGACCAGTATGAGAGAGTGAGAGCGATAACACCAAATTTAACACACTTGCTCCTCATTCACACCTGAGACCTTGTAACACTAATGAGTCACATGACACCGGGGAGGGAAAATGGCTAATTGGACATTTTCACTTAGGGGTGTACTCACTTTTGTTGCCAGTGGTTTAGACATCAATGGCTATGTGTTGAGTTATTTTGAGGGGACAGCAAATTTACACTGTTATACAAGCTGTACACTCACTACTTTACATTGTAGCAAAGTGTAATTTCTTCAGTGTTGTCACATGAAAAGTTATAAAATATATACAAAAATGTGAGGGGTGTACTCAATTTTGTAAGATACTGTATGTATCCTTGTATAATGGAAGGCTCTCTTTCACAAGATGTTTCCACTGAGCCAAGAAAGGCACAGTGGTTTTTTTTCAGTGCATAGCAATATTTTTCCAGGCATGAAAGAGTAACAAACCAATCAATGTCCGCTTTGCAACAGTTGGTATTATTGTTTCTATCAGTCGCAAGAGACACACCTCCATCGTCATCGGTATTGTGACCGAGGCGACTAGATTAATGATATCCAGCACCTCAGTCCAATATTGCTGAATCTTTGGACAGGTCCAAAATATATGTGTGAAATCACTTGGTGAGGTATTATACCTCCAACACTCTGCGGAAAGCTCGGGTTTCATTTTGTGGCGTCTGTATGGTGTGTAGTATGCTCTATGTACTATTTTGAACTGCACAAGTCTGTCTCGGAGTGAGACCAGGGAACTAAAGGGGAAATCCCATACATCATCCCAGTCATCGTTGTCCAGTGCAGACATATCTCTTTACCAACAGAACCAGAGTTTATTCATGGGTGGGAGAGACACAAAAATCAGGTGTTCATATAAATGCGAGGTTGGTTTCTCAGCGCATCTGGAGCAGAGTATTTTCTCCAATCCCGACTGGGTGCCATGGTATTTTAGGATTATAGTAAAATTAAGGTTTCTTTTCTTACCAAATATTTTTTACCCTAGAAAAAGCTAAAGGGAAAACTAAACACAAAAATATAATCTTCATATACAAAGCCATGGTTAGCTATAACTTTTCAGGGTAAAACCTCAGCTTTGGCTTAAATCGTACTAGGAATAAGGATGGGCGAACAAGTCAAGCTGAGTATAAGTTCGGCCCCAACATCGCCCATTCGGGTGTTCATCGAACACCCAAATTTTCTTTGCGCTCGGCGGGATGTTTGCCCGCCGAGTGCACAGTCAGTAGGTTGTTAAGGCCCCATTCACACCTGACCTCAGCGTTTTCAGGCAGAAAATTGCGCAATTTTACCGTGATTTTGCGGCATTTTTTACTGCGATTTGCGGCGTTTTTTACCGCGATTTGCAGCGATTTTGTGCAGGGCAAAAGGTCACCAATGTAAAAAGCAGAAAAACACCCAAATCTGCCCGATTTGCACGACAAAAAAGGGTCCAGAACTTGTTCGAGCTTCAGGCGTAGGGCTTCAGGCATTTTGAAGTGGAGATGTGAACCATCTCCATAGAGAATAATTGATTTTTTCCCCTCCAGCGTTTTGTAGCTTCAGGCTTCAAGCTACAAAACGCTCAGGTGTGAATGGAGCCTGAGGAGTGGGGCTGGGAAGCCAACCGCCTATGTCATTAACAACGGATGAATCATCAGCTGTTAGCGGGCTTCCCTGCTGACAGCTGAATGAAATAAAACATTGCCGAAATTTGCTGGCAATAGAAAATTAAAAAGAAAACAAATCGTTCTAGATTAGGGTTACAATGTACCCCATACTCATTCACATGGGGAAGGCTGGGATCTGGATAGATTTCCGATAAGCCCCCTGTCCACAAACCCCCACAACCACCACCCGGGGTTGTCGGGAAGAGGCCCTTGTCCCCCAGCCCCAAAGCACCCCCCTATGTTGAGAGCGTGTGGCCTTGTATGGTTCAGGAGGGGGTGCACTCACTCGTCCTCCCTTTCCTGACCTGCCAGGTTGCGTGCTCGAAAAAGGGGCTGGTATCGATTTTAGGGGGACCCCACACCATTTAGAAAAAAAAATTTGGCGTGGGGTTCCCCTTAACCTCCCTGGCGGTATGATTATTTCAGATTTTAGGTGCTGAAAGCGGTACCATTATTTTGCACAGAAATTTGGCGTTTTATATTATAGGCCTGTAATTCTAATGCCGCGTACACACGATCGGACTTTACGGCAGACTTTGTCCGGCGTACTTTTCGACGGACTTTACGACGGACATTCCGAATGAACGGACTTGCCTACACACAATCAGCCAAAGTCCAACGGATTCGTACGTGATGACGTACGGCCGGACTAAAACAAGGAAGTTCATAGCCAGTAGCCAATAGCTGCCCTAGCGTCGGTTTTTGTCAGTTGGACTAGCATACAGACGAGCGGACTTTTCGACTGAACTTGGGTCCATCGGACAGATTTGAAACATGTTTCAAATCTAAGTCCGTCAAACTTTTGAGAAACAAAAAGTCCGCTGGAGCCCACACACGATCGAATTGTCCAACGAAATCCAGTATGCCGGACCAAGTATGCCGTAAAGTCCGATCGTGTGTACGCGGCATTAGGAATAATTCACTTAAATCTGTCCAAACAAGAGTCTAGTAGACATGACGGGTATGATAAAGTTTGAAAAACTAAATAAAAAATTATAATATAATAAATAACTATAAATAATTATAACAAATAATAATATAATAATAATAAAAATTATTCAATAATGTAATCAAATCAAAAACACTGAAATTTGCTCAGTTGCAGAATTGTCGCTTTCGTTACTTTTAGTGTTCGATGACGGATCTCCCCACAAATCACCATCGCTCAATTCTGCGAGTGATTCTAATTTATTATCGCTGTTTTCTAGCTGGTCTAAAGCCACTTTTGATGTGAAGAGACAGTTTTGGTTGCTATGGACAATCTCCAGTTTCCAGGCAGAAAGAACAGTTTTTATAATATAAAACTGCATGCAGGACACTGGACAGACCACTAGGGACAAAGGGGACGTGTAATTATTTGATACAGCACTGTAATCTGTAAGATTACAGTATACTGTATCTGTACTGTGTGTTTTACTTCTTGAATTTGCCACCGAACTCCGTCCCCGTGCGTCGCAACGCTCGCTGGGAACAGAGCTCGGCACTGTGAATCGAGCGAGACACGGCGGCTCGCCGATTACAGCGGGGAGACATCGCAGGATCCTGGGGACAAGGTAAGTAAACTCTTCCTGGATCCTGCGATGCAATCCCGAGTCTGGCTCAGGGATACCGCTTTTGGTATTGAAAATCCACCCCGAGCCAGACTCGGGAATAGCGCTAGGGGGGTTAAAATTCATATCAGCGCCAAAGGCCTGGAATACAAGGGGGGACCCAACGCCATTTTTTTTTTAATTTACAAATGTCAGTTCTGCTGAAGCAGGTTCTAATCAAGGTACAGATATGCCACTTTAAAGGCAGACTAAGGGGATCCCTCAGGCACTATACTTAATCACTTCCCCTCTGGAAGATTTACCCCCCTTCATAATCAGGCCATTTTTTGCGATATGGCACTGCGTTATTTTAACTGACAATTGTGCAGTCGTGCAACACTGTACCCAAACAAAATGTATGTCTTTTTTTTCCCCACAAATAGAGCTTCCTTTTGGTGGTATTTGATCACCACTGTGGTTTTTATTTTTTGTGCTATAAACAAAAAAACGCTGATTATTTTGAAAAAAAAACAAAACAATATTTTTTACTTTTTGCTATAAAACATATCCAATAAAAAAAATGAAAAAAGAAAATCAAATTTCTTCATTAGTTTAGGCCAATATATATCCTGCTACCTATTTTAGGTAAAAAAAAATCCCTATCAGCATATATTGATTGTAAACGCTATACCTTTTGCGCAAACCAAACAATGAAATATATATATATATTTTTTTTTACTAGTAATGGCACTTATAGTGGGACTACAATAATGCAGCAGACAGTCGGGAACTGACACTTTTGTTACTTTTCGGGGCCCAGTGACACTAATACAGTGATCAGTGCTAAAAATATTCACTGCCACTGTACTAATGACACTGGCTGGGAAGGGGTTAAACATCAGGGGTCGATCAAAGGGTTAACTGTGTGCCTAACCAGTGTTTGTGCACTGTGTGGGAGGTGCTTTAATTAAAATAATTTTTCATTTTTATTGTATCACTTTAACCACTTCAGCCCCGGAAGGATTTACTCCCTTCCTGACCAGAGAACTTTTTGCAATTCGGCCCTGCGTCGCTTTAACTGACATTTGCGCGGTCATGCGACATTGCACCAAAACAAAATTGACATCCTTTTTTTTCCCCCACAAATAGAGCTTTCTTTTGGTGGTATTTTATCACCTCTGCGTTTTTTTATTGTTTGCGCTATAAACAAAAAAAGAGTGACAATTTTGAAAAATAAACAATATTTTTTACTTTTTGCTATAATAAATATCCTCAAAAATATATAAAAAAATCAAATTTCTTTCTCAGTTTATGTCGATATGTATTCTTCTACATATTTTTGATTAAAAAAATCTCAATAATCGTATATTGATTGGTTTGCACAAAAGTTATATCGTCTACAAAATAGGGGATAGATTTATGGCATTTTTATTATTAATTGTTTTTTATTAGTAATGGCGGCGATCTGCGATTTTTATCGTTACTGTGACATTATGGTGGACAGATCGGACCCTTTTGACACTATTTTGGGACCATTGTCATTTATACAGCGATCAATGCTATAAAAATGCACTGATTACTGTGTTAATGACACTGTCAGGGAAGGGGTTAATCACTAGGGGGAGATCAAGGGGTTAAATGTGTCCTAGGGAGTGATTCTAGTTGTAGGGGGGATTGTCTCACTAGAACATGACAGAGATCACTGCTCCCGATGACTGAGAGCAGTAGATCTCTGTCATGTTGCTAGGCAGAACAGGGAAATGCCTTGTTTACATAGGCATCTCCCCGTTCTGCGTCTCCGTGACACGATTGCCGGGACACCGGAGGACATTGAGTCCTTGTATCCCACAGACACGGTCACGCTGTACGCGGTGGGCGTGCCAATTAAAGGGGACGTACAGGTACGCCCATTTGCCCACCGCTGCCATTAGGCCAACAAATATCGGCATGCAGTGGTTAGCAAGTGGTTAAACAACAAAAACAAGCCCCGTTCTGCCACTCTGTGACAAGATCGCGGGCCCCGGCGGACATTGAGTCCACAGGACCCCTGGGCACACTCACGGAGTACGTGCCCACTATGCTGCGATTTAAAGGGGACGTACCTGTATGCCCATTTGCCCAGCCCTGCCATTGTGCTGACGTACATCATCATGCGCTGGTCACTGCTCCTTTAAAAAAATATTTTTTTAAAGTTTTTTTGGGAGTTTTGGTGCGAACCGAACCAGGGTTTTTTCGACCCATCACTATTGAGGAATAGTTGGTAATCAGTGGAGCAATATAAAAATGGCTGCAGTTCCTCAATCATCAATCAGTTGTTAACATTGGATCCACTGACTTATAAAACCGTTTAGAGGCAAGTGCTTTTAATGGATACATTCTGTCACAGAGCTTTAGTACAGGAAATGTTAGATGAAGGCAGAAACCTCTATGAGATTCATGTACAATTCCTAACTAGCTCCTGGCTCTGGTAAAAGGGCACAACAGCAATCATGGTGTGAAAGCAAAAGTGTGTTACGGTAATTAAAAAACAAGAAAAATTCCACAAGGCTGATATTACTGAGCCTCAAGACTGAATTTGTCAAATTGTGATACCACTATAAAATAACAAAAGGAGAGGCATAATTTATACAATTAATATTCATACATCTATATATTATTGATATGTGATGATGATTGATTATTATTATTATTATTTGAGCTTGAGGAAGGGTTCTGAACTTGAACTAGAGGGACAATAAGAGGGCTTTTAGATAAATCTAATTTTTCGTTGGGGCTTGTACATGAACAATTCAGATTTGAAGATTCTTGAAAACACAAGACAATTCTATTCTGGTACTGAATTCATGAAAAGACAAATATACTGTATACATACTGTATATATATATATATATATATATATATATATATATATATATATATATATATATATTTATTTATACACTATATTTCCAAAAGTATTGGGATGCCTGCCTTTACACGCACATGAACTTTAATGGTATCCCAGCCCTAGTCTGTAGGGTTCAATATTGAGTTGGCCCTCCCTGCAGCTATAACAGCTTCAACTCTTCTGGGAAGGCTGTCCACAAGGTTTAGGAGTGTGTCTATGGGAATGTTTGATCATTCTTCCATTTGTGAGGTTAGGCACTGAATATTATTGTATCTACTGACACCAATGCTGAGGCTTATTATTGTGTTCACTGACACCAGTGCTGGGTTTTTTTATTGTGTCCACTGACACCAGTGCTGGGGGTTATTATTGCATCCGCCAGCACCAGTGCTGGGGGTTAATATTGCATCCACTGACACCAGTGCTAGGGATTATTATTGCATCCACCAACACCAGTCTTGGGTGTTAATATTGCACCCACCGACACCGGTGCTGGAGTTAATATTGCATCCACTGACTCCAGTGCTGGGATCAATATTATTGCACCCTCTGACACCAGTGTTGGGGGTTATTATTGCATCCACTGACACCAGTATTGGGGGTTATTATTGCATCCACTGACACCAGTGTTGGGGGTTATTATTGCGTCCACTGACACCAGTGTTGGAGGTTAACATTGCATTCGCCGACAACAGTGCTGGGGGTTATATTGCATCCACTGACACCAGCGCTGAGGTTTATTATTGCTTCCACCAACACTTGATGACGCGATATTCCCTTATTGGAAGCCCCATATTCTAGCTTAATATTAGGATCTGGTTCCTTGTATAACTTTTTTGTAAGCACTGTATGGATACTCTAAGTTAATAGTGGGCAGTCCCCACTTTCCATGTAGACACATGTGATGTATGTTTCCATATTAGTAATTTTATTTATATAATTGTATACAGTATCTCACAAAATTGAGTACACCCCTCAAATATTTGGGCCCAAATATTTTATTATATCTTTTTATGTGACAACACTGAATAAATGACACTTTGCTACAATGTAAAGTAGTGAATGTACATCTTGTAAAACAGTGTAAATTCGCAGTCCCCTCAAAATAACTCAACACACAGTCAACAAAACTGTGGCAACAAAAGTGAGTACACCCCTAAGTGAAAATGTCTAAATTGGGCCCAAAGTGTCAATATTTTGTGTGGCCACCATTATTTTCCAGCACTGCCGACATCTCGGAGCTGGTGGATGTTAGAGACCTTGCGCTCCTCCACCTTCTGTTTGAGGATGCCCCACAGATGCTCAGGTTTAGGTTTGGAGACATGCTTGGCCAGCCCATCACCTTTAACCTCAGCTTCTTTAGCAAGGCAGTGGTCATCTTGGAGGTCTGTTTGGGGTCGTTATCATGTTGGAATACTGTCCTGCGGCCCAGTCTCCAAAGGGAGGGGATCATGCTCTGCTTCAGTATGTCACAGTACATGTTGGCATTCATAGTTCCCTCAATGAACTGTAGCTCCCCAGTGTCGGCAGATCTCATGCAGCCCCAGACCATGACACTCCCACCACAATGCTTGACTGTAGGCAAGACACAATTGTCTTTGTACTCCTCACCTGGTTGCCGCCACACACTTGATGCCAGTTGAACCAAATACGTTTATCTTCTTCTCATAAGACCACAGGCAATGGTTCCAGTAATCCATGTCCTTAGTCTGCTTGTCTTCAGCAAACTGTTGGCAACATCCAAAAGATTGTTTGGAACCTGTTCTGTTAAACCACTGTATGGTCTTGGCCAACGTGCTGCAGCTCAGTTTCAGGGTCTTGGCAGTCGTCTTATAGCCTAGACCATCTCTATGTAGAGCAAGAATTATTTTTTTCAGATCCTCAGAGAGTTCTTTGCCATGAGGTGCCATGTTGAACTTCCAGTGACCAGTATGAGAGAGTGAGAGCGATAACACCAAATTTAACATACCTGCTCCCCACCTGAGACCAAGGAACACTAACGAGTCACATGTCACTGGGATGGAAAATGGCTAATTGGGCCCAAATTGGACATTTTCACTTAGGGGTGTACTCACTTTTCTTGCCCGCAGTTTAGACAATAATGGCTGTGTGTCGAGTTATTTTGAGTGGACAGCAAATTTGCACTGTTATACAAGCTGTACACTCACTACTTTACATTGTGAAGATACTGCTGTATATATATATATATATATATATATATATATAATATTTGGGGACTATAAACAAGAATGGCCTCGCAATGGAGATTTTTAATACCTTCATCTCTGTCTGCTTATAGTACAAGTCTCTGATGTATTGAAGAGAAACTGCTGCCCAAAAAAATCTTCAGAATATGACATTTTGGGAGTGTCAGATTCCTGCTCTTCACTTTTTTTCGATCTGCCAACTCTACCTCACTTACCTACTTCAATGGGAGGAACCACAAAGGGACCAGGAATCTGATACTCCTTAAAGTTTCCCTGTAATACAGTGGAGTTTGTTACTGTGGGTGGCAGGAGAGGTGAGTATTAATTAACTTTTTTACAGGGGATTCATTGATATCGTTTTATTATAGTTAGTCACTTTCAAATTTAATCATACCTCTGTTTTAATCCAACATCTGGTATTCATTTGTGTCTAAATTTAGGATGAGGGATATGCTGTACTAGTCGCAAATCTTTTGAATAAAAATAATTTTCCAAAAATAAATAAAATAAAATCACACAAAGGACAAACCTATTGATGTTATTTCAGAGGTGCATGTAGATCTTTTTGCCCCTAATGTTCTGTGGTAATAGGGGGCCCTGCAACTAAAGTAATCTGGGGAGCACATAACTGAAAGTAAAGGAGGGCATCCTCTGTACATCTTATCCACGGCATAATGCTAATTTGCATCTTTCTAATGAACCTACTGTAAATAGCCAGGGATTAAACTTGCATACCTTTGCTCGGTTGTTATAAATCATCATTAGTGTGACAGGATGCATTTATCAGAGTTTATTTCTGTGTATATGTTACACTTCAGGCACATTTTTGTGTATTATTTATGCAGTAGCATCAATATATGCACAAGGTTACAAGTCAAGTGCGAATATTGTACAACACTGAACAATGGCAATTAGCAGGAGGTAATTAATGCTGTCCCAAGGCTGCTTTGTACCATCCAATCACTTGCAACACAAGATTCTTCCACTATTTGAATGGAAGGTAGAGGTATTCTGTAAATAGCACCTCTGTGGTTTGCTGGTTGTTTAAGCAAACCCAAAACACAAGTACATTCATAATATGTTCTCACATAGAATACCAGTATTGCCACAATCTGTTTAGTTGAATGATCAGCCAACAATAACTTTCTACATATTCTACATATAAAAAAAAAATTGTAGGCCATACAGTGATGTAACAGAAAATACAAATTATGTAAATAAATTATAAATATTGCTTAAGCCCCGTACACATGTACCGAAATTCAGCCAGTTTGGCAGGAATTGGCCTAATCGGTTTGTGTGCATTGCTGTCTGTTCAACAGAAGCTGGTCAAATGACTGGCTTCTGTCGAATGTTCCTGCTGTACAACCAGCATTTGATCAGTGCTCACCAGTATATTCTGATTGGGGGAGTCCCTGCTGTCAGATAATAATAGGGGGGGGGGGGATCCCTGCATCCACCTCGTTTGTGTGGATGTGGGGATCTGTCAGTTTTTTGGGGGTTTTTTTTCGACCCGTTGGTTGAACAAACAAAATAACTTGACCTCTTAACAATTTGAAATATTGCTTAAAGTACACCTGAGCTGTGAAAGCTGTGCCCAAGAAATGAAAGAGAGCAAAGGACTAGCCACCTGTAGTGCTCATAGGCTAAAAACAAATGGCAACAGCTCCAACTCATTCATTACTAGTTTTTTAAAGTAAGGTACCAATTTAGTTTTGTTTGCAGGATTTGGTGCAGAGGTGCACCGGAGGTCTTCAGCTGCCATTCTGCTGTGCTGGGCGTCTGGTTTGTCTTTGCACCTTTAAAGTGGAACTAAAACTGAAACATAAAACATTGCAAACAGGTAGGCCCTTTATTGCAGAAGAGACAAGCAATATCTCTTTTGCAATAAAATATACTTACCTGCCTGTTTGTAATTCATTGTAGAATGCAGCTCAGTTTACATTCCGGTGCACTACCTGTGTGCAAGGATAACTTCACTACAGTGCATGCACTGAGGTGACACCATCCTTCATTGGCCAATCAAGATGGCAGAAAACCTGCACCCAGAAGAAGCCAGGAAGAAGAGGCGTCTGACCGTTGGACCTAAGGTAAGTATTTTTGCCTAATTCTGCTTTAGGAGGAACAAATTACTTCCAGGCTTACCTGCCCTCAATTTATTAATTGCTATATGTGTCCCAAAATGCGTTTTATGTTTTATTTGGATCTGACTACACGATCAGTGTTTGGGTGAAGTCCCCTGGATGCTCTGGAGCTGTTCCTGACATGGTTCCTTTGTACATCCCCTGCTGATGACCCCTACCTGGACATATTTATCAAGCCTGTTTGACCTTTTGTAATAAAGGGTCCAGGCTCTTTGGTAAGAGTCCAACCTATTGTGGTGGTGGCGTGTTCACTTGGTGAAGGGATTGGATAACCTTATCCACAGTTGAATAATAGAGTTTGTCATTTGACCATTATGGTCCATTTGAGAGACTGTTTTTTTTGGACTGTTTATTTATTTATAATTTTTGTCAGTATTTTTAATATCAATCACTGTAGCGCAACACAACTTTATTTTGTTTCTTGTTTTTTTGTAATAATATCTCACATCTGTGGTGCTTCTTTTTTCACACTGAATTATCTTTTCACATGTGGAGTATTATTTTTGTATTGATTAACCGCTTCCCAACTGCCTCTTGTATATATATGGCGGCAGAATGGCTCTGCTACACGAATCGCCGTGTATATACCGCGGCTGCTTTAAGAGCCATAGCAGGCATGCCCGCTGCACGGCACGGGGGACCCGATGCGCGTGGCCAGTGGACGCGATCCCCGCCGGCCACCAGCGATTGAGGGCATGAGAGCAGGAACAGGGTTATTTGTGTAAACACACAAATCCCTGTCCTGTCAGGGAAGGAGAAACAGATCGTGTGTTCCTACTAAGTAGGAGCAACGATCTGTCTTCTCTCCCAGTCAGTCTAATCCCCTCACAGTTAGAACACACCTAGGGAACACACACTTAACCGCTCGATCGCCCCCTAGTGTTAACCTCTTCCCTGCCAGTGACATTTATACAGTAATCAATGGCTATTTTTAGCTCTGATCACTGTATAAATGTCAATGGTCCCAAAAAAGTGTCAAAAGTGTCTGATCTGTCCACCGCAATATCGCAGTCCCGATAAAAATCGCTGATCGCCACCATTACTAAAAAAAAAAAAAAATGTCTAAAATCTATATTTTGTAGATGATATAACTTTTGTGCAAACCATTCAATATAAGCTTATTGCAACAAAAAAGAAAAAAGTTTGCCCTGGGACTTTAAATGAGGTGGGCACCGCTAAGCCAATAAAAGTAACAACAGTAAGTACTGTATATATTTATTCAGTAAAAAAAGTAGGTGCATTGGTATCATCAGTAAAAGCCAGTTCATACAGAGTACATATAAATAGGTAGAGTAAAAAAGATGGAACATATGTATAATGTACCTTCTTTTTTACTCTACCTATTTATATGTACTCTGTATGAACTGGCTTTTACTGATGATACCAATGCATGTACTACTTTTACTGAATAGATATATACTGTATTTACTGTTGTTACTTTTATCGTCTTAGCGGTGCCCACTTCATTTAAAGTCCCAGGGCGACCTTTTTTTCTTTTATGTTGCATATTTTAGGGATGGAGGTTCGTCACTGGTGACACCAGACCTTTCTCTTTTTCAATATATGTTTTTTGGGTTTTTTTTACCAAAAATATGTAGAAGAATATATATTGGCCTAAACTGAGGAAAGAATTATTATTATTTATTTTTTAAATTGGGGATATTTATTATAGCAAAAAGTAAAAAAATATTGTGTTTTTTTTTTTAAAAATTTTCGCTCTTCGTTTGTCTATAGCGCAAAAAATAAAAACTGCACAGGTGATCAAATACCATCAAAATAAAGCTCTATTTGTGGGGGAAAAAAAAGGCGTACATTTTGTTTGGGTACAGCATTGCACGACCGCGCAATTGTCAGTTAAACAGCGCAGTGGGCAGCACAGTGGTGTAGTGGGTAGCACTCTCGCCTAGCAGGAAGACGTGTCGCTGGTTTGAATCCCAACCACGACACTACCTGCCTGGAGTTTGCATGTTCTCCCTGTGCCTGCGTGGGTTTCCTCTGGGTACTCCGGTTTCCTCCCACACTCCAAAGACATGCTGGTAGGTTAATTGGATCCTATCTAAATTGTCCCTAGTATGTATGAATGTGAGTTAGGGACCTTAGATTGTAAGCTCCTTGAGGGTAGGGACTGATGTGAATGTACAATGTATATGTAAAGCGCTGTGTAAATTGACGGTGCTATATAAGTACCTGAAATAAATGGCAAAAAAATGGCCTGGTCAGAAAGGGGTAAATTCTTCCTGGGATGAAGTGGTTAACTACCCCTGATTCGGTTTACAAGTCATTTTTAGGAGGGGGGTGATTCTTTTTCCAACTCAGTGATTTGTTTACATTTATTTTTTTTTCTCTGACATGTTGGGGTTATATCTTTCACTTGGATGTTTTAAGTTGCACTGAGTAAATAGAGATGGATAAAACAGAAACTGTGTCTGTGTTCATTTCAGGCTACAAAGCAACAAAATGGGATTATTTTAAAGAGGGTAATTATTTTCTATACCCACTGTAAGTATTGTGTTTGGTGCTACATCCAAAAAAAAAAACTAATTTCAGCATGTGTCATGCTTTGGGTTGGCCTGCCTTCCCTAAAAGGAAGATATGGGAGGTGATATTTTTCCTAGGCTTGCCAGGAGGTTGTACCCACTGGCCATGCAGACTGGGTACTTTCCTCTTGAAATTGACGTACCTCCACATTTGCAGTTTGGCAGCTAGAAAGCAAATTACGAGCTAGCTATTTTTAAATAACATAATCCAAGAATATCATGATTTACATTTAAAGTTTTTCAGTTTTTACCCTACATGTAATAGTTTCCCTTTTAAATGTAGGAGATATTTTTCTAATTCTGAGGGAATTATGATCTAGTGATTAAAGCAATAATATTTAACTTTTGCAGTGTACACTACACACACACACACACAAATAGTAATGATGATATGTGTCAGGGATGAAAAGGGCGCCATTTCAATTTCCAGCTTGAGTAGGTGAATGAATAGGCACACTCCTCCCTATATTTACACAAGACATATTATCATCAATTTTCAAGTTAAATAGAAATTCGTGTGAGCGGAGAATTGGTTTATTAATATTTGAATATCAGTGCACTTGGCCTGTAAGGGTGGTCATATATAACACAGCTCTATGTTATAAAGGTGAAAACCTGTGAGCTGTACTTAGCAAGCGTAGGTGTAGACCTCCTTGTTATTTGCACGAGGGATGGAAAAAAAAAAAAAATCTGTTACCTTGTAGTTTAAATATGCATCAGTATGGAATTTAGGCTGTTTGTGCATCTGAGATTCCAGAAAAGGTTGAGGCCAGGTTCAGAATATTTTGGATGATCCTACATTGTTCTCTTTTGTTAGAGTCTATTCACACCTTTCAGAGCAGTAAAATGCAATTCTAGCAGAAATCCTATTCATTCCCATGGTGGCTTGTTCCCATCTATGTGTTGCAGCTTAGTGCAATTTAAAAAATGTAGGATATGCTGCATTTTTGTGTTATTGTGCGTGTTGAGCGGCCCAATGATATGAAAGGTGAACATTAAAATGTATGTATTATGTAATTTTTGTGTATTTTAAATGAATTTGCACTAGACATGTGCATTCGTTTTCGTCCAAATGCATTTTCATCCGAATTCCGGGTATTTTCGTTATCGTTTTAACAAACGATAACGAACGTGCAGAATCCAAAAACCGAAAGATCTGACAAAAACAAATACTTTATTTTCCTTTTCGTTGTGACAACAGTTCGATATAGATAGGAGATTCGACATGACGCTGACAATAGCGATCTGTGTTCATCGAACCTGTGGTCGAATGTGCCTAACCTTAGCTCTATTAGTTCAAGATTATTCTACATAGAGAGAAAAGATTCAACATTATAGATACAATAGCAAAAAATGTCGAATGTGTCTAATCTAACTCTATTAGTCCAAGATTATTCAACATAGAGAGAAAAGATTTGACATGAAGATTCGATGAAGCAGTCGCCGCGAGCGGACATTTATGGTCAAATGCTCCACGCTTAGGCTATAGAAGAATTCTAATGTTGGTTGACTAGTAATATTAATTAATTATTACTAGTGTCATACAAAATTAGAATTCTACTATAGCTTGTAGGCGGAACATTCAACCAGAAATGTACGATTGCGGTGTCGTACAGTTTAGCTGCTCCGTCGAATCTTCTTAGAACATTCGACAGACACCATAAGCCTTCAATGACAAATTCGAGCTTAATTATTTCGGATTTTCAGATGAATGCATTTTTTAACGAAACTAAATAAATAAAAACGAATTTCGGGAGTAACTAAATAAATATATTTTTCGGACGAAAACGAAATTCCGAAACAAAATATTTCAGTGTGCACATGTCTAATTTGCACCATGGAGAAGTTCTATTCTAAATGTTTCTCCCTTACTTTTGCTATAATCAAAAAAATGTGCAAAAAAATCATGTGTATAAAATGTACAAAAAGCATGCATAAACATGAACTGCTTGGCATAGAGGAGGTCAGTGTAGAATAGTATTCTTCAAGTTCATGCATTTTGTGCATTTTATAGAAATTCATTAACTAATAGAGGCATATGGCATATACATGAAAGGGCCATTACTGTTTCGATGAGCATAGTATTCGAAATATGTGCATCAAAGCGAATACATTATGTGACACTTGGATTCATTCCTAATGGCTTGTAAAGATTTCAATGTCTGCAATCTATTTAAAATTGTGCTGCTATAATGTATACACCTGTGGGAAAAAGGATATATTCTTACCTTACCCTATGAGAAAAAAAAACACTATGCTGTGCTGTAGAGATTGAGAGGATACTGGGCCTTTCTAATATTTTGCTGGAAAGATTGTGCCATCATCCGTTATATTACAGAAGCTGGATGTAAGTAAGGCAAGTATATATATATATATATATATATATATATATATATATATATATATATATATATATATTTTTTTTACAACAGGTGTATTTTTACAGCTGCCATATTATGATTTAAGATGAAGGTCCTAATTCATTTGAAGTTTGTTTTTTGCCTACTTGCAGCTCATGAATTTATATTCATTGCATGTGACTTTACATTCATTTTCTTTACAGTTCCTATACAGATTGTGTGACAGCCATCTCTTATCTGCTGTCTTCAGTACTTGTTATCTTTTCAAGCCTCACTCATTATACTCTGCCCACAATTACATCATACTACATTCTTGTGATGTCACCTTTATTTTGTAAGTAGGCTACACCCTCTAGTTTACAGTTATTCCGAGAAGGATCACACCTCAGTAGGATAGATAGACAACTGGTCTTTTTGGCCAGAGAAATAAAGTCGTTTTACATTTTTTTGGAAACTAGAAATCCCAGAACAATAAAATGTCTGTACACTTTTGAGTTAATATATATATTTTTAATACAAATGCTGATTTACAAATATGATTTTAAATAAATGTAATAAATAATACTGGTTTTAAATAAAACTGATATCTTACCATTAGAACAGATTAGATAATGCTGAGTGGATTGCCTGTGATCTTGCTATGTTCTAACTTGGTGAAGATAGTTGAACGCAGTGGAGATTGAGCAATCGATGAAAAATCACACATAAACCCTGGCTAAGTACTGATAAGAATTCCAAAGGTAAACAGTGAATTCCTACTAATGGCTAAGTCACCACACTAAGATCAAGTCTACATACACACCCTTAGTTAAATATGATTTCATTAACTCAGGTTACGTGGCTCAGGGAAGTTTCTGATGCCTGTCAAATTAAATTAAGTACATATAGCTAATCAATCATTTTCAACTGTGTTTGTCTTTACTGGGGCAGTGCTTTTTACAAGGACAGCTGCTAATGTCACAGTCCAAGCCTCACACCTTGAAATGCACTTCAGTGTCAGGTGCTGAATTTGGGGTCTCAAGTTTTATTCATACAAACCATTTCATAATAAAATCTGTGACTGATATAAGCTCATACCAAATTACTATTTCTAAAATTGTTTGGGATATTTTATTTGCTCACTGTAAAGTGCTGCCTATCACATGGCAAAAAAATAGTTTGCAAGGGTTTTGGGTCAGTGCACCAAAATCCAGTCCTATCCAATCCAACCCTATCCTATATCTGGAACAACAGCTGAAAAAAGGATAGCACCATTACCTTGGGCTAAATGTACAGTATGCTTAAAAAAAAACAAAGTCTTTCAGTGCATTTAACTAATGAAGAACGTATCTATCTTGAATTGCAACCCCAGCCTAAACTTTTTTTCTATCCTGTTTTGGATAGAGATGAGAAAGATTGGAACCTAGTTGAAGTTTCTATGCTGTCCCTATTTGTGAGATTTACTCTAAAGTTATATTCTGATTTTTTTAACACAATTTCTTGGTCAAGCTTTTAAATTGTGTGTTGGCTTTGAAATATATATGAACACATTTTGTATAAATTTTGAATACTCCTTTGTCAGGGTTAATTGACTGACACTTCACATGTTTTACTTGTTAATAATTTTTCTTTTTTCTTCTTTTGAGTTTGAGCTCTAATGGTATAATTTGTGTTGAAGCAAAACCAGTTTATGTGATAGCTTTCTTTAAAATATAACATTTTGCAGTTGTCAGTGGAGCAAGAAAAAAAGTGAAGTTCTCCTAATGGGGGCACCTGCTGCATTAACAGCTGCCACAGTTGAGATTTTTAATACTTTATGGGAAAATTAATTTAACTTCCAATAGTGTGTCCAGGACAGGAAGTGTAGGAAAATCCTCTTACTGGGACACAGACAGCAGTAGAATCTGTCAGAGGTAACCCTTTTAATGCTATTTTATTGTACATGTTTTAAGGCACATCAATGTGCTATTGTTTTAAATAGTGGTAGCTTGCATGTTGATGTGTTTTGTCCAATTTTTTATGCCTTAACACACATTTTAGGGCCTATCGAGGACAATGGCAATGCATATAAATAAAAGATTGTTGATAACTTAGATTGAACACCTGAAAAATGAACTATTAATACATATCCTAGTCTTAACCCTTGACCAAATCATCTTGCTAAGCCCAACCCTTAGCTGTTCCTAAATCTGGGTAAATACTTACACAGTTAAAAAGCTTTCAGTCCCTGTGCCAAGATCCTATAGTTTATTATTTAGCATACCAAGTCCAATATTTTAATGCTAAGAGGAAAGGATTTGACACAGGAAAGAAATGTGTGTTAGAGAACATGTTGTATATAGCCTGCAAATGTATATGTTCCTGGAGGCAGCCATATTTGTTCATTATACTGTACATGTGGACTATGTTTCCTGCCTATTGGGCTATACTGAAGACACAAGATTCTATGCAGTCTCTACTAATATATAACAATGGTAGATAAAGAGTACACAGTGGGATTTTTTGGCAAAGCTTTAGGTTGCAGGTGGGAGCTTGGAAAGAGTATTTTTTTTAAAGACAAAAAATAGGTACTATTTTGTTAAACATATGGCTAAAGACTTGATATTGCTGTCTATTTTTTAAAGTGTGAAATATATTGATAGGTCTACTTTAAACAAAAGCGGATGTCTAAAATAAAATAGCTCCTGTCTGGCCACAATAATAATACCATTGTAGGTGAAATCTGGGACTGCGGCATTTGTTAACAAAATGAAAACTCTACTGTAAAGGTTTTGAGCAAGAACTATCCCAGGTGGCAAAAACAAAAATGGTTAAGCCATGCATCATATCCTTCTTTCAATTTCTTTAGTCTAGCATTGGGGCAAAATAGAGGTAGGTATCTTTCAATTTCACAGTTGTGAGAAGCCATGCTTTAGAAGTACTTTGCTCATTGCTTAGTCCTGCAGGTGATTTGGAATTGGGAGCATGTATCTCTTAACTGATGCTATGGTGTGTCCTTTGATATAACTTCTTCTGCTATTTAAAAGATCTCTGGACACTTTAGTCAGCCATAAAACAGAAAATGTGCACTGGTAAGGCCATTGAAGTTTCCAGTAGAGCTCTCAGTGAACAGCAGGAGAGAGGAAAGGGTGAAAGGTTATGTTTATACACTTATTTGATTTACCTTGATAAGGAGCTAAGGTGTGTTAAAAGTGCACTTATTCTTTAGGTAACACCACATTCATTGGTTTAAGCATTTTCCCTTTATCCAGAAATTACAGTTGTGCTCATAGGTTTACATACCGTGGCAGAACTTTTGATTTCTTGGTCATTTTTCAGAGAATATGAATGATAACACAAATGTTTTTTTTCACTCATGGTTAGTGTTTGTCTGAAGCCATTTATTATCAATCAACTGTTTTCACTCTTTTTAAATCATAATGACAACAGAAACTACTCAAATGACCCTGATCAAAAGTTTACATATCCCAGTTCTTAATACCGTGTATTGCCCCCTTTAACATAAATGAAGTCTTGAAGTCTTTTGTGGTATTTGTGGATGAGACTCTTTATCTTCACAGATGGTAAAGCTGCCAATTCCTCTTGGCAAAAAGCCTCCAGTTCCTGTAAATTTTTGGGCTGTCTTGCATGAACTGCAGGTTTAAGATCTCCCCAGAGTGGCCCAATGATATTGAGGTCAGGAGACTGAGATAGCCACTCCAGAACCTTCACTTTATTCTGCTGTAGCCAATGACAGGTCGACTTGGCCTTGTGTTTTGGATCATTGTCATGTTGGAATGTCCAAAAATGTCCCATGGGCAGCTTCTTGGCCGATGAATGCAAATGTTCCTCCAGTATTTTTTGATAACATACTGCATTCATCTTGCCATCAATTTTGACCAAATTTCCTGTGCCTTTGTAGCTCACACATCCCCAAAACATCAGCAATCCACCTCTGTGTTTCACAGTAGGCTTTGTTGACTCCTCTCCAAATGTAGCGTTTTTGGTTGTTGGCATAAAGCTCAATTTTGGTCTCATCACTCCAAATGACTTTGTGTCAGAAGGTTTGAGGCTTGTCTCTGTGCTGTTTGGCATATTGTAAGCGGGATACTTTGTGGCATTTGCGTAGTAATGGCTTTCTTCTGGAGACTTGACCATGTAGCCCATCTTTCCTCAAGTGCCTCCTTATTGTACATCTTGAAACAGCCACACCACATGCTTTCAGAGAGTCCTGTATTTCACAAGTTATTTGTGGATTTTTTTTTGCATCCCGAACAATTTTCCTGGGCGTTGTGGCCGAAATTCTAGTTAGTCTACCTGACCGTAGTTTGGTTTCAACAGAACCCCTCATTTTCCACTTCTTGATTAGAGTTTGAACACTGCTGATTGGCATTCTCAATTCCTTGGATATCTTTTTATATCCCTTTCCTGTTTTATACAGTTCAACTACCTTTTCCCGCAGATCCATTGACAATTCTTTTGCTTTCCTCACACTCAGAATCCAGAAACGTCAGTGCAGCACTGGATGAAAGATGCAAGGGTCTGTCAGGAGTCCAGAAACTCACCGACCTTTTATACACACACACCAATTACAAGCAAACAGATCACAGGTGAGGATGGATACCTTTAATAGCCATTCAAACCCCTTTGTGTCAACTTACGTGCATGTTATCAGGCTAAAATCACCAGGGTCATTTGGATAATTTCTGTTGCCATTATGATTTAAAAAGAGTAAACACAGTTGACTGATAATAAATGGCCTCGGCTAAACACTAACCATGAGTGAAAGAAAAGTTTTTGTGTTATCATTCATATTCTCTGAAAAATGGCCAAGATATCATAAATTCTGCCAGGGTATGGAAAATTATGAGCACAACTGTATGCTCAGTGACCCTTTCGCTTTTAAATAACATTAAAATCAGACATAGTCTTCTCACACCCAGCAGTATTATACATTTGTATTTGTAACGTTGATTATCTATACACAGTTTTGTATTCCAATATGTGAATACTAAAAAAAAAATGATGGCTGTGATGTCTGAATATATTGCATGTTCATAGGTTGAATGTTTTCCCTAAAATCTTTGAGTACCCACAGTGATCTAGTTGTGAATGATCTACGCTTGCCCAAAAACCAAGGAACATCAATATATTATTCAACATAGTACAATCAGTCAGCGGTTAAAAGAGACGTGCCAGGTTTCAAAATGACAAATAATTATACTCGCCTACTGTAGGTGGATGCAGCATCTGCCTCTACACTGATTGCTCAGTTCTCTGTCTTGACAGAGCAGAGAGCCATTGTCAGTCACCGCTCTCTGTTCTGCCTCTCCCCTGCTCACTGAAACACCAGGCTGTGCAAGAGGTGGAAGCTTATGGCTCTCAAATGGCACACTGAGAGGCTGAGCCAGCTGCCAAGAAGGCATCTGGGTGGATCCTGACATTAAAGTTGGGATCCCTCCAGAGTCTGGATCTGCTAGGTGACGTCAGTCAGTGGGCAGCTTTAGCCCGCTTTCGACTGAATCTGGGTCACAGGAGTGCAGAACTAAGTACACTCCAGTGACCCAGAGGGAAAGTAGGGTCAAAAGACCTTTGGCCCTACTTCTCTTTGAATAATTCACATCAGCTACTACAAATTCTACACATGCAATCTAATTTTCCCTCCACAGGAAGACAAATATACATATATTTGGAATGATGTCCAAACTCTAGGATAAGGGGTGTAACTATTACTCATGGGGTTCCAAAATTTTAATAGGTCAATGACCTCTCTGTGTGCCATCTGGCAAGTTCAATTGAGACAATAAAGTAAGTGATCTTAAAGTATATGTTCAGCCAACACTTTTTTTCATAGGTTTGGATGAATTGAAGACAGATTAGACTCCTGCCCAGTTTTTACTGTTATCTGGGGTTCCATTATAAAGATTTCTCTTCACTTTTTGTCCTGCTAACAATGTTTTACCAGACAGGAAGTGGTTGGAACTCCCCAGCAACAACAAAGAGAGAAAGGAAAATTCGTTTCTTTAGTAGAATGAGGGGAAATCCTTGTCAAATGTTTTATGTTTGTCACATTCCTGTTGCAAATTTTCCCTTACTTCCTGTTTGGTAAAACATGATTAGCAGGACAGAAAATGGGCAGAAATCTCTCTAAAGCTCGCCATACATTATACAGTTTTCTCTACAATTCTCCTATAGATTTACAAAACCATATAATATGAGATTAAACCTTAACACTTTCAATTTGCATGCAATCAGGCAGGCCCTTGCACTACATGATTGAAGGTAACTCTAAAGGAAATTGAATAAGAAAATTGTATAACGTATGGCCAGCTTGACAGAGCCCTGTATAACAGTGGAAATCAAAAAGGAGTTCCAAACTTTATCCACTCGGCCCAAACTAGTTTTGGCTTGACACCTTAACATAAAGTATGTCAAAATCAAAGCAGGTACCAGGAGAACTGTTATACACCATTAGGGAAAAGTTCTGTGGATGAAAAAAGGCCATATAAGAGCACCACTTCATGGAATTCATTTTAAATTTACTCAGTAACTCACCTGCATTTTAGTATCTACTGATATTACTTGGAGTATAAGATCTTAGGGGTTTGGTGTAAAATCTAAGCATATCCACCTCAGCTAGTAAGTACCAGTTATACAGTACTGTGCTAAAGTTTTAGGTAGGTGTGAAGAAAGGCTTTCAAAAATATATTTTATTTGTTTATTATTATCAATTTACAAAATACAAAGTGAGTGAACAGAAGAAAAATCTAAATCCTTTGGCTTCAAACCAGCATCAGTTCCTACACTTGCACACTTTGTACACTTGCATAAAGTCAGGGATTTAGTATCATTAGAGTCAGGTTTATGATTAACCAAATATACCAAGTAGGTGCTAATGATCATCAATTTCATATGTAGGTTAAAACACAATCATTAACTGAAACAGAAACACTGGGTGAATAACAGCCAAATTTTGCTACTTAGGTGAGGTGGTAGATGAAGTTTCATGTCATAGGTTATACACCATGGCGAGACTGACAACAGCAACAACCCACAAGGTAGTTATACTACATGAGCAAGCCCTCTCCCAGGCTTAGGAGCTCTGATCCTTTTGGCAGCTGTGGTCCGGGGGTTGGGGGTTTGCTGCTCTGCCTCAACCCCCGGTGAGACTTTGATGACCCAGACCACTTACATATCCTAGCACATTGGTTGTCATTGACCAATGAACCATTTGTGAGTATTAGTGAAACTTACGTTTCCTCTGTACTTACACTCTACCTACCCATAACTGATTCTATACTAATAGACGTTTTATTGTTTCAATTGGTAGTTAATTTGCATCTGACTCCTGATGATTGGTTGAAAGCCAAGAAACGCGTTGAGTTACGAACTTATGGATGCACATAATGTTTTACTATATAATTACAATAGTTCTTTTTTCTGTACATGCACCTACTTTAATAGACATTAATCATGTCTATTATTTGCTTGCCTGTAAATGCTTAACTATGTTGTACAATATATATTTTTTGTATGTCTTACGTGAATTTCAATAAACCTCTTTGTACCATTTACACCTTGAAAATCCTTTGAGATTATGGTATCCCAGGCTTTATATACAAATTACATCATTTTACGAACTATAGGTGCAATACATGTTTCAGGTCAACCTTATCTGATCCTGAATAAATTAATCTTTATACTCATTGACATGTCTCAAGCAAAGTCCTGCTACTATCCCCTTTTTCTTTTAGGCAAAAATTTCAAAGCAAACTGGGGTTTCCGGAAGCTTTGTTGAAGAAGCACAAAGAAACAAGCAGCGTTGAGGACCGTATACTCAGTGGTCTGCCCAGGAAATCTTCTGAGGTCAAAGGGAAGTATGCATTGAGTGTCTTTCATCTGTTTCATCAAGAAAGATAAATAATGCACTCTTCCCTTCGACCTTGGAAGATGTTCATCAGTGCAATCAGCACAGAACTGGTGAAAACCAGTGGGACTCAGGTACACCCATCTGTCTGGCCAGAAGTGGTCTTCATGGAAGAATTGCGGTCAAAAAGCCAAACCCCCCAGAAAAATGGCAGCAGGTACCCTGGACTGATAAGTCAAAATTTTAAATATTTGTCAGTAGCAGGAGGCAGTTTGTGTGCCAAAGCGCTGGAGAGCAGTACAATAATAAAAGTCTGTAGGCAACAGTGAAGCATGTTGAAGGTTCCTTTTAACCACTTGCCGACCGCCGCATGTACATATATGTCGGCAGAATGGCACGGACAGGCAAAGGGGCGTACAGGTACGTCCCTTTAAATTTGCCACCTTTGTGGTTGCTTGCGAGCCACCGCCGGCGCGCACACGACCCTGCCGCAAGCTCCGTGAGTGTGATTGCGGGTCCCGCGGACTCAATGTCCGCGGGGATACCCGCTATCGTCTCGCGGAGAGGAAGACCGGGGAAATGCTGATGTAAACAAGCATTTCCCGTTCTGCCTAGTGACAATGACACTGAACACAGCTCCCTGTAATCCGGAGCGGTGATCAGTGTCGTGTCACACATAGCCCATCCCCCCCACAGTTAGAACGCATCAGTAGGACACACTTAACCCCTGCAGCTCCCCTCCTGGTTAACTCCTTCACTGCCAGTCACATTTACACAGTAATCAATGCATTTTTAATCGCACTGATCGCTGCATAAGTGTGAATGGTCCCAAAATAGCACCAAAAGTGTCTGATCTGTCCGCCATAATGTCGCAGTCATGATAAAAATCCCTGAACACCGCCATTACTAGAAAAAATAATTATTAATAAAAATGCCATAAAAAGATCCCCTATTTTGTAGACGCTATAACTTTTGTGCAAACCAATCAATAAGCACTTATTGCGATTTTTTTTTTTAACCAAAAATATGTAGAAGAATAGGTATCGACCTAAACTGAGGAAAATTTTTTTTTTTATATATTTTTTGGGGATATTTATTATATTAAAATTATCAAAATTGTTGATCTTTTTTTGTTTATAGTGCAAAAAATAAAAACCGCAGAGGTGATCAAATACCACCAAAAGAAAGCTCTATTTGTGGGGAAAAAAGGACGTCCATTTTGTTTGGGAGCCACATCGCACGACCGCGCAATTATCAGTTAAAGCGACGCAGTGCCGAATCGGAAAAGTGCTCTGGTCTATGGCCAGCCAAATAGTCCGGGGCTTAAGTGGTTAAGTTTGAGGATATTTGTTAGTGCAACTATGCACAATTACTCTATAACTTTAAGGACTGGTGCACACCACAAAAACGCACTTCAGATCTGTTCTGGATGTGTTTCTGCGTGAGCGTTTCTGCATGAGCGTTTTTGGTGCATTCCGGTGCGTTTTTGATGCATTTCCAGATGCATTCCATATGCTGTTTTTCTTCTTTTTTTCCTGCTTTTTCTCCCAATGTACTGGGTTTCGGTGTGTTTTTCATGAGTTTTTGATTTTTTTTTATGTATACCGGTGCATTCTGGAGCAATTTTGATGCATTTTACCACGTTCCAGTACGTCCAGTGCAGGAAAAATGTTCTACTTTTTTTCTGGAACTGGAAAGCCTTGGAACTGACCGCACTGGCGTGAACTAAACCATTGGAAACCATATAACCTACTTTCCATGCATTTTTGATTCAGAAAAAAACCCCACTGGGCTGCATGTGGTGTGAACTTGTACTAATACAAACTTTTTAAAATTATGATGAATTACACACCTCAAGTTACTTTTTTTTCGTTTGGGAAATATTGTTTTTGGTTAATTTTTAGAGAGCTTGGCAGGGTGACCAGAAGCTCTGAAGGCAATAGATCTAATCACAGATGGGGAAGAAAAGGAAATCTGTGACTAGCCACAGCATGATCCCAACATCCCCTCCTATAAGTCTGACAATCAGCTCTTTTAGAAGAAAGACTTCAGAGAATCAGGGTTAATGATACACATCTGTGTTATTTGTACATGCACACTGATTTACTGTATTGCTGCCTCAGAAACCTTCCTAGTGGGACATCCTAGCATCCCTGAATCCCATAGCAGCCGCATGAGCTGTCCAGGATGTGGCATATTGGAACCCTGTCAAAACACTTTTCTGTCCTTGTTCAAACTTTAATTTGAATGTATTTGATGGGTAGTTGGGCATCACTGTGTGTCTTATATCACATTTTCGCAATGTCATGTTTATATTTTCAAGCATGCAACTGACAATACCTTTAGTAGTTGATACATGCAAAAGCACCCATTTTTTGCATGGGTGACCACAGTGAGAGACTTACATACAATATGATGATATTAGTATGTCTGAAGTTGTAAGATCTCAAGAAACTCACATAGATTAAAGCAAATGAGTAACTAGAAGTCAATGACCCCTATGCACCCCTATTTAACCCCTTAACACTGGTGGAAAGAAATCAGTAATATATTATGCATCTCTATAGGACTTCTATTTATACCCATTAACACTGGTGGCCACTGTAAATTAATACCCCTACAGGTTGTGCCCAAGCGATTTGATTTAGCCACTCTATAGTGGGTGACAAAGCTGAGAGACTAAAGATAGCTATACACTTATACATTTTTTTTCAATTAGTCTTTAGGCTGAATAAAAAAAAATTGAACAGATTCTTTCATCCACACTATAAAGCGTAGATGGATGAATCTGCAGTGCCAACTAGTACAGCCAGCAACAGTGGCTGTCAGAATAGGCAAACAGCAATGGCATCTGATTGGGTACAGCTGCTGTTCAGCCAACAATTGTCCACCCAGGTCCTTTTATTTGTCAATAGAAGAATATCAGACAGAAGAGTATCGAAAGGGCCGCTCATGAAGTGAATTTTGGCTCATTCACCAGGAATCAGCTGAAATTTGCTTAGTGTATGATTAGCTTTATAATTCTCTTCATGAGTTGCTGCTTTGCTGAGCCTGCACTGTGTAGCAGAAGAAAGGAGCCTTGTTGTAAACTAGAACTAAAGTGGTTTGAACTGGTGGATCAATGGGCAATCAATCTGTAAAAAAAAAATTCCCCCTTCATCCCTTGAGTCAGCAATTCTTCAATCCCTTTTCAGACTGGATCTCTTTCCCCTGGAATCTTGTTGCAGCTGAATGGGCTGCTGTTGTTGTAGTTTCACCTTTAAAATAAAAGATCCTGTTAATCTGAATCAATACTGTTTGTACGGATGCCAATAAATTGCCTGCATTTCAAGATGCATTAATAAGAAAATGTAATAGTAGATGCTAGAGAAGACTGTCAGAAACTGCATACATATTAGAGCAAACCATGGTTAGAGATTATGGACATGCTATATGGGGACTAGGAATGGTCCCGATGTACGAGTCGAATGTAAGTTCGACTCGAACATTGGGACATATGGGTGATCGCGGGAAGTTCAGGGTGCCTTTGGCCAATCATGGCTCAGGGACTAAGTCCACACCCCACACTATATAAGGCTGCTGCTTACACGGCGGGCGTATATAGTGAATCAATAGAGATTAGGTATGTAGTTAGTGTAGTGTGCAGTCAGTCAGTGTAGTATATATAATACAGTTCAGAGTATATAGTGCAGTTAGTGTAGTATATATAATACAGTGCAGAATATATAGTGCCATCAGTATAGTATATATAATACAGTGGAGAATATACTGTATAGTGCAGTCAGAGTAGTATATATAATACAGTGCAGGGTATAAAGTGCAGTGCAGAGTGTATAATACAGTGTATTGAAGTTGTTAAGGGGAACCCTATGACAGAATTAAGAAAAAAAACGGCGTGGGGTCCCCCCAAAATCCATACCAGGCCCTTTGGGTCTGGTATAGATTTTAAGGAGAACCCCACACCAAAACGTAAAAAAAAACAGCGTGGCCCCCCCAAAATCCATACCAGGCCAGGAAAGGGAGGGGACGAGTGAGCGCCCCCCCTCCTGAACCATATCAGTCCACTTGCCCTCAACATGGGGAGAGTGCTTTGGTTGATGGGGACAAGGGCCTCTTCCTGGCAACCCTGGCTGGTGGTTGTTGGGGTCTGGGGACGGGGGGGCTGTTTGGAATCTGGAAGCAAGGGGCCCCCAGATCCCCCTCCCCCTATGTGAATGAGTATCACGTACATTGTACCCCTACCCATTCACCAAAAAAGTGTCAAAAAATAAAAACCACAAGAGACAGCTTTTGACAATTCCTTGATTAAAAAAAAAAAGTGTCCTGCGATGTACATTCATCTTCAATCACGCCGCCTGACGAACCAAAAAGATAGAAAAAATTAAAAAAGCTCCGCCTCCATGGGAGGCCTCCCGGTGACTGCTGTCTCTTATATAGGCAAGGGAGGGGCCACCCAGTGACGTGACCGTCAGCCTGTTACTTCAGCGAGCGGCCCCACCCTTGCTTATATAAGACCTGTCAAAGCGAAAAGACAGCAGTCGCCAGGAGGCCTCCCATGGAGGCAGAATTTTTATGGGTTTTTCTATTTTTCGGGTCCATCGGGCGGCGTGATTGATGGTGGATTTACATTGCGGGATCTGGGGGCCCCCTTGTTAAACAGGGTTTCCAGATTGCAATAAGCCCCCCACCCACAGACCCCAACAACCACTGGCAAGGGTTGTCGGGAAACGGCCCTTGTCCTCATCAACATGGGGACAAGGTGCTTTGGAGTGGGGGGCGCAGAGTCCCCCCTGCCCCAAAGCACCCACCCCCCCATGTTGAGGGCATGTGGCCTGGTATGGTCTAGGAGGGAGGGGGGCACTCGCTCGTCCCCCCTATCCTGATCTGCCAGGCTGCTTGCTCAGTTAAAGGTCTGATACGCCATTTTTTTCATACACTTTTCATCTATATTGCCGGGAGATGGCAATACATTACAGCCACAAGCAAGTTTAAATAATGTTTCTTCCTTTAGAAATGTCATTATTGCTGCGGCATGTTCTATACATCACACAAATGCGCCACTTTACAAGCAGACTAAGGGGACCCCAGGCACGATGTTTAAAGGAATAATTAATTTTTATTTCACTTAAGCATCATTAAAATCACTGCTCCTGAAAAAACGATTGTTTTAAAAACTTTTTTTTGCATTGATTCATGTCCCCTAGCACAGTACCCAGGTCCCCATACACTTTTTATGGCAATAACTTGCATATAATCTTTTAAAATGAGGACTTTTGATTTTTTATGTTCGTGTCCATTAGACTTTAATAGGGTTTGCATGTTCGCTAGAATTTTTTGCCTGTTCTAGGTGTTCTGGTGCAAACCGAATCGCGGAGTGTTTGGCCCATCCCTAATGGGGACATGTTACATGAGGCTGGAAAAAATCACAGCTATTATCCTTTAAAAAAATCAATGCTCCCACTCGCACTATTAGTACATAGTACATAGTTTAGAAGATTGAAAAAAAGACACAGGTCAATCCAATTCAACCTTTGTGTGTATGTGTGTATGATTTTTTATTCACTAACCATTCCCATAGCCCTGTATATTCTGCTTCTGAAGAAAGACATCTAAAGTTTTTTTTTAAGTTGTTGACATTCTCATTTAGTACCACTTACTGGAGGAGGAGTTTCCACATTTTTACTGCTTTAACAGCAAAGAACCTTTTCAGCAGTCTAAGTTTTAACCTCTTTTCTTCTAACCTCAACCTTAATTTGCTCAATGAGTAAATTTATATTTGCTATATCTATTCCTGAGTGCTCCTTTTCCAGCGTGAATAACTGTAGTCTATGTAATCGATCCTCATAGCTGAAGTCCTCTATTCACCTTAAAATTTTGTGGCCCTTCACTGAACTCTTTCTAATTCAAAAACCTCTTTCCTGAGGATTGGTGACCAAAATTGAATGATAAATTTAGGGTGAGGCCAAACCAGTGTCTTGTAAAGGGGTAAAATTATTGATTTATCTCTGGAATGTATGCCCTTTTTAACCTCCCTGCCGGTATGATTATTTCATATTTTTGATGCTGAAAGCGGTACAATGTTTTGCATTGAAATTTGGCGTTTTATATTGTAGGCCTGTAATTCTTAGGAATTACTTACTTACATCTCGGGTATGATAAAGTTTGAAACACGAAATTATAAATTATAATATAATATATAACTATAAATAATGATACCAAATAATAATATAAAAATAATAAAAATTATTCAATAATGTAATCTAATCAAAAACACTGAAATTTGCTCAGTTGCAGAATTGTCGCTGTCATTACTTTCAGTGTTTGATGACGGATCTCCCCACAAATCACTATCACTCCATTCTGTGAGTGATTCCAATTTATAATCACTGTTTTCTAGCTGGTCTATAACCCCTTTTGATGTAAAGGGACGGTTTTGGTTGCTATGAACAATCTCAAGTTTCCAGGCAGAAAGAACAGTTTTTATAATATAAAACTGCATGCAGGACACTGGACAGACCACTAGGGACAAAAGGGATGTGAAATTATTTCATACAGTACTGTAATCTGTAAGATTACAGTGTACTGTATGTATTGTGTGTCTTGAACTTTTTGAATTTGGTGCCGTTTTCCGTCCCCATGTGTCGCAACGCTCGCAGGGAACGGAGCCCGGCTCTGTGATAAATCGAGCGGAGGACGAGCCGCTCACACTGCGGGGAGACATCACAGGATCCTAGGGACAAGGTAAGTAAGCTCTTCCTGGATCCTGCGATGCAATCCCGAGTCTGACTTGGGGTTACCGCTATTGGTTCTGAAATTCCACCCCGAGCCAGACTCGGGAATACGACCAGGGAGGTTAATACATGACAATTCTTTACTAGCTTTGTTAGCTGTGGATTGGCATAGCATGGTATTGCTAAGTCTGTGATCTATAAGCACCCCCAGATCCTTTCCCGTTATTGATTCTCCTAGGGGAGCCCATCATAATGTGTTGTTTGCATGTGTATTTTGGGCACCAAGGTGCATATCTTTGCATTTCTTAGTATTGTCCCTCGTCTGCATGTAGCTGCACAGCCCCCTCAGTAAACACTGAAATTGAGTTCTTGTGTCTAACCTCAATATCGTTAATAAACAAACTGAACTACATTGGCACCAAGTCAGAACTCTGGGGCACCACCACTCATAAAATTAGTCCATTCAGAGAATGAGTCATTTACTATGCCCTTAAATCATGATCCCGTGAACAGTTTTCTTTCCATGTATATACAATTTAATGAACTCCAACAGATCTTATTTTATAGATTGAACATCTGTGAGGTACAGTGTAAAATGCCTTCATGCCTTCAGTATAAAATGCATCCATTTGCTCTATACCAATCAGTTGGTATTATTCCAGTTAATAGGGTTTCTTAAAAAAAAAAAACAGAAATAACAAATTGACTATAACTGAGATAAGTTCTCTAAGAACTTGTGGGTGTAGACCATCTGGACCTAGGTATTTGTCCACATTAGGTTTCTCTATTCATTTTGTACCTGGTATTCAGCCAACCACCAAGGTACCTATGGTTGACCATCATTAGTACAGGCATACCCCACTTTTAAGTACACAATGGGGTTTATTTGCTAGAGCTAGAAAGTGCAAAATTAGGCTCACTTCTGCATAGAAACCAATCGGCTTCCAGGTTGTATTACCAAAGCTTAATTGAACAAGCTGGGGTTAGAAGCTCATTGGTTTCTATGCAGAAGTGAGCCTGATTTTGCACTTTCTAGCTTTAGTAAATAAACCCCATTGTGTACTTAAAAGTGGGGTATGCCTGTATTACTGTTACAACTATCATATCCTTTCTTTTTCATCTGTAAAAACTAAAGAGATTTTTTTTTTTAAATGGCTGATTTTGTTGTGACCAGTTTTCTGTGATCATTTGTTATCTACCTATCTGTTCTTTTCATAACCTTTTTACTATTGATATACTTAAACAAAACATTGGGATTTGTTTTACTTGCTGTTGCAATGTGTTTGTATTTTTCTATTTTAGCTGCCCTGATTGCTCCCTTGCATTTCTCGTAACTCTGCAATGCTGAGAGTGTCCCTTTTACTTTGCACTTTTTAAAGGTTTGTTTATCTCATTTATTTATTTTGTTTTTTACATCAGAATTTAGTCACGTAGGTGTAACTGCTGATTAGCAAAAGTTTTCCAACTTGTCTATTCAATAGGTCAACTTCTGTCAAACAGGGGTGGCTACACACTGATCAAAATTCGGACATTTCCTGCTGTATCGGATGAATTTCGATCCGTCTGCAGCCAGCTTAACTTGTTCCTCCCCAGGTAGCAACATCTATAACAAGGAAATAAAAAATAAAAGTAAACAAACACAATATCAGTCAATATAACACAGAAAGACAGAAGGATGTTTATACCAGCCTAGTATTGTAATCTTTCTAGAAACCATTATGTTGCATATAGAGCTCGAGAAATCAGACATTGAGTCATAAAGCCTGCTAGCTGGGATTTTTCATCGAGGAGTTAGTGACAGACTCAGTCACAATTACCACCAGTAGCTTTGCAAATGACTTTTTATAGAACATGGAAATTGTCATTTAAAATGTCAGCGACCAACATGGCACAACTCCAATGTTATTTCCAGGCTGTTTTTTAACACGAAAATCAGCTTTGCCTGACATGGTAACATTAAGCATGAAACCTATGATCCCACTTAGCAGCATGGAGGGAATTTACTGAAAATTGGAAGCACTTAGCCATGTTACACCTCTGCCATTTTTACATTTGATATGTTTAAGAGGCTTTACACATTTTAAATCCCAGTACTGTTTATGAACAGAACAAATGAGTGAATATACCATACATTCCATTTGCTTGTGGAATGACTGGAATTAGTTATCTGGTATAGTTAGGTGCAGACTATTAATACATTAAAACTGTGCATCAAACTTCCTGCAAACACAGATATGTACAGTAACTCAAAGACATTAATATTGGGGACTATGTGCTTAGTATTATAGACCTTGCCATCTATTTTAGTCATATAACAGCCATTGGGGCCTTCTCCTTCAGGGGGCTAGTTGTCTGAAGCACCATGCATACCATAACCTGTTATGAACATGTACAGTCTAGGTTTTTTGTTCGCTTACAGTTTTACCAATGTATCCTAAAAACAAGTATGTTCTTTGCATTGATGGCGTTTGCTTGTGTGTGTCCAAGGGTCTTTGTGGCCGAAATGAACAATGCAAGACTGCTTTGCTATATATTTGACTAAAAACTATTCATTTTTCATGGTAGCAGCACAGGAATTACAGACATTTAGGGGTTGGTTTGCTAAAGATTAATACTGTGCACTTTGCAAAGTACAGTTGCAGTTGCTACAGAGCTTAGTAAATGAGCAGAAGCTTTGCTGTCTACCATCATCTAATAATGTGCAAGCAAAAATGCATTTTTTTTATTTTCCTTGCACCGTTGCACGTGGGTATTCTTTGCAAAGTGAAGCTTCACCTCATTTACTAAGCTCTGGTGCAACTGCACTTTGTAAAGTGCGCAGTCTGTTTGCGTTTAGTAAATCAACCCCTTAAAGTCACCACTGGTCTCCGGGTTGCCTCCCTGGCTAATGCCAAAATGTTCAAAAAGTTGTTTAAAGTGTGGGATTTATTTTATAACCCAACCATGAATGGGGTTTCTCAGTCTCTAACATTAGCCTAGAACTGTTTTGTAGCTCCGGAAAATCATGTGACGCTTTAACGGCATGCAGCTGGACTGCATTCAACTAAGGCCCAGTTCACACTGATGCGACAATCGCTCCCTCTTTGGAGCACTTGTCGCATCGGAAGTTAGACCCCAGTTGGACCCCATTCTGTGCAGTAGAACCTTTCTAATTGGTGTGACTTGAGTCGCTCTGACTTAGAAAACGGTTCTTACAGTACTTTTGATCCGACTTTGGTACAATTTGCATTGACTTCTGTTAAAGAAGTCGCATGCAAGTTGTGCCGAAGTCACGTTAGGGTTGGACTTCAAAGTGAACCCAGGTAGTTATGGGACTCCTCAGGACAGTTGCACCAGAGCACATTTCGGGACCTTAAAAAAAATGGGGTAAAAATATACAACAATCCAAGGTTAAAATTTGAGAAGCAAAATACTGCTGTTCCTGGTTGCAGTGAATGTCATTGAAATTTAATATAGACCATAGGAATTTTCGTATGTCTCTATTGGTTACTTAGTTAATTTAATCAGATTCTGAAACAACAAAAAATAGAGACATAGTAGATCTGCATCTGCTGAACAGTGAACAATATTTTATGTAATTTGTTAACCAAGTTCGGATTCCCTGTGGTTAATTAACTAAGGGCTAATATATTCTCTGTTAACTTTACACTGAATTTTTCTACAGCTTAGTAAATGAGATGAAGCTCTGCTGACATCCATCATCCAATCATGCGCAAGCAAAAATGCTGTTTTTTTTTTTTTTCATTTTCATTGCAGGTCATTGGGTATTTTTTGCAAAGTACATTTTTATCACATTTACTAATCTAAGGGGACATTTCCTTAAAAAGTGAAAATTGCCTTTAGTAAAATCAACCCCACTGTGTCACCATTTATTCTGATGAGGATATGCTGAAAGAGTTTACGTTAACAAACAAAATTACCCTCCGTTGGCTCACATTCCGGTTATTAAAGATAGGAATGGGATACTGGTCGGTGATCCGGTACTTATAATGCAGGAGTTTGTGGATTTTTTTTTCGTCGCTGTATTCTCCCACTCCTCCATATTACAGGGTGGAGTTGGACAATGTAATGCGAAACCTACCGATACCCAGTCTATCGGAGGAGGACTGCAACATACTGGAGGCCAAAATAACAATAAAAGAAATAGAGGCTGCAATATGTGCATTCCCGCCCAATAAGGCTCCGGGACCGGATGGTATACCCGCAGACTTCTACAGGGCGAACATTGAACAACTAGCCAATAGTTTCAATTGGTTATTGGAACATTGTCTAGAGCACTCCTCCTTACCTGACTCAATGATGGAAGCGTATATGATTCTCCTGCCAAAACCTGGGAAGGACTTGACAGAATTTGCATCGTATCGCCCTATCGCCCTACTAAATACTGACCTAAAAATCTTAACCAAAGTACTAGCAATGAGATTGGCCCAGGTTATACAGACTATAGTTAATATAGATCAAACTGGCTTCATGCCAGGAAAATCGACAGACACAAATCTTAGAAGACTGTTTACTCATTTACAGCTTCCCCCCACAGACTCTGAGTCTAAAATAATAGTATCTCTCGATATAGCAAAGGCCTTCGATTAGGTAGATTGGCATTTCATGAATAAGGTATTGGAGGTCATGGGATTTGGTCCACAATTTCGGAAATGGGTCTCACTGTTATACAGTAACCCCAAGGTGGCAATCCGCATGGGCAGGAGGGTGTCTCCGTTTTTTGAGATAGGAAGAGGCACAAGACAGGGGTGCCCTCTGTCCCCCTTCCTTTTTGCCCTAGTGATAGAGCCATTGGCCATTGCCTTGAGGGTCTCCGGGAGGGTACAGGATATCAAAGTAGGCACTATCCACGAAACAGTTGCACTTTACGCGGATGATATGCTCCTGTTTCTGTCAGACCCGAAAAATTCAATACCAGTAGTATTGGAAATCTTGGATGATTTTGCCAGGTTTTCAGGGTTAAAAGTGAACTGGAACAAGTCCTCAATACTTCCTTTAGATGATAGAGCAAAGAATGGGGTTGACCCGGATCTGCCACTACAATGGGTAACTACTATGAAATATCTTGGGGTAAAGATCACAGCAAAAATAGATGACTACATGTCCCTTAACATCCTCCCACTGATAACATTCCTCAAACAAAAAACACAGGCATGGTCCAGACTTCCACTGTCTTTGATAGGCAGGATCAGCCTACTCAAAATGAAGGTCCTACCGGTGATTTTATATTTTTTGAGACACGCTCCAGTGTGGATTCCAAAATCATTTTTTCGTCAAATAGACGTATAGTGAGCTCCTTTTTATGGGCTCCAAAACCCCCCAGGATTGGGATTAAGGTACTCCAGGAACCAGGAGACGAGGGGGGTCTGGCTCTCCCAGATTGGCACAAGTACTATCTGGCAGGGCAGATGGTTTTTGCTCGTAGATGGCTAATCATGGATGAAGGGGACGCAGCCACGGTGCTGGAAGCGGCTCACCTTGGGTCCTACGAAAGTCTGCGTATGGCACTATTTAGGGGGCTTAAGTCTGAATTGCCATTGACTACAACCATGAAGGCTACGATAAAAGCTTGGGAAATGGCGGTTCATTTGGCATCCCCAAGCTTTCAGGGTCATTCACCCACAACGCCGCTGTGGATGAATCCTATGCTACATACTTCTACAATTTACCTGACCCCATGATATGGGCAATTAAAGGGATTAAGACACTAGGTGACATAACAGCTCTCGGCGATCTTCTGACGTTTCCCCAGCTAAAGTCAAGACATAATTTGGAAAACACCTATCTATTCCGTTACTTACAACTTCGGCACGCCTACCAGTCACAATTCAAGGTCCGTAAAGTAGAGTCTTTTCCGTCCACTCTTGAGTCAATGTTATCGGAGGAGGCTCTGGACAAACCCCTCTCCAAAGCCTACAAAGAATTTTTCAAAATTACACCAAAAGCTGTAGAAAAGACCAGAAGTAAATCGGAAATGGAAGTTCCTGAGCTCCAGGGAGAGGACTGGGAGGAAGTATGGGATCAACCGTTTAAGCATCTGGTGTCAGCCAGGGATAGGTTGATTCAATTCAAATTCCTTCATAGGAGTTACTACACCCCGGCAATATTAAGAAAGATTTTTGGGCAAACATCGGCTGAGTGCTGGAGATGCACTTTTTCCCCGGCTGATGCTAGCCACATTTTCTGGGACTGTCCACAAACAAAAAGATGTTGGGAGGAGGTCCTTTTATGTATTTCGGGCCTTCTCACAATACCTATTCCATTAAATATCAAGGTATGTCTGTTGGGTTTAGTACAAGAGGTGGTACAGACCAGAGCTTTAAGAACATTGCTCACTATTCTGCTCTTTTACGCCAAAAAGGCCATCTTATTAAAATGGAAAGATTCTCAAGCCCCAAATGTTGCATTTTGGAAGAAGTTGGTAAATAATATGATGCCTTTTTACAAATCTACATATCAAGCTAGAGGATGTAAAAATAAATTTGCCAAGGTGTGGCAGGCATGGTATGGAGATGATAGTACAATAGGGTAATCATACTAATATACTGTTTAAAGATGGCTGGTTGATGGTAAATTATCCTTAGAGGAAACACTAACTAACGCAGTAATAGAAGAAATAAATGGAAGTTGAAGGTCTGGGGAATTATAATTTAAAAATCACTCTGACCCAGCGGTGTAACAACTTCATGCCATAGGAGCTGTAGGAATACTTTGGTTACTATGAAGTCGAATTTGGGCTGTGACAGGGAGGGAGGGGGGAGGGGTATTCTGGGGGGGGTGGAGGGAGTTATGGGTAAGAGGTATTGCTGGGCCCTGCGAGGTCAAATCTGGGCCCTGCCATGTTGGCGGCCCAGAAGTTATTGTATGAATGAAAATCTCAATAAAAAGAATTAAAAAAAAAACAAAACAAAAAACAAACAAACAACCAGATGGATGTTTGATGGATATTTAATCTCAACCCTGTAACATAATTTTTATGGGTTGTAACTGGACAAAACTTGTTGTGCTGTAAAATAATTCATTCTACAGCAATTTGTGGTTTTCTAGAACGGCCAAATTAAACGTAAAACCCTTTTCTTTACATCATAGCTACCAGCTATAGTTTGCAGTGTAGCAGGATTTACCAAAATCCTCAACTCCCTACACCTGTAATTGACTTACTTGCACACATTTTATTAATTAAATATGTAATCCCTAGTAATTTATTCATTGAAATAAACTGAATTTTTTCATTCTCGAAAAGGGAGGATATGAGTTAGTCACATAACTTAGTATATAAATGGTGCATATAATAAACTTGGGGCAAAGGTATTTTTTTTCAAGTTACTGCAAAAGACACAAGGACACCCTTTGCAACTAGGGGAATAAAGGTATAACCTCTGCATATGGAAAGGAGTTTAGTGTAATACATGTGAATATAAGAAATACTCTTCCATAGGAGCTGGTTCTATCAATTTCAGTAAATTGCTTCAAAACAGTTCTGGATATGTGTCCAAATGCACAAAATATAAATGACTACTAACAATTATGAGATCTCTCAAAAACACACATTGCCCAAAGTTTGCTTCACGAAATGGGTCAGATTATATGATATCAACCAGTCATCTCTCTATGTATATGTGCTATCATACAACTATGTATCATCAGGATATTTTCTATGGCGTTTTAATATGGTTTTAATCATATATGTCAATAAAAATTGGAAAAATTAGATTTTTTTGATTTAATTTTTTTTTTATTGGATTATGTTTTGATTTATATTCGTTTGGTGCAATTCTACCAATGTCCCATGGGCAATGTGTGATTTTAAGAGTTCTCATCTATATAGGGGCTGAGCTGCACCTATATCCACAGTAACTTTGGCAAAAGGTACTGTTTGTATACCAATAATTATGAACATCCAGAGAATTATCTGGTTGTTTTTTGGCATCAAAAAGGACTTTTTTTCCCCTTAGTAGAGTAAAGTAGACTACAGATTAAAAAGATTTTTTGCCTTACTTTTGATTAGGGATCATTCAGTCTGAACCCTGAAGTAAGCCGTCTGTGCTTGCCCAATCAGCTGTGAATGGGCCATTCCCCAGCCTGCGGTTGTACATAAACATAGGGGAATGGATGCTTGGGACATCATTGACCTAATGTGGGCCCCGTGGCCTTACAATTGTTGACTACACTATTTTTTTCCATCATCATTAAGACTAGTCATCTTATAAAAGGGTTATTTGTGTATATTTTTCCCATTTTAAACATGGTACTTATCCTTAAATGTATTTCACAAAGATTACAATAGCAATAAAATAGGATGAACCTTTATTAAAACACTTCATATAGGCCTGTGACCCAAAAGTGTGATGTACTCAAAGTGCAGCCACATCACTGCAGTAAACAAAGGAATGAAAAGCGTACAGGCTGCCCTTGAATTTAGTAGATAGTTCTCTGAAGTATAAGTTTCTAGCTGTGCTTTCGAGTGACTCATGCACATTTTTGCAGTCATGATGTTAATATTAAATTGGATGTAATTGCTCATCAAAGTGGATGTTATTGTTACACTTAGATCAAATTGTTAGGTAGCTGGATTTGTGTTGCATCTGTGTGTGTGGGTGACATTTACTGTAGATGTATGTTTGCATGTGTACGCCAACATTTCCTAAAAGCTTTTCCAAAACACTGGATCCCATTTCCTTTCTTAAAATAGATTGATAGAAACAGACACCTGCTTTGAGAATGTGGAAATGTTCACCAATCTATTTGGCTTTTTTTTTTCTTTTTTATTTGGTTGCCTGTTTGCTTAGTAATTTCTCATCTGGCCAAGTTGTTAGGGGTAACCAAAAGCAGCTGACTACTTAATTGTACAAACGTTTCTGAGTGTTTTTCAGTGATGTGATAGAAAGTGGAGAATGCCTTCTGCATGATGACATACAGGGTTTGTTTGTTCAGGAATGCTTTCCTATCTTCATATGCACCTTGCATCTTACATTATTAAAAACTAAAAGAAATCTAAGCAGTATTCCCACAAAACCTAGTCTATTGTTATATGATGAGACAAAAAGATGTAAAATATGGTACAGAAGTAACTTGTTTATTACTATATTGGTTTTCTATAATGCACTTATAATCTTCACTATTATTAGGCAGCTATTTTCAGGTTGGGCTGAAGTCATATTCAGCATTAGGGATGAGCCGAACACCCCCCGGTTCGGTTCGCACCAGAACCCGCGAACGGACCGAAAGTTCGCACGAACGTTAGAACCCCATTGACGTCTATGGGACTCGAACGTTCGAAATCAAAAGTGCTCATTTTAAAGGCTAATTTGCATGGTATTGTCCTAAAAAGGGTTTGGGGACCCGGGTCCTACCCCAGGGGACATGTATCAATGCAAAAAAAACTTTTAAAAACGGCCGTTTTTTCGGGAGCAGTGATTTTAATGATGCTTAAAGTAAAAAAAAAAAAGTGAAATATTCCTTTAAATATCGTACCTGGGGGGTGTCTATAGTATGCCTGTAAAGTGACGCGTGTTTCCCATGTTTAGAACAGTCCCTGCACCAAATGTCATTTTTAAAGGAAAAAATCTCATTTAAAACTGCTTGCGGGTTTAATGTCATGTCGGGTCATGGCAATATGGATGAAAATCAGTGAGACAAACGGCATGGGTACCCCCCAGTCCATTACCAGGCCCTTTGGGTCTTGTATGGATATTAAGGGGAACCCCGCACCCAAATTAAAATAAGGAAAGGTGTGGGGCCACCAGGCCCTATATACTCTGAACAGCAGTATACAGGCGGTGCAAACAAGACAGGGACTGTAGGTTTGTTGTTAAGTAGAATCTGTTTGTAATTTTGAACATTTTTAACGTGTTTAGCTCCAGCCAAAAAATCTTTTCTAAGCTTTTTGGAAAACATAGGGAAGGGTTATCACCCCTGTGACATTTGTTTTGCTGTCTTTCCTCCTCTTCAGAAGATTTCACCTCACTTTTTTGTCCCAATGAAAAATGTTTTTTGAAAATTTGGGTTTTTTTGTGGAACAAGGATTGGAAAGCATCAGTGGAAAGGAGAAATTGTTTTCCCATATTAACTCTTACAGGAGAGAATTTCCCTTCCTAGGGGTAGATTTCATCTCACTTCCTGTTGTCTCCTTCCGTTTGCAAGTAGGAGTCGTTTGTAAGTTAGATGTTTGAAAGTAGGGTCCTGCCCTATATACTCAGCAGAAATTTGGGCCTTAGGTGTTGCTGTGGCCACAACACTGTAAGCCCTCACAGGGCCCTGCTGTGAAATATTAGATCAAGAATTGTAATTACATGCCCCTGTTGAACAGGAGCTGAAAAATTAGGCATTAGGCACTGGTGCTGGTGCCACAACACTACAACCCCTCACAGACACTCTAGTTGGAACGCAGGAACGAGCCCTGCTGCAAAGTATTGCATCAAAAATTGTAATTACACGCCCCTGTTAGACAGGGGCAGAAAAATTGGGCCTTAGGCACTGGTGCTGGTGCCACAACACTGCAACCCCTCACAGACACTCTAGTTGGAACGCAGGAACGAGCCCTGCTGCAAAGTATTGCATCAAAAATTGTAATTACACGCCCCTGTTAGACAGGGGCAGAAAAATTGGGCCTTAGGCACTGGTGCTGGTGCCACAACACTGCAACCTCTCACAGACACTCTAGTTGGAATGCAGGAACGAGCCCTGCTGCAAAGTATTACATCAAAAATTGTAATTACACGCCCCTGTTAAACAGGGGCTGAAAAATTGTGCCTTAGGCACTGGTGGTGGCGCCCAGAACCAAAAATGTTCTTACAAGCTATCAGCGTGATGATTGAGGAGGAAGAGGATAATTACTCAGGGATAGTCACTCAGCATCAGCATAGGCAGTCTTCGAAGGGATCTGAGATTTCAAAAAAAATTATTCGGTTACATCAGCATCAGGTGCTTGGTAGCTGGTGGTGATCCAAGACTGATTCATTTTTATGAAGGTCAGCCGATCGACCGAGTCGGTGGACAGACGCACCCTGTGATCAGTTACCACGCCTCCAGCAGCACTGAATGTGCGTTCCGAAAGAACGCTGGATGCAGGACAGGCCAGTAGCTCAATTGCATACTGTGCAAGCTCTGGCCAGTGATCCATCCTCAAGACCCAGTAACCCAGAGGATTTTCGGTGGGAAAGGTGTCCAAGTCTGATCTTGCCCCTAGGTATTCCTGCACCATGTAAAACAGACGCTGGCGATGGTTGCTGGAACCGATCATACCTTGGGGCTGCGGACCAAAAAATTGTCTGAACGCATCGGTCAGACGGCCACCTTCTCCACCGCTCCTTCTTTGACTGACCGAAGCCTCAGCAACACGTTGTCCAGAAACAGGAGTTTGTAACCTCCCAGTCTCTGGGAACGCGTTGCACAGACCTTTCTGCAAGGCCTCCCGAAGATGTTTCATCCTCTGCTCCCTCTGCGATGGCAAGATAAGGTCCGCAACCTTATCCTTGTAACGTGGATCAAGGAGGGTTGCCAGCCAGTATTGGTCCTTCTCCTTGATACCACGAATACGAGGATCCTTACGCAGGCTTTGCAGGATCAGGGAGGCCATGCAGCGTAGGTTTGCTGAGGCATTCGGTCCGGAGTCCCCTGGGTCACTAAGGACAACAACGTCCGCAGCCACCTCCTCCCAGCCACGTACAAGTCCATGTGTTCCTTGGGACTGATCCCTTAAAGACTGCTGCTGATGCTGAGTGCCAGGCTCCACCTCCATACTGACACAATCTTCCTCCTCCTCCTCCTCCTCCTCCTCTTCCTGTGTGATCGGCGGGCACGCAGGAACACTGTCTGGATAAAGGGGGCCTTGAGAGCTAAGGAAGTCCTCCTCTTCCTGCCTCTGTTCTGCCTCAAGTGCCCTGTCCATTATTCCACGCAGCGTGTGCTCCAACAGGTGGACAAGGGGGACAGTGTCACTGATGCATGCACTGTCACTGCTCACCATCCTCGTGGCCTCCTCGAATGGTGACAGGACAGTGCATGCATCCCTGATCATGGCCCACTGGCGTGGGGAAAAAAAACCAAGCTCCCCTCACCCTGTCCTGGTGCCATAGTCGCACAAGTACTCATTGATGGCCCTCTGCTGCGTGTGCAGCCGCTGCAGCATGGCCAACGTTGAGTTCCACCTGGTGGGCATGTCACAGATTAGGCGGTTCTTGGGCAGGTTAAACTCCTTTTGGAGGTCCGTCAGCCGAGCACTGGCATTATATGACCGGCGGAAATGCACACAGACTTTCCTGGCCTGCCTCAGGACATCCTGTAAGCCCGGGTACCTGCCCAAGAACCGCTGCACCACCAAGTTAAGGACGTGAGCCAAACAGGGCACATGGGTCATTTGTCCCTGTCGGAGGGCAGAGAGGTGGTTGGTGCCATTGTCGCAAACCACCATTCCTGCCTTAAGTTGGCGTGGCGTCAACCACCTCTGAACCTGCCCCTGCAGAGCTGACAGAACCTCTGCCCCAGTGTGGCTCCTGTCCCCCAAGCACACCAGCTCAAGCACCGCATGGCATCTTTTGGCCTGCGTACTTGCGTAGCCCCTTGAACGCCTACGGAGCACCGCTGGTTCCGAGGAAGAGGCCATGGAGGAAGAAGAAGAGGAGGGGGTGGAGGAGAGAGGTGTGTCACAATCAGCATTTTGGAGGCGTGGTGGCGGAACAACCTCCAACACTACTGCACCTTGTCCTGCATCCTTCCCAGCTGCCAGCAGAGTCACCCAATGCGCCGTGAAACTTAGGTAACGTCCCTGTCCATGCCTGCTGGACCATGAGTCAGCGGTAATATGCACCTTACCGCTGACCGCCCTGTCCAGCGAGGCATGGACATTGCCTTCCACATGCCGGTAGAGAGCCGGAATCGCCTTCCGTGAGAAAAAGTGGCGTTTGGGTACCTGCCACTGAGGAACTGCACATTCCACAAACTCACGGAAGGGGGCAGAGTCTACCAACTGAAAAGGCAGCAGTTGAAGTGCTAGCAATTTTGCCAAGCTAGCATTCAACCGCTGGGCATGTGGATGGCTGGGAGCAAACTTCTTTCGGCGGTGCAGCAGCTGGGGCAGGGAAATTTGCCTGGTACAATCTGACGTTGGTGTACCAAAAGCAGATTGCCCACAAGTACTTGGCTGTGACACACCTAATTCTACACCTTCATTCCTCTCACTGCAGGTCTCAGAGAGGACTGAAGGTCTAGTGGGGTTGGAAATCTCAGCTGATGAGGAGCAAGGAGAGATCCTCTTTGTTCTTTGGTGTGGGTCTTTTAGATACGCTTGCCAACGAACTGCATGGCAGGTCAACATATGTCTGGTCAAGCATGTGGTACCCAAGCGGGAGATGTTTTGGCCACGCGAGATACGCTTGAGACATATGTTGCAAATAGCAGCGGTGCGATCTGATGCACTCGTCTCAAAAAAGGCCCACACCAAAGAACTTTTTGAATAACGCGCAGAGACTGCAGCGCCCTGCACATGTGGAGCTTTGGGGTGTGATGCAGTCAATGTGCTGCCCTTAGGCTGGCCCCTGGAGGGCATCCTGCCTCGTTGGTGATGTGCCGCCTCCTCCTCCTCCTCCTCCTCCTCTCTCCTATCAGGCACCCACGTTGAGTCAGTGACCTCATCATCCCCTCCCTCCTCATCACTGGAGCAAACCTGGCAGTATGCTGAAGCGTGTCCCATGGCCACGTGCTGATGAGGATGCACCGTCTCCACGACCAGCACTAGACACAGAGCCTGCTTGCCCTCTCTTATTGGCTTGTGACTGTCTGCCTCTCCTTCTTGGCCTTCCAGACATACTAATGGCCTGTAGCTGCACTAAGCTGGGATAGAACACCTGTAATTTTCTTCAGGTAGCTTTATATACTGTAACCAGACAAGCCTGCCTGTCAGTAGGAAGATAACAGGAACGGATCTAGCTGAACACTGTGAGCAGGACGCACTGTACTAAATGTAAATAGTCTAGCTGCCTGACCGTGGTACTAATAGGATCAAATAGAACACCTGTAATTTTCTTCAGGTAGCTTTATATACTGTAACCAGACAAGCCTGCCTGTCAGTAGGAAGATAACAGGAACGGATCTAGCTGAACACTGTGAGCAGGACGCACTGCACTAAATGTAAATACTCTAGAAGATAACAGGAACGGATCTAGCTGAACACTGTGAGCAGGACGCACTGCACTAAATGTAAATAGTCTAGAAGATAACAGGAACGGACCTAGCTGAACACTGTGAGCAGGACGCACTGCACTAAATGTAAATAGCAGGAACGGATCTAGCTGAACACTGTGAGCTGGACGCACTGCACTAAATGTAAATAGCAGGAACGGATCTAGCTGAACACTGTGAGCAGGACGCACTGCACTAAATGTAAATAGCAGGAATGGATCTAGCTGAACACTGTGAGCAGGACGCACTGCACTAAATGTAAATAGCAGGAACGGATTTAGCTGAACACTGTGAGCAGGACGCAGTGTACTAAATGTAAATAGTCTAGCTGCCTGACCGTGGTACTAATAGGATCAAATAGAACACCTGTAATTTTCTTCAGGTAGCTTTATATACTGTAACCAGACAAGCCTGCCTGTCAGTAGGAAGATAACAGGAACGGATCTAGCTGAACACTGTGAGCAGGACGCACTGCACTAAATGTAAATAGTCTAGAAGATAACAGGAACGGATCTAGCTGAACACTGTGAGCAGGACGCACTGCACTAAATGTAAATAGTCTAGAAGATAACAGGAACGGACCTAGCTGAACACTGTGAGCAGGACGCACTGCACTAAATGTAAATAGCAGGAACGGATCTAGCTGAACACTGTGAGCTGGACGCACTGCACTAAATGTAAATAGCAGGAACGGATCTAGCTGAACACTGTGAGCAGGACGCACTGCACTAAATGTAAATAGCAGGAACTGATCTAGCTGAACACTGTGAGCAGGACGCACTGCACTAAATGTAAATAGCAGGAACGGATCTAGCTGAACACTGTGAGCAGGACGCACTGCACTAAATGTAAATAGTCTAGAAGATAACAGGAACGGATCTAGCTGAACACTGTGAGCAGGACGCACTGCACTAAATGTAAATAGCAGGAACGGATCTAGCTGAACACTGTGAGCTGGACGCACTGCACTAAATGTAAATAGCAGGAACGGATCTAGCTGAACACTGTGAGCAGGACGCACTGCACTAAATGTAAATAGCAGGAACGGATCTAGCTGAACACTGTGAGCAGGACGCACTGCACTAAATGTAAATAACAGGAACGGATCTAGCTGAACACTGTGAGCAGGACGCACTGCACTAAATGTAAATAGTCTAGAAGATAACAGGAACGGATCTAGCTGAACACTGTGAGCAGGACGCACTGCACTAAATGTAAATAGTCTAGATAGAAGATAACAGGAACGGATCTAGCTAAACTGAATACAGTGTATATATATATATGCAACACCTGGGATGCATATATATACACAATACACTGTAAGTGCAGCTAACTGACTGACTGTTCTGCCTAATCTATCTAACTCAAATCAAATGACACTGTCTCTCTCTCTCTCTCTCTCTATCTCTCAGCACACCGGAACACATACTACACAGGGCCGCCGTGCAGGCGGCCTTATATAGTGTGGGGTGTGTACTAAATCCCCTGAGCCATAATTGGCCAAAGCCACCCTGGCTTTGGCCAATTACAGCTCTCTCTACTGACGGCGCTGTGATTGGCCAAGCATGCGGGTCATAGTGCATGCTTGCCAATCATCAGCCAGCAATGCACTGCGATGCCGCAGTGAATTATGGGCCGTGACGCGCCACACGAATTTGGCGCGAACGGCCCATATCATTCGCAATTCGACGGACGGTTGAACAGCCGATGTTCGAGTCGAACATGGGTTCGACTCGAACACGAAGCTCATCCCTATTCAGCATGCATATTCAGCAAGACGTTTTACTAACATGTATCTGACAACAAAACTTTTTAGTTTTGGATAGAGTGGTGAGAGGTTAGAACCTCTGTCAAGTGTTAATTGTTGTCTGTGTCCCCGCTAAGATTACTCTTATGCCGCGTACACACGGTTGGATTTTTCGACGAGAAATGTTCGATGGGAGCTTGTTGTCGGAAATTCCGACCGTGTGTAGGCTCCATCTGACATTTTCCGACGGAATTTCCGACAAACAAAATTTGAGATCTGGATTTCAAATTTTCCGACAACAAAATCCATTGACGTAAATTCTGATCGTGTGAACACAATTCCGACTCACAAAGTTCCACGCATGCTCGGAATCAAGCAGAAGAGCCGCACTGGCTATTGAACTTCATTTTTCTCAGGGTGTTGAACGTCACTGCGTTCTTGGCGATCGGAATTTCCGACAAGATTTGAGTGACCGTGTGTATGCAAGACAAGTTTGAGCCAACATCCGTCAGAAAAAAAAACATGGATTTTGTTGTCGGAATGTGCAATTGTGTGTACGCGGAATTAGGATAGAGAGAAAATGTTCCAATGGGCAAATTTGTTTCTTTGACAAATGGACTACTTTTATTTCTAAAAAGATCTTTTTACTTCCGGTTTTGTCTGCAGGAAAGAAAGTGAAATCTCTCCTATGGGAGAAAAAAAGCTAACAAGGCTTTTCTTTTTTTTAATCAGATTTTATTTTTGAAAATTTTTAAAACATATTTAAAGAAATAAAGAGAGAAAACATAACATAAATTTACACAAAGGGAAAAAAGTTTTTTTTCCATTAAACAAGGCTTTTCACCTTTTCACCATTCCCTAATCTATTAAAAACAAAAAAACAAAAAACAAAACAACAACAAAAACTATTTTTCAATATATATTTTTAAGAAAAAAAAATGTTTTTACACCCCTCCCACTGAAACACAGCCCTCATGGATCAATTCCTCTGTGAATTTGTAAAGGGTGATAATCTTCACATGCTGTAAATGGTCAACCGGATCCCTTTACCAGTTCACAAGGATATGATTGGATGGTGAATAAGCAATCAGCAAAAACAACTGCTGCTTGAGAAGTGACTCGATCCAGTGTAAATCTTATCTAATTAGGGTAATCTACTCATCCCTAACGCAGAAGTATATGACATCCAGCTGTCACCTCCTAAAATTATGCCTCCTATGGGACATTTCTAATAATCTGGGCCTATAAGAACTTAATAATCAAAACAGATACAGGAAAATTGTTTCACTTCTCCTTGTGTCGAGTACTTTGTCTCTTGTGGAAGAAAGGAAATGAAGCCGGGGGTATAAATAAAGGCATATGGTCCTGGGACAAACTATGGCCTTCTTGTATTACAGAAAGTCTACTCTTCTTATGAACTTTCAAATACTAATACTTAATAACATTTGAAAATGTTTCTATTCTGACATTTATAAGCCTGGAGGCCGAGATAGCAGATAACAGTAAAGAATTAAGTGCAGACAAATGCTGCTTTATTCTGTAGAGGTGATTAAACCACAGAGATAGTAAATTGGAGGGATTAGCAGTCATGTTTAAATTTCAGTCCTTATGGGGAAAGGCAAAGAGGCTCCTTCTACATTCCCAGAATAAAGCTCTAGTTTAACCTTGTATTGATGTCAGTGCTTGGGAAATATGTTATATTAATAATTATATTTAAAATATTACAAGTGACTAATGATCAAATTTGGATAATTGAAAGCTGCTAAATATTCAATTTGCTTGAATATCTGTATGTAGATCTGTATAATCTGTAAAGGATTCCAGAATTCAGGAACCCAGTTAATCCTTCTCATGAATCATGTTATTCTCTGCAGACTGCACAATTCTTTATGTATTGTAGATTTACCTGATTTCTGATTCAATTCACTCATCACTAGTTGCAGAAGGGTGGCAGTGGTGGCACCATGGACAGAGCCAAAACATGGTGTCAGCAGTATGATTTCAGGCAGGATAATATTCAGTTTTTATGTATGGCCTCACAGTGGTTTTAAAAATCCAAAACCTCTGCAGGTTAGAATTTTTAGAGGTTTAATGAATTTGTGATTGTACCAAAGTTATTTCTGTTTCTATAATGATGCTGTTCTCCTGCCTAACCGTTCTAAGTGAAGGAATTTATGAAGTGATTATTTAACCCAAATGTAGAATGTAAATTATAGTGACATTATTGTTCGAGATTATAATTAGTACAAGGAAGCTGCTCATTTCTGCAACATGTCAGAACTAATTAGTGCTGTGATAATAAATACAGAGGGACCTTCTGAAGATTATAGAGAGTGAAAAATATGTAGTGTGGAAGATTTTGTTCCATGCAGACTGTTTACGTTGGATGGGTTGTGGTCAATGTATTTTTGAAAAAAGTGGCAGATGAGGATTATGGCACATGTAGCTGGCTTAGACAGCTAATTTAATAATATGGAACCTTCTGCTGAAAGAGTCTGAAATGAAAACTGTCTGTGATGGCAGGCAAACCAGACTCTCCTATTGTCAGGGCTGGGCTCAGCCCTTCCTTCTCTGAGCTGGATGCTCAGCTGTTGGCTAATTGCCAGCACCTATCTCTCCACAGTGACTCACCTGTTGATGATAACCTGCTCGTCAGTCCTGCCTACTTAAGCCATCCAGCCCAGATGATCTCTGCCTTCGCCTTGATCACATCTCTAGAGACGCTCTCCTGTGCTCCTGTTGAAGACTTGCTTGGCTGACATTTCTTCTGGCTCCAGATCCTGCTTGCTGTTCTACTACGCTCATCTTTGGCTCCCTGATGTTTTGGCATGTCTGACTATCCGTTCTGGTTCCTGAACTCTGGCTATGTTTTGACTATGTTTACTCTGTTTACCTTTTTTTATTATTATTAAACAAGTGAGATTTAACTGTACTTCTGTCTCAGTCTGATTCATGGTTTCTGACACTTATTCTTGTGTCTAAAGCAGGCTAGAGATGAAATGACAACATCTGGCTGCTTTCTGTGAGCAACATTGACTGTTCCTTTTCAGACACTTTCACACATTGTGTAGTAACAAATGTCAACCAGAAGCCTTTTCTTGTTTTAATGTCAGAGGTACCCTGTAGTTGTCACTGTATCCCATATTCAACAGAAATTTTAGGATATAACATTATCCAGCTCTGACAAAATAGAGAAGTTGGGTCTTTAATGGAGCCTAGAATGGCTGTGCAATGTTGATGAGACCACAAAACCAAGATCACGCTGGATTAGGAAAAGGAAAATAGGAGATTCAAAAGGGGGACCAATGCCAGGGGAAAAGAACAAAACAAAAAAAAACAAGAGCTACTGTACTAAAAGTGCGCTTACAGTTTATTCAAAGTAACCTGAAAAATCATCTCTGCATTATGATATTAAGAGGATAAAAGATATGATACAGCAATTATAAATGTTTTAAAAGCAAGTATGTAAGTTAGACAAAGATGAAAGGGAAGATGTTAAAATTCACTATGCCAATTTTCTTATAGTAAGGATGAGGAAACTCTTTCCAATTCAATTCACTGCTTTTTTTTTCATAATCTTACTCTTTTTTTGAACATTTCTATTAAAAGAAATGTCCCTCCCTGCATAATACCAGGCAACACCCTAGGCATACAGGATGGAGATCCCATGGCAAAATGGCTGCTGGTGTGTAGGTGCCCTTCTATGCAAGTATCAGTAACTTTGCTGTCCAGCAATAGACAGCTGCCTTGTGCTGTCAGGTAACAGTTTCTTTGTTATCGACAGTTCTCAGGAAGTCGCACACTAATGGTCATCTATATATTATATGGTTCCTGTGTCTGCCGATTCATGCTCTCTTGATTGTTTGTTGAAAGGCAAAAAGGCACAAAAATGGCAGTGCTTTTTTGGTAGTATATGGAAGTCCAACAAAGACAACCTAAAAATGATATGAATGAATGAATGACTGAGTGACTTGTATAGCGCTACCTATGCGAACTGAATCGCCTCAGGGCGCTTTTTGCTGCCGGTGTCCATCTGCAGTATAGCGTGGTCCTTTGCCCCATGGGGTCCTGACACGCTTAAAAACACATACACACACAACATACACATATTTGGCCAATTTTTCGACAGGATCTAATTAACCTACCAGCATGTCTTTGGAGTGTGTATAGGTGAATCGGCCTTGCCTGGATTGATACTTGGCTTCACAAATCTGTTTGCTCCCATTTTCTTATAGAGTTAGACAAACGTTCTCTCAAATGTGTATGAATTTAGCAAACATTGAGTTAAAATTCTCATATCTTGTTTTGTTTGGCAGTAATAACATTATGGTTCTTCTTTTTCTCTTCTTTCTCTACACATCAAGTTTTATGTGTATTACTTACACTCCAAGGTCTAGTCTCATAGCTGTTGCATGATTCACTAAGAAGTAATGTGCATAATACAGGCAAAAATCATTTGTGTGACTGCTTCAGGTATTCCTAGATATATGATAACTGAATACAGGAATATGCAGCCGTTTGTAAAGGTGTATTGCATTACATTATATGGTTGTTTCTGTTTACAGGATATCTGAATAAAGGTCAGAGAAAGGGCACTATCATTTTTACACTCTATTTTGGACTTTTTTCACATACAAAGTAAATAGAACTAATTAATAAAACCTAATTTACGGGAAAAAAATGTGATGCCCATTGCAACCAAACTCCCCCTTTTTCTAAAACTATAATTATTGGACTATTATTGTTGATTTTCTGGAACAGGATACAAAATGAAAGCCAGCAGCTGGATGGTTGCTATGGTCAGCATTTCTACGTTTCATTTCCTCCTGTAAATTAGTCCTATTTTGTCTAATAACAGTTGGGCTTGTGGTTGATTACAGAGGTCGTTGCTAGGATTCTGAAAAGTCAGTGACATGTTTGGATATCCAAAGTTGCAAAAGTTTGCAGTTATGGATTGCAGTGTGATCAATATCTGGATGTGACTGAAATTGTAACTGTATTTTTTAATTTTGGGTAGAGTAGGGAACCCAAAGGTTTAAAACCTCACACAGTTCAGATTTAATTTCATTTAGGCTCTTATGGCTATAAAATGCAACATATTTCAGGAGGTTCCAAGGGCCCCTCTTCATCAGAGCTTTGCACCGTTGCAAAAAGTGTGTACTAGACTGATAAAAAAATGGTGAGGTCCTAAGGGGGTAATTAGTATGATTGTTCCAGAGGCAGGTTAAGCCTAGGCATTCATAGACTTGGAAAAAGTGTGGAAACATTTTGTTATTGGTGCGTTGAAAGAGTGTAGATTGAGTTAGGTGCTCCAATCAATTCAATGAATTTGTACTTTGCTGGCAAGAAACAAACTACACAAAACAGATAGAAAAAGTATGTCTTGACATTTGGACCACCATCAAACCACAGACAGGCAAATTAATTGTTTATGGGAGAGCAAAGGGATCCAAAAGACCCCACATTAATTCACTTCCAGACCCACAGAGCATGCAGTGGGCCTTAATACAGTGGGCCTTAATACAACAAGGATTTCCCCAAAACAATAGAAATACAATACTGTAGTATTGTAGCTACTACATCATAGGGGGAAGGAAATCCTTTCACACAAATTCCCTTTCTATACACATAAAAGTGGACTATACTTTGGATTCCATTGACAATGTTGACCATAGGACCTATGCCTATGGTGTTCCCTCCAATAGAACCTGGGCTTTATGCAGGGGACTAGTTACTCAATCTTTTTTCTGCATACTTTGCAGACCTATATGATCTTATCTCAGTATAGTCTCTGTTCATTATAGTTGTATACAGCTCCAGCCATTATAACCTTCCCATGTTTCTTAGGGGACACAGCACTGGCTGGGAGAAGAGGATTGTACAACAGAATCAAAGACAATGGCGCCTAAAGTGATTGTAAACAACCCATGCGGTTTAAAATTTAAATGAAAGGCAAAATTTTTGTGTATGGATATATAAAAATTTTTTTACAAATGCCTTTTTTCCCTTTTTTTATAATTAATCACATACCCGCTGCTCTCAGCTGCATAAGACCTAGGGGGTGGAAAAGCAACATCACACTGATCTTCCCACTGAAAGGTTGTCATGGGGGGGTGTCAGTACAAGTCCAATCACTGGAGGAGAGCAGGCTGAGTTCCCAGCATAGCTAGATAACTGACCACACTGTGCTTACCTACTTAGCGTGGTCAGTTTTTAATAGTAAAGCAGAGAGACTGGCAGGAACACCAGGGATTTCACACTAAAGAAGTAATACAAAAAGAACAGGATACTTTTTCATACAAGTACATGGTACAGGCACATATCAGGAATATGAAGTGCTGAGATAACACTTCCATTTATTTATTTATTTTTTTAAATTTTATAGAAACCACTACATTTACTAATCGCAATTAACTGACACACCACAATGAACTTTGCATCACATAAAATAATAAAAGGAATAACATTTGGCATTTAATCAGTGTAGCACTTTCACTTTTTAGATAAAGTGCCACATAAACCAAAACAATCCATTCAGTTTCATTGCACTGTAGCCAGATCGGTGAATGATGAATTTGAATTCTCTGCTATGGATTACAGCTTTCTTATTTAGGGATGACACATAGTTTTGCAAAGAGATAATAACTGTCACTCAAAGTACCTGTTTACATAAGTTTTGGGCTCCATCTCATGTACTAAAAACCTCTGTCAGGTTAAATTCTGACACCAGAAAAAAAGTTAATAGCTGTGGAATCCCATCCAAATATAGACAGTCAAATGAAAGATGTACTGAGCTCCTGGGTGGGAATTGAACAACCTGCAGGCATATAGTGCATCTGCCAGTTTGCACGTATGCTTCATATTTTGGGCACCTTGTGTTGACTTTGTTCCAGCAAGCGCCTTTGATGATGTATACCTACTCATTACATGATAATCTGTCGTGTATGCAAATAGTCTTGATTGTTAGTCACAATACAGGTAAAATATAGTTCAGTGATGTGTTTTACTCAAAGTGTTCGATGTAGTTAATGATATCACTGATCATGTAAACTTGGCTTTGCCAACAGACCCATAATGAGGAATGCAGCCCCTTCTATTACTGTCAGTGACACTTTCTGCGAGTTCCAGATACTCGTCCTGTCAGAACTTAGCCCCTTTGATCATGAGTAAAGATATTCCTTAGACTTAAAGATGAACTATAGGCAAAATTTAAAATGACATGCAGTCAATTACTAGTATTAACATAGCAAATTTGTTTTTGTGAATCCCACGTAACATAGGTTTACCTATTGATCCTGCCAGTAAGTCTGTTATTTTTCAGCTTCTTTTAACAGGCCAAGCTGTCTACCAAAAGTGGCAGTTGGAGGGTTGCGACAAACCATTTAACACCGACAGGGCTGCTTACAATTATCAGCTTTTATTCATGTAGATAGAATATCCCAAAAAGAAAGAAAAAGCTGTTGCTGTAACTGCTTAAAAGTTTTAGCTGGAGTGAGACTTTAATTTATTATTTAAGTAAAGTCCATCTAAATCTACTAGTCCATCAAATACTACCCTCTCCACAGCTAGACAATGCTGCTATCTAAGGGTGGCTATGTCGATCCTCCACTGATACAGTGGAGTAAGCATTACCACAATAAGGAAATTTGTTGCTAGCCAGATCACCAGGTCGAGCGAAAGAGAAAAAACAAATCCTAAAAAAAAAAATAATAATAATAATACAGCCACCACAGCTAGGGACTAGCAAGCAATATATAAAATTCTTGTTCGTAGGATTATATGCACTTTAAGCAAAAAGTAAAATAAGGTGAAATGAGCTATCAAACATCTCCCTTGTCCCCCCTTCCCCTCTCTCCCTCCCTTCCTTTTGTCCTTTTCCTTCCCTCCCCTCTCCTCCAGGAAACACGGAACACTCTTTAGCCGGAAAAAAATTGGCGTAAAAACTAAGAAAGAAAATTACTTATAAAATACAACAGAAGCAGCTTAGATCCCACAAAAACAATTATTTCATTTGGGGATAGGCATTGGTGACCTAAGGCAACCTAAAAAAAATATTACCCATAGTGTTGTGTTATACCCGGAGGAGCAGTTGGATTGTTTGAGTCCAATTTCTCTGCACCAGTAGTGACCCTTCGTGTATCAGGACCAACGTAATTGAATTGAATTGGTAGCCTTAAGGTAACAAAAATACCCCACCATAGCCATTTTACACAACACAACCACAGCAAGACCAGTTTGTTCCTTACAGCTACCTGCCAAACAGACAAGAAATGCACTAGGATGGTGTGAGGGAAACATACTGACCCTTACACCGGGATTACGACTTTTCAGCACAGCAGAACAAACACAAATACCTACAGCCTACTTAAACCTGTAAGGCTCTACCTAGCCATGGAACAGTGAACCTGAACTCAGCCCTGCCGGCATTAAGGCCCTTCTAGTGGCATGCTCAGCCCCCCCTTTTGATACTATTATTAATCCCAAATACTAGGTAAAGCAAGCAGAAAATAAATGCCAGGTGCCTCTCACCACACCTGATGTTGGAACAATGAACACTTTGGTCAGGATTATGTAATGAACAACATAAAGGGGTTCATTTACTAAAACTGGAGAGTGCAAAATCTGGTGCAAATCTGCATAGAAACCATAGAATCAGCTTCCAGGTTTGTTTTGTCAAACTGAACAAGATGAAGTTAGAAGCTGACGGACTACCATACACAACTGTACCAGATTTCGCACTTTCCTTTTTTAGTGATTATTGCAGATCTCAGTGTCCTCAGCTGTGACCAGTATAGATCTCAGTGTACCCAGCTGTGACCACTACTGATCAGCAGTGACCAGTAACTAGTAGAAATCTCAGTGTCCCCAGCAATTACTCACTGTAACTGTGCATCCAGACTTCCAAGTTCTGACCAGGAAATACGGATCTGCCATGGGCAAAACCTTGTCCTGCCTCACCTCCAGCAGGGTGGTAAGTCTGATCAAGCACAGCAAGGTGAGTGGAAGGGCAAACTGTTTGGCACAGCCCTGCCCACTAATACTGAACACAGCCTTCAAAGTAAGCACAAACTGTTAGTGGGGAGGGTAGGGCAAACCCATCTGTCCTCCTGCCTCCCATAGCAACTGGCTGTGGGCTGAACCCTGCCCTGGCAGTGGGTGCTGTGCTTCAGCCGGTCTGGAATGGGTTGGTCTTCAGTGCATCATTATAGTGATGGTCCTGTTGCTGGGGGGATGAGAGTAAAATCTTAGAGGGGTGCAGCCCATCCTAGCACTTCCCTAGATCAAGTCCTAACCACCATATTTGTTATTTTGCATTATAGCAGTATTCGGCTGCTAGTGAGAAGGCTTGGAATTACTTAATACATTCCCAAGGGCATTAATAGGGATGCATTCAAAAGGATTTTTTAAAGTCTTTATAAAAAAGTACTTAGAAGTAGCAGGATAAAGTAGGGCTGCCTGACATAAGGATATAGAAACTTTTGTGAGTAACATTTTCCCACTGAAACCAAATGTAGTTAGGTTAGAGCATGACCAGCTATTGTGGAGAAATGTACATCTTTCTTGACTTCAGCACCAACATTGAGAAAGAAGTATAATACTAAGGAAGGCCATATGTCAACCAGCGGGTTGAATAAAAAAAATGAACCAGCTCTCCCATCCACACATTCAATGTGGATGGGGGAATCACTTCTGCTGAGCTATTGCATTCTGCTGGTAGGGAGCCTTCCCTACCAGCACAATACAATGATCGGTGTTGCCAGCTATAGCCTTTGGCACTGATCGTCCAGGAAAAACCTGAGAGGCTGCTTTTACACAAGTTAATCAATAGCCAAATTTTGATGCATGTATGGAAGATACATGAATTATTATATCTCTTTTCTCTGGAGAAAAGCCCAAGTGTATGTCCTTTTGCAATTTGAAGATAAATGAGAAATGGATAAACAGAATGTGCCGGAAAACAAATTACGGAATAGTTAATATCTCCATTTTGTAGACACATTTCTTTAAAGTAAATAATGCCCCTACCTGGCACTTTTTAATAAAACAAAAAATTTGAGTTAGACCGGTAGCCTGCAGTATCATTCCTTAATTTTAAAACGCTGTAGATCCCTTGCTGCAATGTAGTTTGAACAACTTATCTATGCTGATCTGTAAATGACCTTTGTCCTTGTCAAATTTCAAGGCAGCCAAATATATTGGCTGGTTAGGATACCCTGTGTTTACACATTAAGTAGAGTGAAATCTTATGCTGGGAAAAAGTCCTAATTTTTAATAAGCTTTAAACAAAAAAAGTCTTCCTTAGGTGTTAATTAGAATCTAGGTTCAGGTGCTAACCTCTTTGACTGAGCGTGTATATTGAGTAATCATAGGAAGGAGGCCAATTTCAGGCACAGCAGCAATTACTGAATTAGTAGGAAAGTTCAAGTAGAGCTTCAGATTTCAGATTATTACTAGGTTTTCAGAATCACAGGTAATCCTGAACTGACTGGGAATATTTTACACCTGTATATCAGTGCATATGTGTCCTAGCACATTTAATCATAAATTGTGTTCCAAATCATCACTTTGCAAGCTGCATTCCAGTAATAAAGCTTCACGCAAACATTTTATATATTAAATGTTGTGTGTCTGGCTTCTACTGTGGTGTGCTTTGCAGAGAAATATAACACTGTAAATCAGGACAGTGAACTCACCAGTTTTACATACAGAACATGTTACTAAGCTTGTTCATTTTTCGCTCAAACTTTTCCATTACGAACGTCATACTGACATTCAAATACATTTTTTCTGCCATGATGTACCTTTTTAATGCACTGTGTATTATTTAAAAAAAAACTGAATGAAAAAAAAAAAAAAAAAGAAGCTTGTTTTGACTATTTTTTTATCCTTTGTTGCATTTCAATACTGTTGATCTCCTGCAGCCCCCTTGCAGCCACTTCCACTATACACACACTTCATCGTGAATGAATAGCATTTCTTGGGGTGGGTTTCCTGATTGTGACAATAATGCACAATGCCTGTATAATATGTGTTGAAATGGCCAATCAGAAATGGCTTCAATCAGGTGCCTGTGTGTCAGGGTGACAACACAGGAGCACAAATTGCATACAGGGCAGAGTGTTGTCAACTTATAGTACAAAATGCCCGAACAAGAACCTTTGTGGCAGGTATTATTTTAATGAATAATGAAAAGTATTTACTGCTTTGTGACCCCGCAATCTAGCAGCCGGCACGGCTGTAGACAAAGAGCTAAGTAGGTAGAAAATAAATAAGTGCAGCGCTATGATTGCAAAAAAAGGGAAAAATTGTATGTGATTCAAACATATATGTGACAAAATGACACAAACTCTAACATAATAGATGTGAATGGATATTAAGCAATGTGCTAATATAGTGACTGTACTACACACAAATTTCCAAATTGAACGAAATGATGAAATACAGTCCAATTAGGTTTGTGATCCAATACACATGTGAGAAGTTCCTGGCGTTCCTGGGAACCTTGGAGTGAAAAAATGGAAGCAAACACCACCACCATGAAAGAGGGAGGAGGCTAATATTGACTTGGAGGGGCATATACCACCCAAGTCAACAAGGATTGTTGGGTTCAAACCACCCAATGGGGGAGAGCAGATCCCTGAACTCCATCAGTCGATCAGCCTTAGACGGTCATGAGATGTTAGCTGAAGGCTCCAGGAGTCTCGGGGAGCATGAAAACTTATTTCACAGGAAGGGTATCATGTAATAGAAAAAAGGGGCTGACATAGCATGATACCATATAAAAAGAAGGTGGTTTATTAAAAATATAAATTCAACACTCACATTTGGAAGAAATTGATACAACATGTAAAAGCATGAGGCGATGTTAGCGGAAGGTCCATCCAACGTGTTTCGACTGCACACCTAATTGGACTGTATTTCATCATTTCGTTCAATTTGGACATTTGTGTGTAGTGCAGTCACTATATTAGCACATTGCTTAATATCCATTCACATCTATTATGTTAGAGTTTGTGTCATTTTGTCACATATATGTTTGAATCACATACAATTTTTCTCTTTTTTTGCAATCATTCGCTGCACTTATTTATTTTCTAGGTATTATTTTAATGAAAGCTGTAGCTTTAGGCTGGGTTCACACCATTGCGAATACGATGCGGGTTTCTGCAGGAGATTTGGAGCCGGTTTACATATCTCCGCTGCGGCTCCAGTGAGAATTTGCACAGGAGCCTTGTGCGTCTTTTGGTCCGTTTCAGGTTCAAAAATTCTGGCTGAAATCGGACCTAAAATGATGAACGGGGACGCACAGGACCCCTGCTGGGAGTATTAGGTGTAAACCCAGCCTAAAAGTGATTGGAAATGATCACCTTATAAAACAACCTATTCAGTTTAAAATAGAAATGGAAGGCAAAAATACTTTATATAGATATAAAAAAACAATATAAATATTTTTCTTCCCTTTTTAATAAGTGATCATATTCCCTCTGTTCTCAGCTGCATAAGAGCTGGGGGGAGGAGAAGCAGCAGAACACTAATCTTCCCAGTGAATGGCTGATCATTGGAGGAGACTACACTGATTCCCAGTATAGCTAGAGAACTGACCACGGTGTGCTCTCCTGCTTAGGAAAGCAAGGGAACTAGCAGGAACTCCAGTGATTTTACATAAAGGAAGCAATACAAAGAACAGGATACTTTTTTATACAAGTACATGGTACAGCAGGCACATATCAGGAATATGAAGTGTTGGGGTAACAAACGCTTTAAATATTTAAAATTACCCTGACATCAACATGTTAAAGCCTTGTTGAGATTTTAGTGATTGGGTTTACAAATACTTTGAAACTGGGCTATCATATGATTTGCAACAATGCTGAATAGGTGCAGCTTTATTACACTGAAAATTAAAATGAGACATGAGAGCTAATTGTGCTTGCTGCCAGTGCTAAATGCCATTGCTTCTGATGTATGGGCAGAATCACTTTTGCCCTCACTTAAACACACCATCAAGGTTGATTTACTAAAGGCAATCAGGCTGTTAACTGTGCAATGGAAATGTTCACATTGCAAGATAATTTTCCTTTAGCTGTGAATGTAGGGAAAATTCAAGTTACAAAAAATACCCAATCATGTGCAAGTCAAATAAAAAAAAAAAAAACAGTGTTGTTTGGACATGATTGGGTGGACAAAGTCTGTAGAGCTTCCCTTATTCACTAAGCTAAAGGAAAACCCCCTAACAAAATGAAAACATGAACCGCTTTTATGCCTTTAGTACTCCCCCCCCCCCATGTTTCTCTAGCATTCGTATATAGTAACAGTAAAAATGTATGAATGGGGAAGGGTCTAATGAGCCTCAGAATTCTTCCCTCCATTCATATATTGTGCTGTAGGCAGTGAAAGTAATGGAAGAATTTTTCTTAATGGAGAAGGAGAAAGGAGGGGGCGATTCCTCATTGTGAACTTATTTACAGCAGCTTCACAGAAGACCTGAAGTTATTAACCAAAAATAGCAGGAAGAGGACAGAGCATACCTGCAGTGAAAATTTCTACAGCTGCCTGTATGATGTGGGACATTCTTTATTACAGGTAAGTTAGCTTATTAAGGCTGTACAATTTTATTTTATTTTTTTTAATTGCTAATTTTTAGCTTTAAAATTATGATTGTTTCCTTGCCCTTTTATAGTATCAAATTTGTCAGCAAAATAACTTTGAAACTCATGTAAAAAAACAAATAAGCACAGGCTGGCTTTGGAAATATAGAATAAATTCACTTGTAAAGTTGTAAGTCAGTTTCATTTGATTTCAAAGCTGTTGTCCACTAAAACCTATAATTTAATTTCATCTGGAATTACAGTGCTCTACATTCTCCCAGCTTATGTATTGTGAGTGTGTGACCAAAGATTTGCAGGGCAGGATAACATAGCATGTCTTATTTGGAGGCCCATTTCAAGTTGCCTCCAGGTGCTGGCCGGTGTAAACACTACTCAGGTGTCAGGCAGGTGTTACCATGAGCCTTAAGACAGACCACCGTCATGACTGGGCCAAAGGGAATTATTTGATATTGTCTTTTGAAACATCTACTTTAAAGAAACATAATAAGATTATACCTAATTAAATATTTGCTATCAAAATCAGGTGATAACATTTTATTCATCGTTTTCCTTGGATCTTTATAAAATGTTTGAAAAGGGTATCTAAAGCTGAATTCTAGGCAAATAAAAAAATACCAGTTTATGGCTGTCTGTTTTACCAGTTGTTTTATCAGCCAAAGAATTTATATTTCTGCCCACCCAGTTCTGAGATTTACATAGCTCTGCCAAACAGCATTAACTTGGCTAGCAGGGGAGGAGACCTGATTTTTCTTCTGCTGAGGTTAAAGACAATAGACTCTCCTATGTATTCTCATTTGGTCTGCTTAATATACCTGTAGTGGGCACCTAATTTTAGGTAGGTGACCTTTCTTGTTAGCTTTCTATATTAGGTAAATTTAGACAGGCTGATGCTATTTGCAGCAGGCCTGTATTGTTTGATTTCTCTATTTGAGTGACAGGTGTTTATGTGTTGGTCTCGGCCAATCATTAATTTGTTTGGTAATCCCGGGACTCTCATATAAAAAGGGGGGTCACGTGTTGCCCGGGAGTTGGGAGTCTGAGCCTGAGTCTGGGGCCGAGTCCAGCCCGGCTCTGAGGAGCGGGAGAGCCAGCCTGGCTCCCGGAGGGGAAGTTGGAGAGTTTTCCCTCCGGGGAGCCAACTGAGCTTCGCCCTAGCGAGAAGGGTGGAGGTCCTCATGGAGGAACAGATGACATCTTGCCGCGTGTAGTCGTGGATGTTGTAGGCCACCCCTGCGGGGAGGGGAATAGGCCACAAAGAGGTAAAGGGAACTGAGAAACATTGCGGATGAAGTAGCAACAAAGCGGAAGGAAACTGGGCGATTGATCGTTTATGAGTGGCACATGGACTATCGATCACGTGAGTGAAAGCCCAAGGGAAAGGTACTGCCAGAGACTGAGGGTTGTTGGTGCACAAGTCAGTGAGATGGGCAGTGATGGCCTATGACTTTGAGTTCAGCATTGCCCCGGGATTCTAATCAGTCAAGCGGGAGGAGTTATTCAGATTTGCTCTCCTTTAGCTAAACCTGGAAGTACCATATCGGTGGGAAGTAGTGGTAAAAGGGTAGCGGTGAAGCTGCAAGTACACATGTAGAGATATGGATCCTTCTTTAAAAGTTATCCTGATGAAGAAGTTATTCAGAGTGACTCTTTATCAACTCATTCTCTATTAAATCTACTTCTATCGTCCCTGATAGAAGAAATAATTGAGAAATGATTTCTTGATTGTCCGCAATTATGCACAGTTTCTCTTGTATGACTCATGGAAAAGTGACAATGTAACAGAAGAGCACTCAAAGAAAGTCCTTCTCCCATCCTGGTTTATGTTGATGAATAAAGCATTGAGAAAAAGCACTGTGACTTTTCAATCTATGGGCTGCGAGGGTTGAGCAGTAAACGTGAATTACAGATATAACAATGTTCAACCGCTCCTTCGGGGATAAGCGCTACATACCTTTGAAATTGTTTTGTTTTGTTAAGCCGATGTTCTGTCAAACTCCAACTCGCCAAAATCTCCAACCGTGTCACTTCCGGTTACTCTCCAGCAGGAATAATTGGAGATTTTGACAAGTTGGCTGCTTTCACAGAACACCGTCAGTGTATACACTATGGTACAGGAAGAGTTGGCTGTTTTGACAGAACACCAGGTAAGGAGGAAAGAAGTTTTCGCCGCCTTGGAGGTGGCCATGTTGTTTTTTTACTAGCAGGCTCATTATATTGTGTACCGTACTGTATACGCTGCTGGTGTTCCGTGAAAACAGCCGACTCATCCAAATCTCCAATTACTGATGCTGTAGAGTCACCGGAAGTCAGAAGTGATGTGGTTGGAGATTTTGGCAAGTTGGAGTTTTCGGCAGAACAATATGGTGCAATATGCGTGGTTGCAGAAAAGAAACTCGCTTGATTCCCCCATCAAAACAGCTAGGGGGATTTCCTTCCGGTGGAGCTTTTGAGTTCTCTAGCAGGGGGACAAGGGGAGCCGTCCCAGCTAGGAAAAAAACACTGTGATTATTGCTAGCTGTTCCCACTGGTCTGCTGACTAAAGCATGGGTCCCCTAAGTATACAAGGGTGGGATGTAGAGGAACTCTTTACTACATATACGGACCAATTGAAAAATATCTTGTTTGACAGATTAACTCCCACCCTCCTCACTAATGAAACACTGATTGGGATCAATCAACCTGGGTACAATCAGCCTACCCACACTTAGTTCAAATATTGTCCGGTTCAGCAGGGACCATCTATGGCCAGCTTTACAATCTGATAAGTGCAAAAATACTAGTATATCATGGCAGAAATCTAGTGAGCTGATAACTTCCTATGCTCCCTATCTCTTCTGATTGTTATCAATTACCATTATTCTCCGCTATTTCTGTGGACGTCTATGAAATCTGCATCTCTTCCTCCTATGTTATTGTGATGTTTGTGCAGAATCACTGTGACCCCTTGACCCCTTTCTCCTGATGCATGCTGGGGGAGGGGCTGTACCAAGAAGTCAGTCACAAGTGGGTGTGGGACTGGAAGCAGCCGCATGATACTTAGAGGGATTACATCTGGTAAGGACAGAGGCCTGTTGTATTATGACTCCTCCATGTAAGAATGTCATCATGCTTCTGAGTAATAAACCCTTCCTTGGTTAAGAAGTGCATCCAGCCTGTGAGCAGATACTGACAGCATTGCTAGCAACACCCTGTGAGACCCCGTGTCAAAGGGACACAACAGTGGCAACGAGAATTGTGGATTTTAACACACATTGCCTTCATAGGGTTTATTCAACCATTTGATCCTGCAGCTGAATCATGGAGCTCCTGGGTGGAGAGGCTGGAGCAGTATATGGAAGCAAATAGGGTGCCTGTAGAAAAGAAAGTTGCAGTTTTCCTCACAGCATTGGGTCAAGCTGCATATGGCACTCTCCAGAGACCTCATTTCTCCAGACAAGCCGGCCTCTAAGCCCCTGCCTGAGTTAATTCAGAAGCTACATGAGCACTACAACCCAAAGCCGTTAGAAATTGTAGAGCGGTTTAAATTCCACAGTAGGAGGCAGCATGCCGGGGAGGGCATAAAGACTTTTTCATTGCTTTACGTAAACTAGCTGCCACTTGTCAGTTTGGAGACTACCTGCAGACGGCTCTCCGTGACATGTTTGTCATGGGACTTTGCGACCCAGCCATTCAGAAATGTTTAATCACAGAACTCGACTCTGACAAAAGCCACGGACCTTGCTGCCGTCATGGAGTTGGCTACACGGGACATCACCCTGCTGAAGGTACCACCTGAAACTTCTGTAAGCCAGGGAGAAGAAATATTCCACACCGCTATCAACTGAGACTCAAGATGGTCGTCCCCAAATCTAAACCTCGCCGCCCTAATTCTTCTGTCTCTAGGACGCCGACTTGCGTTGTGGTAACACTTCTCACAGTGCACCTGCTTGCAAGTTCAAGGATGTCGTTTGTTTTCTCTATGGAAAGACTGGTCATATTGGGCGTGTTTGCCGCAGCTCACGCTCCCCGAACACTACCACAAAAGGTAGACGCAAATGGACATTTCATGTGGCTACTGACAATAACAGCTCCAGCTCTGATGAGGAGACCTGTGTCCAGCATGTTGGACTGTTTTGGGTAGCTGGGAATACTCCTGCGATAAAAGTGGATGTCACACTCAATGGCTGTCCTGTCTCCATGGATGTTGATACAGGGGCAGCTGTGTCTGTCATTTCATGGACTGATATAAAGGGTCTGTCCCTACCGTTCCAACCTACAAATCTCACACTACAAACATACAGCAAGGAACTACTACAGCCCTTGGGTTATGTGAAACCCATTGTAACATTAGGCAACTACAGTCAAACTCTATGCCTTTATGTTGTAAGTAAAGGAAGTCCTCCTCTGTACGGTAGGGACTGGATCAAAGCCCTGGGCATGCCTCCTCTTGCCTTTGCTCAATGTACATTGCTTTCTGAGGTAGACCATTGGGTGGAATCCCTGAAGTCACGCTTTAAGGAGGTTTTTGAGGACTCTTTGGGCACAGTGAAAGGAAAAATGGCCCACCTTCTCTAGAAGCCTGGTGCTGCACCTCGTTTTTGTAAGGCAAGATCAGTACCCTTTGCCTTGCAGAAGAAAGTGGAAGCAGAGCTGGACCACCTATTGGCTGAAAAGATCATAGCTAAAGTTGATAGAAGTGAATGGGCATCGACCAGTTGTGCCTGTCAAGAAAAAGAATGGAGACATTAGAATTTGTGGGGATTTCAGGGTTGCCCTGAACAACCAACTTCTTGTGGATCAATACCCATTGCCTCAACTTGATAATCTATTTGGCTCACTGGCTGGGGGACAAAACTTTACAAAAATAGACTTAACCACTCAAGGACTGAGCCTCTTTTTGAGATGTGTTGTTTACAAGTTAAAAAAAAATTTTTTTGCTAGAAAATTACTTAGAACCCCCAAACATTATACATTTTTTTAACACCCTAGAGAATAAAATGGCGGTCGTTGCAATACTTTCTGTCACACCGTATTTGCACAGCGGTCTTACAAGCGCACTTTTTTTTGGAAAAAATAAACTTTTTTGAATTAAAAAATAAGACAACAGTAAAGTTAGCCCATTTTTTTTATATTGTGAAAGATAATGTTAAGCCGAGTAAATTGATACCCAACATGTTACACTACAAAATTGCGCTGGCTCGTGGAATGGTGACAAACTTTTACCCTTAAAAATCTCCATATGCGATGATTAAAAAATTCTACAGGTTGCATGTTTTGAGTTACAGAGGAGGTCTAGGATTAGAATTATTGCTCTTGCTCTACCGATCGCGACGATACCTCACATGTGTGTATTAAACACCATTTTCATATGCATGCGCTACTCATGTATGTGCTCGCTTCTGCATGCGAGCTCGGCGGGACGGGGCGCATTTAAAACATTTTTTTTCTTATTTATTTTACTTTTTATTTTTTATTTTTACATTGCTTTTTTTTTTTTTTTTAAATGTGTCACTTTTATTCCTATTACAAGGAATGTAAACATCCCTTATAATAGAAAAAATGCATGACAGGACCTCTTAAATCTGAGATCTGGGGACAAAAAGACCTCAGATCTCATATTTACACTAAAATGCAATAAAAAAAAAGGCTCTTTAAGAGATATGGGCGGAAGTGACATTTTGACGTATGCAATGTTATGGAGACAGGTGGGGGCCATCTTCCCCTCACTCGTCTCCATACCCAGCAAGGGAGAAGATCCGATCGCCGCCGCCGCCGGCTCCGGTAAGAAGCGGAGGGCACCGGAGAGTGGAGGGAGGGGTTGCCCCTCTCCCGTCGCCGATAAAAGTGATAAAAGTGAGCAGCAAATCAGGCTGAAGAAGAGGATACCGGGGTTATGGCAGCTAGTTGCTGCCACAACAACGATATTGCTCTTCAAACTTGCGTGCGGTGGTCCGTAAGTGGTTAAAGTAAGCTTAACTGCAATTGCAAGTACACCCAGATTCACGCCATCTGTTCACCATTAACACCCATAAAGGATTATTCCAATATAACCGTATGGTTTTTGGCATAGCCCCAGCTCCAGCCATCTGGCAGCGGATCATGGATGAGGTCCTGGAAAGCATACCTTTCACCCAATGTCTACTAGTAGACATGCTCATCACCGATCCCACTGGTGAATAACACAGAAAGAATGTTGAAGCTGTGCTAGAGACACTCCAACGGTATGGTTTACGTGTCAATTTTTCAAAATGCGAATTCCTTAAGTCTCGATTGGAATTTTGTGCCCACACTGTGGACCAACATGGGTTACACACTACTGAAGAAAAGGTTAAAGCCCTCACCCATGCCCCTAATCCCCAGAATGTCACACAGCTCAGGTCCTACCTTAGCCTCCTAAATTACTACCACCGTTTCTAGCCGAACCTAGCACACCAGCTCTACCCGTTACATTGCTTACTGGATGCTTGCTGGAAGCTTTTTTGGCTTTCTAAAACGCTCATTCTGTCTTCTCAATTTCTGGTCCACTATGATTTAAAGAAACACGTCACCTTGGCTTCTGACGCCTCGCCTTATGGAATGGGTGCCATGCTTTCCCATGTCATGGCAGATGGCACGGAGCGCCTCATTTCTTTTGCCTCCAGGTTTTTAACCTCAGCAGAACAAAACTACACCCAGATAGACAAGGAAGCTTTGGCCATTGTATGGGCCACAAAAACAATTTCACACATACATCTATGGTCGGGAGTTCACGCTTATCACTGACCACAAACCTCTGTTGTCAATATTGAACCCTCAGAAAAGAATTTCTTCAACAACTGCATCTCGCTTACAAAGGTACGCTTTGTTCTTGGGAGTTTATATTTATTCTATCAGATACCGCTCCCATGATGCCCATGGCAAAGCAGATGCGTTTTCCAGATTGCCATTTGGAGACCACACACCAGGAGACATACACGTAGTGGAAATATACAGGCCCGGATCCTGCATGTCCACCTCCCTAATTGCCAGACATACAGCCAAAGATCCCTTCTTGTCTCAGATATTCTCGTATGTTCAGGCTGGATGGCCAGAGAAAGTCCCAGGTGAATTTCGTCCGTACTTTGCCAGAAAATGTGAGCTTGTGACTAATGCTGGTTGCCTACAGTGGGGCAATAGAGTGATTATACCTCAGTATTTACAAACAACCATGCTAAGGATACTGCATGAGGGCCATCCTGGCGTGGTACGCATGAAGCAGCGAGCCTGCAGCTATGTTTGGTGACCACAAATGGATACAGCAATTGAAGATTATGTGGTTCAATGTCCTGGAAAGGAAAGGAACCCTGCAACCTTGGCCATGGCCGACAGACCCGTGGTCAAGACTCCATCTTGATTTTGCTGCCCAATCCAGGGTAAAATGTACTTGATGCTGGTAGATGCTCATTCAAAATGGCCAGAGGTATTTCAAATGTCTTCTATTACCTCAGTTGCTACCATTCTAGTCTTAAGGAAGCTCTTTGCTCAATATGGCTTGCCAACAGCCATAGTCTCGGACAATGGAACTCAATTTAAATCGCATGAGTTTCAATCCTTCCTCAGTGGCTTGAGCATCCAACACTACAAAACAGCTCTTTAGAATCCAACCTTGAATGGGCTGGCAGAACGGTTTGTGCAGACGTAAGATGCACTTACTGTCCACTCTGAACCAGGTCAGAATGTCAGAGGAGAAATTGCTGGAGTTCTTGACCATGTACCAAAACACAAAATACGCTACTACTGGGCTGTCCCCTGCTTTTCTTTTGTTTGGCAGGCATCTCCGCACCAAACTTGATTTAGTTTGTCCACAGGAACAGTCACCAACACCTCCTCCGCCAGGCCGTCCTGGATTCCGTGCTGGTGATCTTGTATGGTTTCAGAATTACAGAGTTTTGCCTCATTGGCTTCCTGGCATTATTGATGGACCTCTTGGAAAAAGAATGTACCTTGTTCGCCTGAAGAATGGCATTTATGTTCGACAACACATTTCGCAATTGAGGAAGCGCATTTGCCGACCACTAGAGACAAACCCGACCCCTCTTTCTAACCAACCACCAGTGTCTACTCAGGGCTCTACTGGTGACATATGGCATGGTGTCTGGCATGATCCCACCAGTTTACAACCAACCCCTGAAACGGTTGGTGGCCATATCCCTGAGGAGCCCGGACATGTGCCTGAAGTTGGGGAGACTAATTGGTCTGTTGGACACCCACTGACATCTCCAGAACCTTTGACCGACTCTATCCCTCCCAGTGCTGTGCCACTTCGTAAGTTTGCCCGCCAAAGACATCAAACTCCTTTTTGGAAAAGGCACTGAAATCTTACGGGACACATCAGAAGTCAGGAAATGGAGACAAAGGGCTCCTGAAGTGCTGCGGAAGCCACAGTTGGAGAGTTGGAGATACTACTTGCTGAACTGATTTTGCTTGCCTTCTTCTTTTATGTGTTGACTATTTAATGCGTTGAGTATTTTGTTCTCTTGTTATTTTTTTTTTCTTTTCGAGAAAAAGAGGAGGTGTGGTGTGATGAATCACTGTGACCCCTTGACCCCCTTTCTCCTGATGCATGCTGGGGGAGGGGCTGTACCACAAAGTCAGTCACGAGTGTGTGTGGGACTGGAAGCAGCCGCATGATACTTAGAGGGATTACATCCGGTAAGGACAGAGGCCTGTTGTATTACAACTCCTTCATGTAAGAATTTCATCATATTTCAGAGTGAGTAATAAACCCTTCCTTGGTTAAGAAGTGCATCCAGCCTGTGTGTAACTTGCTGGCAGCATTGCTAGCACCACCCTGTGAGACCCCCGTGTTGAAGGGACACAACAATTATATAGATGTTTACCCTAGAACAGCAAGTGAGCATTGTCCCCCTGGATAGCAAGTGTGTTACTGCTTTAATCACCAGGTCAAAAAAAGGGAACCAATGCAGTCCCCCACAATCAATAGACTGGCATGCTGCAATATATTACATTTTTATTCTTGAATTTAGATATACATTAAAGCAGTAAAACCGCTGGACGTATTTTTAAAAAATTTTTTGGACCCTGCAAGGTAATGTCATAATGTGCTAGTATGCATCACATACTAGCACATTATGTTAAACTTACCTTAAAACAAAGCATTCCAGCACCAAGATATCAGAGCTGCAGGCGCTTCCATCTTCACCCATCCTGCTTATGGGTTCGCGGACTCTGGATCCGGAACCACCATTTACGGCACAGGGCTCTGAAGAAATGGCACAGATGCCTGTTCCTTCAGAGCACATGCCCCAGTGATGTCACTGGCTGCATTTCAAGTAAATATCTCCTAAATGGTGCACGTTTAAGAGATCTTTACACTACCTATAGGTAAGCCTTAGTATAGGCTTACCCAGTGGTGGCTGGATGAAAACGGGAACAGGAACACCAAATGCCCACCCCCCTGCAGGAGACGAACACCATATATAAACCCCCTGCTGGTGGCTGCTGGTGGGTCCATTGGTCTTCTCCTGCTTCTCCCCCTGGCTGTGGGTCTCCTCCTCCTCCGTCTTGGCCAATAACATCGCTTCTCCTTTCGGCCAATTGGGAAACGCTTCCTGATTGGCTGGGAGGAGAACCAGTGTGAGAATGAGAATCAGTGTGAGAATATTATTTCGCTATTATCACACAACTGAGTGGGATTGAGGCGCAGTGCTCTGCACCCTGAGCCCACCCTTTTTCGAAGCCTTTTAGAGCCTTTGGCTCTAATCAAGTGCTTCAAACCCCCCCCTTTTGAAATCCATAGTCCGGCTCCCTGTATGTAGATACCAGTGCACCCCTAATGGACGGGCCGCCACTGGGCTTTACTTATTGGTAAAAGCCAGAGATGGAAGTTTACTTCCACTTTAAGTAATGCAACTCGGTCTTGTCCTGCCCCCCCCCCACCCCCTTGACTGAAGGAGAAACAGCAGATTGATGAGCTCATCTCGCTGTCACTCTTCATTCTTCTCCTATCAGCATTTTCCTTGCTTGCACATGAGCACTCCAGCACAACTGATTGGCTCGTTGCTCTGCTTTTCCCTCCTGCAACCTAAACATGTCCAGTCTGTCTGTGTGTTTTGTGTAAAGTTGGACAGTTCAGCAAATCCCATGCTGAAAGAGCACTTGGTGTATTAGGACGATCTTTGATTCTTACAAATGTGTTATGCATTCGTAGAGGAATTGGACACTGCTAGGTTAATTGGCATCTGACAAGATTATATATATGTGTATGTATTTGTCTATATTTGAATATGGTGGGGACAGGGCATTGTAGACTTCTCTTGGTTAGATTGGTTTCATGCAGCCTTAACCTCCCTGGCGGTATGATTATTTCAGATTTTTGATGCTGAAAGCGGTACAATGTTTTGCATGGGAATTTGGCGTTTTATATTGTAGGCCTGTAATTCTTAGGAATAACACACTTAAATCTATCCAAACAAGAGTCTAGTAGACATCCCGGGTATGATAAAGTTTGAAACACGAAATCATAAATTATAATATAATAAATAACTATAAATAATTATAACAAATAATAATATAATAATAATAAAAATTATTCAATAATGTAATCAAATCAAAAACACTTAAGTTTGCTCAGTTGCGGAATTGATATAGGGGTGAAAGTGCGGAGGCAGTCGCTGCCACTGCCTGTCCACGCGTGCACACCTAAGGATTACAGATTGGGACTATCTCGGCACTTGTTAGTAACTCACAGTTGAGAAAGAAGTATATAAAACGTATAAATTTTAATAATTACAATACAAAATGACAAAGTAATATGTACATACAATACTAAAACAAATTATATACACCGCACTAAGTACAACAACTGACGAGGGAACCCGTAGAGTTTCTTGTAGGGGGGGTATATAAGATTATTTCCTAAACCGGTTTCACGGTTAGAACCGCTTCTTCAGGAGGGATAGGTCTATAAAATAATTAATAGACTTTAATTTTAAACAAACATTAACAGAATACAGCAAAAAAGAAATAATCAGCATAATACAAAAATAGTAACAAAATTGAAGACTGGCTCACCCACTCAGACGGATTCAATGGGATGGCGGGACCCCACACAAAACCCCCCACGGCGGACACGGGGGATTATGGACAAATTCTGGTTGAATGAATAATAAATCGTAAAAAGATGGGAACTGGAGTGTTAGAGGGGTGCACACCCGGGTGAAGAGGAAGGTGAAGTGAGGAGCAAGAAAGGAAGGAAAGGGACAGGGAGTGGGTAGGGCGGGGGGGAGGGGGGGGAAGGGGGAAAAGGGAAGGAGGAGAGAGGGGAAGGGAGGAGGGGGGGAAGGAGGGGGGAAAAAAAGGGGGGGAAGGAGGGGGAGGGGGGAAGGGGAGGGAAAGGGGGGAGGAGGGAGGAGAGGAAGGGAGGAAGGGAAAAGGGGGGGTGAAGGGAAAAGAAAGAGGGGGAGGGGGGACAGAGGAGAAGGGGTGAAGATGGGGAAGAAGGGGAAGGAACACAAGAGACGGAGGGAGGGGGGAAAGAAAGAAAGAAGGGGAAGACATAGAAGGGAAGAAGGTGAGGAAAGGGGGGGGGAGAGAGAAGGAGGGGGAAGGGGGAAGTGAAGGAGAAGGACTAAAGGGGTGCAAAAGGTCCCCCAGCACATCCAGTGATCTGAAGCATATAACCTTAAGTCAAAGCAACAAGGAGGTGAATACTCACCAGGTGATTAGCTAATCACAGTTAAATGCATGGGCTGCCTGTATCAGGGTATCAGATGTAGCATGGTAAAAGGCTCAGGATGGTCCCAAGAGCAAGGATTATGATCAATCAAATTTGGGATTGTGGTGAAACTGGGCCAGGTACGGTACACTGGGACCCCCAAGTGGCAACCTAGCCTGTAAAGTGGAGAGGTATACATGGAATCAATCCTCTGAAGGTCAGCAGTCAGGAGCGGTGGATAGAGGAAAACCAGGATAAACACATGAAGAGAGAACTAGCAAGAAGGTGTGATAGGTCCCTGTAGCATAAGGAGCAAGAAACGCACATAGATAGTGAGACAGACAAGAATAGCAGAGACAGTTGCGGAATTGTCACTGTCATTACTTTTCAGTGTTTGATGACGGATATCCCCACGAATCACTATCGCTGCAAGTGATTCTAATTTATTATCGCTGTTTTCTAGCTGGTCTAAAACTGCTTTTGATGTAAAGGAACGATTTTTGGTTGCTATGGACAATCTCCAGTTTCCAGGCAGAAAGATCAGTATTTATAATATAAAACTGCATGCAGGGCACTGGACAAACCACTAGGGACAAAAGGGATGTGAAGTAATTTGATACAGTAATGTAATATGTAAAATTACAGTGTACTGTATGTATTGTGTGTTTTTAACTTTTTGATTTGGCGCCATGCTTCCTCCCCGTGCGTCGCAATCCTGCGGAGGACACAGCTCGCACACACAGCGGGAAGACATTGCAGGATCCTGGGGACAAGGTAAGTAACTTTGCCAGGATCCTGCGATTCGATCCCGAGTGTGGCTCAGGGTTACCGCTTTTGGTACTGAAAATTCACCCCGAGCCACATTTGGGATTACCACTAGGGAGGTTAAAGTGACATGTTATATGTTAGCACACAAAAAAATTCTAAACATAAATTAAACAATAAATATGGGACATTTTTCATGAAGATGTGGCTGAGTTCCATATTTTACAAGTCACTGTATGAGTTTTTGATGTTAGGATTAAATGGTTTATAATTTATTAATTATTATTAATTATAGTTAAATGGATTAAATGAAATATGTGTGGCAAGTAATCAGGAAATTCAGACTATAAATCTATTTTGAAGTTATACACATCCCTGAATATTTCACACCTTATCAGCAATATCAGAGTTCACTGATTGCATTATGGAAGAACTATGTACAAAATCAGCATTAACACAGCAATTTTTGATTTTCTGAGCACCCACTGGCTAACCATAATAGTCTAATAATAATAATGGGTAATAGGTAATACCTCTAATAATAAGTAATACCTCTTGATCATGTCAGTAGATCTGTGATTTTTCTTTCTTTCTTGAGTGGGGTGACAAAGCTGTTCATTCTGTAGTGAAATCATGCAGCAGTGATGCCACATTTGCTGACAGGGTAGTCTAAGATAAACAAGTAGTATTAATAAGTGTTTTAATGGTCATTTAAAGCTAATCTCCAGGCTGAGAGTTCTGAGTTAGGAACGGCTTAAACCCATACATACTTGTAGACCACTTACTGGTTGTGAACCTATTCAGAATTACTGTGACTGATTGCATGAAAACAACCTGCTACCCAGGTGAGGAGGAGTAGCCACTACTGCCTGATGTTTTATCTTAGAACTTGTGATATATTCCCTTTTACCTGAGGTCATATCCTTATAGAGAAAGTGTCATCGCAATCAACGTTCATTTGGGAGGAAAATTGGAGATGGGAGTTAATCTGTCAAACAAAATATATTTCATCTGGCCCATATGTGTAATACGGAGTTCCTTTACATCCCACCCTTGTACACTTAAGGGACCCATGCTTTAGTCAGTAGACCAGTGGAAGCCAATAAGGACTCATTTTTCTTTGAGCAACAGGTGGTGCAGGAGATTGTAAGGCACGGTTCCCCACACCATAGGATGTTTGTGACTTAAAAGGAGGTACTATTCTTTTTTTTATTTAAAATTTTATTCAGAATTTTTTCACATTTATACATTTACACACAAGTAAGAGCAGCATAAGAACAAAAAAGAAAACACAAATCACAAACAATTCATAACAAGCAAAACTAAACCTTAACAGTCCATCAGGGTCATAGGTGAAATCAGAGGACATGAGACTCATAGATCTCTCTCCAGTAACAACCCATTATACACAGTTACTCAATTACATCACATCTCTGTGTAATATCCTATGCTCGATTCTTCCTTTAAAAGTCCTTTACCAATGTAGGGATCTGCTGCCCTCTACTTTCTTAATTTGTAAATGCCTGTAACTGTCTGTAAACAAATTATGTATGCATTTTCCGTCCCTAGGTTGTTGGCTTTGTAATTCAGAATGGAAGAAGTGGAGAGACAGAGAAGGTCTTAGGCTGACGTTGAGTTCCAGTGCAACATAGGCTGACGTTGAGTTCCAGTGCAACATCACAGTTTTTGCTGGTGAGAAGCTCCATTCAAGGCAGGATCGATCAACTTGGGTACAACGGGCCTGCCGGATTATCTTGCGAATATCGCTTGCAGCTACTATAGCCGCTAGCGATAATCACTGTCTTCTCCTGGCGGGGACGGCTTCCCCCGCTCACCCTACCTCCCCAACCCATGGTTGCAGGAAAGAAATTTGCACCGTGTATGGCCGACCTTAGCCATATGTCCTGTCCATGCTGCTAAACCCCAAGCCAGAAGGGACTACTATGCAAGTGTCCCCATTATCTAATCTAGTTCAACTGAAGCTGCTGAGCATATATATCTAAATCCTTGTGACAGAGTATTTCTGCCCTATCATTGTTATTATTTCACATGCACAGTGCCAGATAGCTAGGTCTGTGCTATTATATGTGCATTGGTCACCTTCCAGTTTATTGGAAGATGCACCTGTTTATTGCAATATAGTTTATATGCAGCTCCTGATAATGTAGGTAATCCTGTTCCTTCTAGTCTAGGATTCTATAGCTAGTTTTAGCTTAGGGCTTAATGACCAGCTTAGGCTACAGCCAGGTTACCCTTCCAGTGGCCATCGGGGTCATTAGTTTAGAGGTGCTGTTGCATGTCAGATAAGAAACTATTAGGGAGGGACTAAAGCACAGAGTCGATGGGCTGACGTTGAGTTCCAGTGCAACATCACAGTTCCTGCTGGTGATAAGCTCCATTCATGGCTGGTTGGACAAACATTTGAGGATCTCCCCATGACTGCAGATCCTGTCTTCAGGTCTCCGTCACAAAGACAGATGCTGCATCATACTTAGGGGCCCTTATAACTGGACTTTACTGAAACATTTATCTAGGAGTAGAAAATCAACAAAATTAAACTTAGAGCCGCTTCTATATGAAAACATAAGTGCTAAATAATAAACATATATAAAGTGCGTGTGCAATCTCTAATCCATCATAGTGCAATGATAGGTGAAAAAGTCCATTCATGCAAGCTAAGTGCCAAATATAGTTGATTCATGCTTGTGAAGATTCAGGTGACACTCCATGCTCCCCTCCTGAGTCCGCACTCACCAGCAATATGATTCAAAACCGCATGGTCTTGTCCTGCACCAGTGGATGAATCTAGCTCCTTCCTTCTCTTCCAATTACAAGGTTCCCATCATGGTGGTATAAGGCATACCAATGTAGAGAGAGATGTTCATAGCATAATACTGTATGGTTTATTAGAAATATTAAAATCAAATGCACTTACAGCAATATATGTGATAAATGATCACCGCTGTGGTGTGCGTTCCAGCTGTCAGATAAAGGTCTCTATTTCTTCCCTGCTTGATGCATTTCACCCCACCTACTAGGCTGGGCAAAATGTAAAAAGAAAAAAAAATCCTGATCAACTCCCTAGAGTAGTACATTATTACTATGGTAACACTGTATTGCTCTGGTCACTATATATATATATATATATATATATATATATTGGAAAAACAAGTAACAAAAATAAATAAAATATATTGAAAAATTGAAAAAAATTATATATTTTCTTTTTCTTTACATACTGTCACCAGTCAGTGCCCCTGATCACCGCCACACTGGTTATATGATGATACTATACTGCACTGGTGACAGTATGCAAATTTTTAAAAAATTGTAGAAAATATGATACAAATTTCATATGGTTACAGTGTTGCATGAACGCGCAATTGTCATTAAAATTGTGACAGCACTGAAAGCTGAAAATTGGCCTGGGCAGGAAGGGGATAAAAGTGTCTTGTATTGAAGTGGTTAAAATACTGGCTAAATTCCCAAGAAGGGAATCCCCTCTATTCACAGAGGCTCTGTCCTGGTTGGAGTTACTTCCAAGTTTATTATCAACCCCACCAGGGCAGCCCTCATAAATTTTTGGGCCCCTTACACAGCTTCAGGCCTGGGCCCCCCCAGCCTGACCACCAAAATTACCCACAGTCCAGAGTTTAAGGCATAGTTCACCGTTATCATAAAACTGCCTCCGCAGATAAGGGATGTCTGTAAATATAAACAAACTGTTAAGCTCTGACTAAAGATGAATAATACCCTTGCTATAGGTGTAGGCCATTTGCACACCTCATATGGTTTGGCTCTGAAGAAGAAGGTGCTACGTTGGAAACGTGCCAGTAAGTTCGGGCCCCCCGGCAGGGTCCCCTCAAACTCTGGAGAGCACTGTGTCTAGGACTGTTGAGCTATGGACGATTAGCTGGATGAACATTTATTATTTACATGTTTGTGAGCAAGTTCTATGACTTCTTAGTAAATTCATACTGTGGGATATTGCACTAGACTGGTGCGCCCTTTTGTGTTTGTTTCTTGTACATACTGTACCTCATGAAGCCTGACTAGAACACTCCCAGGACATTGCTAAGAGATGCTTAGTTGTTACTGCTCACCTTCACCATCACAGGAGGGTGCGCTTTCTCTGATTCAAACCCCCCACGTGCACATTCCTTTTCCTGATACAGTAGCTCTGAGATCAGCGTCTGAGAGCTCACTCCTGTCGTGGTGAAGGAGAACAGTAACACCGAGGTGTCTCTTAGCATTGTCCTTGGCCATATCCTAGAAGTTTTCCAATTAGGCTGCATGAGGTACATAAAATTGCCTTCATCTATAGCAGGGGCACTATTCAACATTGGTCAAAGCTTGCAACAGACAATAAAATTTGTTCACATTCAGTTGTTGACATTTAGTATCCCAGTCCACCTGTTCATACTTGTCTCCAGAGTCCATATATGATGTAAGCGGAAGAGGAGGCTGATCCAACAAGCTCAGAATCATTATGTAGACTTTGTATTTCAGTAGATTTTATTAGGAATATACTGAAATAGGAAAAAGCTGAATGTTTGTTCTATCACAAAACCCTCAGAATCAATGATCATTTTGTCTGTGATCACAGGCCCATCAGACCTTCCTACCACAAGACCAGCCATGGAACCAGAAAGTTTGGAGTTAAAGCAGAACTCTGGGCAAAGATGTTTTTATCCCATCCAGTGGGGCTGTGCCTGCACTGCTTGGATAACTAATAATTTTTGTCTAGCGGTGATAAGAGTGGAAAGTGGACTTTCCTAATCCACCGATCCTCCCAGCGCAAGACCAGTCCCTGGCACTCCTGCCCCCCTGCAGTCTACCAGTCTTGTGAGGTGGACTGTTCCTGATGCTGTCATGCCCATAGACCAACTCTGGATATGAGGATCGCAGGAACAGTTCACCATTGGACGTGGGGGTGCACTGTTTTCAGGAGGATCAAAGGATTGTGTGAGAATAGGCTCTCTGTTCACCCCTGGACAAAACAAGCAGTCAACCCATGTAGCGCGGGCATAGCCTCACTGCATGAGACACACATTTTTTTCCCCAGAGTTCTACTTTAAAGGGAACCCATTTACTGGTGCAATCTTCATAATATATTATACCCATGATAGTGTGCAGCAGCTGCAGCATTGGCCATTGTGCTGGGTGTACACAAAGAAATCCCTTTAATTCCAAACTTTGCTTCCATGGATGGCCTTGTGATAGGAAGGTGTGATGGGATGGGCCTGAAATCACAGGCAAAATGATCATTGATTATCCTGATCGTATACCTTGCCTCAGAGAATCTTCACCCCAAATTAGGGCTGGGGAATCTTACTGTTGTGGAATCCACACTACATGATGCCCTGGATGGTCACCTCACTAATTTAGGCGTTTGGAGCCAGAGCCAAGGACTGGCACTGTGTATAAGATGCTGCCTGCTTGTAATCTGTGTCAAAGAGACAGAAACTCAGCTTCACAACACTTTGACTTACCGCTGAAGCAGATCTACGAGCTGGCTCCTTCTGCGTGTCTTTGCAGGCTCTGGACTGCAGGCTGTGTGTCTCCGCCCCCACCCTGGACAATTCCGGCTGACGATGGGTCCTCTGTCCTCCATGGGGTGGGGATCTCTGCAGCTCTGTAACTCGAGCGCGGAGGCTTGGGCTTGATCTAACTAATGTTTTTCTACACTTCTCTATCTACAGCGGGGGGGGGGGTGTTAGTGAAAGGAGGAGGCGGAGACTTTTTTTCTCTCGGAGGTCGGAAGTGATAGATTTATTTCATGTGCTGCTGTAGGTGGAGCGGGCCCCGGCCAGGCGGGCACCTTGGGACGCTCGGGCCCCTTACTTGAGTACTGCCTGTACCCCCCTGATGGCGGCCCTGAACCCCACATTTCCACTTAGCGAAGGTCCTGGTTCTCTTTTTTGCCTACAGGTTTAGTGCAATATCCTGTTTGGGGAGGGCCATTTCTCATAACTTCCCCAAAGGTAGTATGACATGTCTTTTACATTAATTATATCACAATGGTTAAGAATCCCACCCCATGATTCCATGTACCCCTGATACTTAGTAAAAGAGGGCTCTATACTGATTCTTTATTCAAATAGTACCTACAGATAGAGGTTATATATTTGAATAAGAACACAAAAACATTTGCTCTTTCAATCCTTCATTCAACAACAATATCAATAGATGTTATATGGCGTACTGTAAAAAAAGTAAGTACACCCTTGTAATCAAAAGCTGGTATTGACCCCTGAAGCAGAAATTATATCTAAGGGGCATTTTGCAAAACTGCCTACCAGTCTCTGACACCAATCTCATTCAGCTGCAAGATGTTTGTGGGCTTCTTTGCAAAAATTGCTTATTTCAAATTCCCCCTACAAAATTTAAATGAGAATCAAATTAGGGCTTTACTAAGGCAATTCTTAAATCTCTATTCCTTCCTTTTTTTAACCATTTCTCAGTGGATTTGCTAATATGCTTCAAATCAATATGTGTTGAAAGACATTCCAGTTAAACTTCAACTTTTGGACAAATGGCCTCACATTTTTATCATGCACACTTATGATGTATGATGTATAGTTGACTTGATGACTGTGAGCTGTTCAGACCCTTAAGCAGTAAAGCAACCCCAAACCATAACATTTCCAACACCATGCTTCACAGTTGTTTCTTCACAGAGGTTCTTCTACTGAAATACTGTCTTCAGTTTGCCTTAAACTGTTACTCTTACAGAACAACTCTAAATTTCATTGATCACGATCAGTCTTCACTACATCATTCCTCAAGGCCTGGTCTTTGCCTATATATTCAATGGCAAGCCATAATCTAATGTTCTTTTTAAACAGTCTAGGCTTTTTATTTGACCCTTTGACCCCAACTGTTGCAAGAGCTGCCTGAACATACCAGCAAAGCCATTTTGTTTTTTTTTAGACTTCTTTTAGCATTAGATGGTCAGTTTTTAGGTTGAATTTGCTTATTTGGCCAATCCTGGACAAATAGGCTTTTTTCACAAAAATCTATACTAATCCTTGATTATATTTTTTTGCAGTGGAATGATTAAATCCAAATAATTTGGCAAAAATTTTAAATTCCATTCAGACTCATAGGCATCCACTACTTTTTTTCAGAGGGCCTTAAGGTGGTTGTAAAATCTGTTACACCACTTGCCTATCATAAGACTTACCTGTAGGTGCTGTGAATATCTCCTAAGCTTGCACAGTTTAGAACATATTCAGAGTGCATGCAGGCGATGACATTATTGGTGCATGCGCTCTGAAGGTCCTGCTTACAGTGCTGGACCTTCAGAGCCCGTGCTGGAAACGGCGGCTCCCATGCACATGCGCAGGAGTGACGTCATTGCGGCTCGGGCCACTCACAGTGCCCAAGCCCGCAAACCTGGAAGAAACACCTGGGGAAGATGTCAGCCGTCTCAGCGGTGAGCGAGCGCTGCTGGAAGGGCTTCATTTTAAGGTAGGTATTTCATAATGTGCTACTAATATGCGATGCATATTAGCACATTATGCTGTTGTCCTTTCTTTTTTTATTCTTCAGTGGTTTACAACTGCTTTAAGGAGCTCTATTGATCTTGGTATGATGACACCACACATAGCAAAGACAACACCAGGCACTAAGGGGTTGATTTAAAGGCAAATAAACTGTTTATTTTGCAAGGAAAGTTGCACTTTGCAAGGAAATTATCCCCAAAACTTAGTGAATGAAGTACCGTTTTCCTGCCTTCCATCATCCATTCATGCAAATGCTGTTTTTTTAATTCTCCTTGCATACGATTAAGTACTCTTTGCAAATTAAAAATGTCACCACATTTACTAAACTCAGGAGAAAATGTTGTTGCAAAGTGTAATTTTCCTTTCAAAATGAACAGTCTATTTGCCTTTAGTAAATCCTCCACTACATGTCTGAGTTCTACATAAGACAGGTTCGGCATACTCCCTAGAGAGGTTCTAATCATTGGCACCTAATCTAGAACACTGAATTCTAAGTATATATGGATTAGAAGCGATAATAAATGTAGGGTTGTACTTACATTTTTTCATATGATAAGTATGCATTTTTGTTAAATCATGAAAATAAATACACATTGTATGCAATGTTTTTTTTCAAGTATATCACCTTTAGCATACAATTTAAAATCAAGGTCTAATGTTTACCTATTCAAATAAGCTGAAAAAAGCAACAATTTTCATGAGGTGTACTTACTTTTTCACATAACTCTATAATAACATCTGTACTATAATGTCAGAAGTAGCTAAATAAGGAAGTATCATCTTGACACACACAATGCCATTTTGAAAGAGTCAGAGAAGATGGATATTGTATGTAAATTTATGATAGTGTTCCAATGATCCACCTAACAGCAAACAGTAAAATTGCTGTTGATGTGTCAAGACCAGTCAGATTCTCAAAATATGATACAATTTGTTATTAAATCTGGAAGAGTATATGCCCTGACTCTTCATCAGGTTTATTTGTTACCCTCACTCAAACTAAAAATGATGTCACTTTTAGTTTTTACTTATATTGAATTTACCCGGTCACCATGGTTTATGCTACAAAACATTCTATATTTCACATACTTAAAATAAAAGATGTGTGTTAGGAGTTAGGACAGTCTAATTATAATAATGTACCTTCACAGTAATAATATTCATATGATTTCGCCTATTCAATAGGTTAAAGGGTAATGTCCATAGTGTGAAAATGCAGAGCAGTCGATTAGTATGCACTCTTCAATTGTATGACCTCCGTTAAAGAGTAACTCCACTTTTGTTGAGAAAAAAACATTCCCCTCTGGGTGATATAAGTACATTGCAATGATTTTAACAATCTTTGTTGCAGGTTCCTACCTTTTGGTATTCTGAAGAAATCCCTGTGTATTTGTCTGTGTCCATGTGGTAAGTGAATCTAATGGGAGTGGTTTCTTAATTATCAGCCAGCTGCTGCACCTGCAAGGCTCTAATGAGGAAAATTCCAGGATCTGCATCACTTTAGATGTGATTTCCTATTGGGAGTATCTCATCAAAAATTTTATTTTTCTTGCAAGGAATGCCTGATATCTGACCTGTATCTTAGTGTAGACTTCTGGGAAAATCAGTGAGTCAATCACACAAGCAGGAAATGATGTTTCATTCTGTACAAATTCTGTGTATGGAACACCTCCAGGTAGCCATATTGCATTGCATTTTACAGAAAATTACAGCACTGCAGATGGAAAAGGAAAGGTAATTTTTAATAACATTCAATTACAATATGACTTGAGTTGCAATTGTATATGCTATATTATTCTTTTTTAATTTGCTATTTCTTTTTCCCACGAAAGTGGATTTACCCTTTAATTGCTGTGGGTTACTGCATGCTTTACATCACCCTTGCACCTTACATTGCCTTATTAAGTAAGCTCATTCAAATGTATTTTGGACACTCTTTATATCATATGCCTACACTGCAAAACAAGGAGCAGTGTAGCAGCTTCTGATGTTTGCACACACAACTGAAGTATTAATTGATAATCTTTAAATGCAGTATTACTGGATACACCTATAACACCACTTTTTGTCAGCTTCAATTATCAAGCAGCGACGGAAAAGCAAATGTGGACATTGTGTCCATCATACAGATCTGTAGATTGCATAAGAAAGCTCTTAGCATGTTTATGAACCTGCCTTTGCTTAGATCTTATTCCTCTTACTTAAGGGAGACAAAAAGGAAAGGAAGAAACACATTTTTGGTATTTTGTTAAATAGCTGTGCTTGTATGTACCTATTTATTTTATCCTATCTTAAACCTTCTTGACATGTGTTGATTGGTATCATGTAGGTGTCCTGCAGGTGTGTGGGCTGTCATTTTCTTGGTTGTGTTTGCTTAAGATAGTTTACTGTCTGGGAGTTTTGATATCTAAGACCTGCTCCAAGTTCTGGCATGAAGGAGCTTGTAGCCCCATCTCTGGAGTGTTAGCTACTTCTTTCTAAGCTGTGCATGCAAAAACTGTACAAGTTTTAGTTATTTTAAATGTCCAAAGAAGGAGAAAAACACTTTAAAAAATGAAAATAATATATCTAAGTTTTTATAATAGTAAAGAAACTGATAGTCTTTCTGTGTATTTGCTGAAAGGGGACATTAAATAATATAGTGGAAATTAGTATTATATTTCTTGTGCTAGCCACATTTCATATAATTTTTGAAGATTGACATTTTAAGAAAGGAAACACGATAAATCAATTCTCTCCAGAAATTGTTTGGGCCTTTGAATCAATCAAATCAATCATAGATTCAGTGAGTGCATGTAAACTTCTCATCCTTTTCTCATTCTGGGGACAGATCAGTGACAGCTCTGATGTATATATTGCATAAAATCACAAAACAATTCTCCTGCACTTGGGTGGTAGGTCTAGGGATGTACAGTGCAGTCAACTCTTTTTATATGATGCCAGTGGTCTTGCTACCCTCCTCAGAACAATGGGTATCCTTGGAACTGTAAAATATTAGAAAAAAGGGGGGCACACTGACCTAGTGAATTACCAAAAATATTTTTAATAAAAGTAAAAACAGCAATGGTTTTACTCATAGATACAAACGTGGTATATAAGCATCTCATGGCAAAAGCAAAAGCAAACAGTTTCTCTCAGGTCTGTTGTAGGAACCGGTGATGCCTGAAGACCAGACGGTATTATGGAGTGGCTAATGCGTTTGGAGGGAGGACCTTTTTCTTCAGAGCCAAAGCGATGGCTCTGAAAAAGAGGGTCCTCCCTCGAAATCCAGTACAAATCTCTAATTTATTTTTAACATTTAAAAAATGATTGCCATATAATTTACCATAATCTTTTTATTACCAAATGCATAAAAGCACTTCTCTTCCTTTTGCTTATTTTCTTTCTTCTTCCTTTCTCTTTTTCCCTTTATAGGTTTTTACTTTGGGCTTAGATTTATTTTGTTCTTGATAAATTTCTTAAGCACATCTAAAACCTCCTATCCTTTATAGCCAGGGAAGTTTCAATTTTTGCCTCTGTTTAATTTTCAGTTGCCATGGGCAGTTGCACATGTGATCAGTTATGATGCCAGCTATTTAATGGCTTGACAATTTGGTTGAGAGCACAAACAACTGTGACAGCCCGTTAGTTTCTGACAACATTTGCCCTATGTATTATGCTGTGGACAATGGACACATTTTTCAGATTTGAATGTTGCTGCATTAAATGTCATTTAGGCGTATCGTACAGGTTTTTTATGTTTTTTTCTGGACAAATGTTGTGTAAATTGTCCAGTACTATATGATAGAGGCAAAAGTTTTAAATTTTTAATTGTGCCTTAACCTCCCTGGCGGTATGATTATTTCGGATTTTAGGTGCTGAAAGCGGTACAATTATTTTGCATGGAAATTTGGTGTTTTATATTGTAGGCCTGTAATTCTTAACAATAACACACTTAAATCTGTCCAAACAAGAGTCTAGTAGATATCCCGGGTATGATAAAGTTTGAAACACAAAAACATAAATTATAATATAATAAAAAAAAAATAATAATTAAAAAAAAATAAAAATAAATAGTAATAAAATAAATTTCCACACGATTCACTATCGCTCAAATCTGCAAGTGTTCTAATTTACTATCGCTGTTTTCTAGCTGGTCTAAAGCCATTTTTGACGTAAAGGGACACTTTTTGGTTGTTATGGACAATCTCCAGTTTCCAGGCAGAAAGAACAGTATATGCAATATAAAACTGCATGCAGGGCATGGGCCAGAGCACTGGGGACAAATGGGATGTGAAATAATTTCATACAGTACTGTAATCTGTAAGATTACAGTACTGTATGTGTTATGCTTTTTACATTTTTTTGAATTTGCCGCCAGGCTCCACCCCCGTGCGTCGCGATGCTCACAGGGAACGGGGCCTGGCACAGAGAGGCTTCGGAACAGGACACAGCCCGCGGACACTGCGGGGGACATCGCAGGATCCCGGGGACAAGGTAAGTAAGGAGGCACCAGGATCCTGCGATGCAATCCCGAGTGTGGCTCGGGGTTACCGCTAATGGTCCTGAATTTTAACCTCGAGCCACACTCGGGAAAACCACCAGGGAGGTTAACTGTAAACTGAAAGATGTTCCTTTTGATTGCCATTTCTCCTGAAAAATAGCAGTGCATTTGATGTTATATGAGTTTTCTAAGGCACTCTTCTGCCCGCAGCCTCATAACTGTGTGACATTTAAGGTAATGTGGCTTCTGACTGCTAGTCTCAGGAGATTTGGAGATATCACCACTGTTCTCCTTGTAGGCTCTGACATGAGCAAAGCACTGCCTCTACCAAGATGGCTGTCCCTTCCTAGACGATGCAGAACAAGGCATGGTAACTATCAGCTGCTGAGTGACCACAGGCATAATTGATGCTTAATCCTTTGCCCTGTGCTTGGCCTTTTTGGGCACAGCTAACAAAGTTTAGCTCTTCCTAAATACAAAATAAAAAACGATAGCATTTTAATTAGCAGTAGCTTATATGAAATACCGTATGTATCAGTGCAGCACTATCTAATAGTTGATTAATACCATGTTGAAAATAAACAAGAATCAACTGTACTAATTGCCCACTCTCTAATATATCATTTTCTGGATACTGCTGATAGGCACATCACAGTGGATCTGAATATATGTTATCATCACCACCTAAATATTGTGTATATGCTTGATATGTGATGAACATTACATCATGGAAATGATTTACTAAAGGCAAATAGGCAGTTCATTTTTCAAGGGAATAGTTTAGTGAACAAGGTAAAACTCTACTGACTTACATCTATGGGGTTGATTTACTAAAACTGATGAGTGCAAAATCTGGTACATCTGTGCATGGTAGCCAATCGCTTCTAATTTCAGCTTGTTTAATTAAGCTTTGACAAAAACAAAAACTGGAATTTGATTGGTTTTTATGCAGAGCTGCACCAGGTTTTGCACAGCGCAAGATTTTTTGCGCTTTTGTTTTAGTAAATCAACCCCTATGTGTATCATTATGGAAGCAAAACCATCCCGTTGCCTCTTTTTAGCATAATAACGACAGGGGTGTTCCAAAAGACAAAATTTGGTGGGGACAATTAAATTATTGCTTCTCTGAATACAGTTTAATTAATTATTGATTAATTACATTAATCATGCAATTATTAGTACTCAAGTGCATGCGACGGAAAACAAAAGAACATCCACATGGCTAATCCAGCTCAAGGGGAACCTCAGTCTCAACAGTTTGATGTAAAGATTATATTTTATTCTTCATTGTGTTTCATTTTTGCTACTAGTTATTGAAATTCTTGGCACGTTGGAACATAATGCCACTGGCAGCATGTAAATTCGTCCTACACATATAATTAGATCTCAATATGATTGTTGATCTACAGACTCAAACCATCATCTACAGGTTGTAAACTCTCACAGGGAAAAATGCCAGAAAATGCAAATCGTAAGCACAGTAAATACCATCTCTCAAAGTGCCAATTTGTTTCTCCCCAAATACTTTGTACTACTGAAAAACACCCACAAAATAAAACTACCAGGTGCAAGCCAACTATTTCCTTTCCTGTAAAGTTTAATATCTTTAATATTCAGCATTTTTTAAAACAAGGGCACTGACTTCTCCCACCAAAAATCAGTAATATCATTGACTGATGACACACAAAAACACAACAATTAGGTACACATTAGAATGTGAAAATTATGTCAAGTACATATGTAATATATAATATTCCATGTTATTGCTTGTTGCCAGGTTGTCATTACTTGTTAATGATATGTATACACAATCTGCATGTATTTACAATAATTATGTCTTGTATCTCACAGATTAGAAAAGTGAGATGTGACACCTCAAGCTTGGATACTTCCAGAATATTACATTTTTGTTTCTTGAAGGTTTTAAATGCATTCAGTAAATATTCAACATTTAAGCACTGTAATTATCATGATATGCTAAAATAATGGTTCCAGTTTTTTTTTTACCACCTAACCAGTGTCAGGTAGGTATGCTAGATTTAATATATGAAGGTGTTCTTCCTGAGAATTAGAGTTACCTCCTCTCAGCCACCAGTCTGATTCAAACTTGCTCTAAAGCCTCGTACACACGATCGGATTTTCCGCAGACAATGCGTCAGACTTTTGTCCGAAGGGCGTGGGCCCGGATTTTGTCTTGCATACAAACAGTACACAATTGTCGGCCAACAAACACGAACGTAGTGACGTACTATGTGGAATTTCAGCTCATAAGCGTCACCCTTTGGGCACCTTCTGCTAATGTCATCTTTGGTGAGCATTGATTCCGAGCATGCATGTTTGTACTTTTTACTTTTGTGTGACGGACTTGTGTACACACGATACGAAAATCTGACAACAAACTGTTGTCTGCCAAAAATTTACTAGCCTGCCATCCAACATTTATTGGCGGTAAGTTGGCCAACAATTGTCTGATGGAGCGTACTAACGGTCAGATTTTAGGCAAACAGTCTGTCATCACACAATTCCCAGACGAAAATCCGATTGTGTGTACGAGGCTTTAGAGACGAAATCTGGTTACGAAGTTAAAATAACGTAACCTCTTAGTAAGAACATCCTTATACATCGAGAAATTAAAGTTTTTATAAACACTTTTTTTTATGCCCTCTGGGAAAGGTAACTTTCTCTATCTGTCCCGGTGACTAGTGAAAAGCTGGATGCACACTGTTAGAAAATCGGGCGAACAATCTTCTGGTTTTCCTTAATGTTACAAAGCAATTCGAAATCGAGAATGCTTCTAATTGTATGAACATTTTTGAACAACGAAGACTTTTTTGTTGTTTGACCTATTGTTGTTTGTTGTTTCTGATAATACGCAGTCCTTTCGTATCCTATTTTTCTTGTACAAAAACAGTACACATTATTCCTCGTATGAAAATTTTACAGTTTTCTCCTACTGTTGTAGCTACAGGACAACAGATCAATGGAAATCTTAAAGAGAAAACTACAATATATTATTTTCCAAAAAACTGAGGGATTGATTTACTAAAACTGAGAGTGCAAAATCTGGTGCAGCTGTGCATGGTAGCCAATCAGCTTCTAACTTCAGCTTGTCCAATTAAGCTTTGACAAAAAAAAACTGGAAGCTGATTTCTATGCAGAGTTGCAGTAGATTTTGCACTCTCCGGTTTTAGTAAATCAACCCAAGTGTTTGATTGGAAGACAGGAATGCAGAAGGGATGAGTAAACTTTAAGCTTGAAATGTGTTCTGAATTCAATAAATAGAGCTGCAATACACACCAATCATTGAATTTGAATTAATTATCAATTGGATGTTTTATCCTTACAGCTTCAAAACGTATTACATTGACTCCTAGTATGCTCTTTCCCATGTGGAATTTATCATGTTAAGAATAGCAGAGAAAGAGATGTGTATGGTGTAATTTGTGCAGTGTGTTTTTGATAGGGTAATGAGAAATTTATGATAGAAATAAAAATTAGAAGTGTCCCTGTTCTGCCAAGCTTCTTCCCCACACTCTCTTTCTCTCCTTGCCACTGTGCACTATTGTGTCCCTTTTCTGCTGCTGATTAAATCACTGGTGTTACATACTGTATTTAGCTAGAATAAAAAAAGACATAGCATTTGGACTTCAGCCACACTTCTGTGTTCCAGCAGCTTTTACAGATATGCCTATTTTACATTGTGACACAGTAGAAAATGACAGGGTCACTTTATGTAAAACAAAAAAAATCAGTAGTCTTTTTTTATTGACCATTTATTTGAATTACATAACTCTCTACATGAACAGTCTAGATGAGGTCTTAATTATGTTTATATGTGGTAAAATAATGCCTCCCTCTCCCTGAAGTTTTTTTCTTTTTTACCACAATAAATTATCTTTCTAACCTCAGAAGCTGCCATTTGGTTTTCTATGTTGTTGATTTACACAATATTACACAGAATTCAATTTTGCTATCTGGCCACCCAATCAACCATTGTGTCTTTGTCAGCAGCATGTAAGTTGCAAACATCTTTGTGATATACCCAAACACATAAACAGTAGTTCTTGACTCCAACTGCTATAATTAATAAACAAATTAGGTGTAATTAGCCAAATTCCGAACCATATGTGATCTCCATAAAATCTGAGGCCAGCCAAAGTATTAATTACCAAGCATTGCTTTTTGGATTCAGTGTTTAGATTGTTAGTTAACGTTTTGGAAAAGTAGGAACGGGTTAGACCCTCTTCCAAATTTTTTTGTATGTTTTCTGTATCTCCACAGGGGAAATTTACAATGGTATTTACCCTGGTAACCATTTTCACCGAGACAGAAAGTAAGTAGAGATCTTACATTTGAGAGTTCTCATAAGAGCAAGACATGAGAGTAAATCTTCAAATGTAGACAATTACTTTATTGGCAATTATTTTAGAATTCCCCTCTATTTTGGGAAGGGGAATCTACCTAGCATGGAAAAGACAGCAAAGTACAACCTAGTAGTGGTTTGAATCTTTTTCATAGTCTATCCAGAACAACTAGCTGACTTGGCTAAATGCACATGCATTACTTTTCTAGCTATGTACACATTGAAAGTTTATTACAAATACATCTTAAAACTGAACTTCACTCTGTCAATCAAAATTGACTATTTTTATTCATTATACTGCTAGCATTAGTAAATAGAAGGTAAAATATATCATATTTACTTATTTTCATCTTTTTTTTACATTTCTTTAGTTACTTCCTGGTTTCCAGGCCTAGATAAATGATGTCACACATCCCAGGAGTTTTCAGAAGGGGCGGAGGGGCTTTCTCAAGTAACAATTTTGGTCTGTGGTGCTCAGATACAGTGTAGTTTAATTAGTATTTAAGGTACAGGTCTGCCCTATGCAGAGTTGATAAAATTTGTTAGTACTAAACAGGTACCCTATTTCAAGAAGTGAAAGCAGTCATGGGGCCATGCTGAGGCTTGAATCAATGCAGATTTATCCTACATCCACCCCATTGTCTCCAGCAGCATCCTTCCCAAGGTAGGTGTCTCTATCACAGTTGTAGGAGCTAAATATAAAAATGTCCCCAAATCACCCTCCGACCCACCATCCTAATTGCAGCTTGGCAAAACTGTTCCTGTTTCAGCTAGTGCAATCAGCCCTCTTCTGCAAGTTCATAGTTTGTGCTACACCACAGTGGCAGGTACCGAGCTGCTATTATTTTGCTCAAAAGGCCCTTCATCATTATTTGGAATATAATGTGTTCGTGTCTCTGGACCCTGCTGTCAGCAGCAGGGTGCATATGACCACTGACAGGTGGTCCAGTGAGCATCTACAAGGACACTAGTTGGTACACTAGGTCAGTCTTCTAGTTTCTGGAAAAGTGCAGGATGGGGGAACACCAGTGTTTTATTTGTTGATGACAGCACAGTCATCTGTATCCCCTCATTCTCATTGGCTTCATTTTCTAACTCCTTGCAACCAGCAGTCCATAAGCACCCATTCAAGCACCCACAATTCAATGTGAAGTTCCCTAGTGTCCAGGAGGTTCTTTCTCAGGCATAAAGTTTGTGCCCACTTTAGGTAGTTATCACCAGCCATGCCTGGAAGAAATGCAGCTCATCTGTGATTGGCTCACTTTCATTACAATAAACCAGTCTTGAATTATTAATGATTACAAAACCCCTGCTGCTGATGTAACAGTCTATACTCTTAAGTGTCACCCAGCCACCCTAAAAATGTGATACCTGCAACCAATACCAGCTCCTGCCACCTCCTCTGGCATATTCTGATGTTCTAGCACTGTAAAAGCGCCACACAATGTTTATGCAGCACAACCGCAGTTGCAACATTTCTATTGTTTGCAGTAGGGTAAATTATGTAGTAAGCCTCAGGGTTTGTAACCTATTCTGGTACTAAAGGTGGTAAAGGTCACATTTTATGTCACTATGCCTGCCCTGGTAGTTCCAAAATGTTTCACCTTTCTGTATGACATGCTTAATGAACATTAACAAATGCGGTTTTACTGCAAGAAAATTGAGGTGTCCTGGCAACATATTTTCTTCTTATGCACTGTAAAGGTGCCAAACAATGTTTCAGCAGCTTGATCGCAGCTGCAACATTTCAAATCCTGTGTTATGCCCCTATGTTTGCAGACTTTTTTTGGGGACTCCAGCTTTTAAAAATATATGTGGCAATTGTCTCCCAGATAATACACTCTAATGTTTATTTCAAAATAAAACCTGCCTCATATTTTCATTTTAAATTGCAGCTTAATCAAGCTGACCAAAGGGAGCCCATCCGCACTCTATGAACTCAATATGAAAGCAGGAAGTTGCACACCAAGGGTATCAGATCACATCCAACTTTATTAAACACAGACATAGCACACTGCAGGTCTGACTAGAACCTCTCTAAGGTTTTTTCTGATCTATGTAAAAATGCCATTGATATGTTTACAACATATCTGTCTATAAGCATGATATGGAGCAAAAAGTGTGTCAAGAATGTAAACCTTTAAATAAAACAGTGGGAAAAAGTTTCAACCCAGTTCAACCTAGCCATTTCTTGTTTTTTGTTCCAGCTATCTCTGTATTGGCTCAATCTAGGTCAATTCTGTAATGGAGTAGACCACTTTTCTAATCTCCAGTATTCTTTTTAAAATTTTAATTAATTTCTCCCTGGTTGCGTCTTTGTGAAGGTAGAATATAGTAGTGAGAATATGTTATGTATGTTTAGTAGCCATATTTATATAATTACGTAAGGGTGTGCCATTTGGTATTTTCTACATAGCGCTGATAGTCCTAGTTATTTTGATAATCTCATTACCCATTTGAAAAACTCTGAAATACAAGTGTTTAAGCAAATGGCACTAAAACAAAATTTAAAGCAGTGTATGAAAAGATAAATATAATATTTTTGTGGTTAGAGCTTTAATTTCCTGCATCTTTCTGCTTCAGCGCCTATCAGAATACAAGCATGAATTATGGGATCATTTTAAAAGATTTAAATGCTCCAGTGACTGTCAGATTTAAAGTGATTTGCTTTTTAATTACATAGCAACCGTTTAATACACAACATGGAATCGAGTTGTTGTAATTGCTAAGAAATCTTTTTTTCCCTGTTTAGCACGCAAAAGGTGTGTAAGACGTGATTATATTTCTTGTCAATGCACTATTAAAACATACATTATGGTAATTGTCAATAGGTGACACAGTACAGCACTGCACTATTATACAGCGCCACGGAAAATGTTGGTGCTATATAAAAATACACTAATCATAATGACAATACTTAAAAGGTACTGTAAGAAGACATTCTAATTTCTGTACATTAATATATATTTTGTAGACATTATTATATATTGGAGCTAAGTTTTAGTCAAAATGCCTTTGACATATTGCATTTACTTCTGTTTCTCATAAATGCTTATTGTAACATTTATTAAATAAATATTTAAAAAAGGAAAAAAAACAAAGGGGGTGGCAATTGTCAAGCCTCATTTCCCAACACTGTGTTATGAAAAAAACCACAATATGCTGTATAATGTCCGTTGAGTGCACTTCACAAATCCAACAAGTAATCAATGGTGTGGGCTTCTTGTATAATGCAGAGCTCTAGTGAAGGAGTGGATATGGGCATTTTAAAAGATAAGATGTCAGTGCTTTACTGGCATCAACACTTCAATTGCAACTGCAATTTTCTTCTGGCAAAAAAAAAAAAAAAAAACTGTTTCAAGTAAACATTGACAGTGACATCGAAGAACCAATGATTGTTCAACTGGGGAAAAAGTTCTAATAATAATAGTAGACAATATACAGCATATGTGTATATATATATATATATATATATATATATATATATATATATATATATATATATATATAGCACACGCTGAAACCCTGATTTGGCATTACCCTCACAATTTGCGTACCTTCAATCATAGCATATTTTAGGTGAATTTAGAGTATAACCTATTTTTTTTTTTAAGTTATGTATTAGTCCTTATAAGTTATTTTTAATGGCATTATTCTTGATAGACAGGATGGAAGGTTTGATCATCACCAAGCCCAGCAAGATGATGAACTTTTCAAAAGCAGCAGCCTTTTTTTAACAATCAGAATGTTCCTTTATTGAACAAAGACATGGTACAAAGGAAAAATATGGACAATATCAAGAAGTACATTACGCACTGACAGTTCTAAAGAGAGCAAAATACACATCAGGTGAACCGATAAACGAATGGCAAATGCAACAATCTTGTGGGAGTACAATGCATGGACCAGGATACAGGAAGCCTATGAACAATGCTAAAATGTACAGATTTATGTTACTTTTGTAACTGCCCCACAAATCCTTTCATGCCTCCTATGAAATAATCCTAGTCTGGCTAAGCATCTAAAAATAATTTCAATCTCAAGCTGGAAAAAGGCAAATCTCTACTTCAAGCTATTTCTTGAGTGGCTAAGCATCCCGGCTCAGGCCATTTTGATTGGGTAGCAGTTCAACTGATGTTAGAAAGTTCCTTCCTCTTATTTCAGGTTTGGTCCTACTCGAGCCACTTGAGGTACACAACTGAAAAAAATAGCAGCAACGCAGCAGAAGTCAGCTGAAACATTTTTGGGGGAGGGGGCACATATTATAGTCTATTTGGGGAGGCATTGTAACCCCCAAGTATTGCTGGCTGTGGTTGCATAATATGTGATTATTTAAACACATAGGTGGTCACAGGAAAAGTGCAACATAATTCTAGTAGAGGGCACATAACTGAAGCAGTGAGCAATTCTTGTGAATCCACTTCTATAATGAATTACACTCCTTCCTCACAGCTTAAACCAAAAGCGCAGTGTACATGTCATTGTGAGGCGTAGCCAGCCAAACCTACTGAAAAAGTGCAACTGATGACTAGAAAAGAAGCCCACACAGTTTCTTTCTTATCTTCGTAAACATACTGTTTGCTTCTCCTTTGAATATTTATACTTTGACTTGATTTATGTTTCTGTAGGAATTAGTCAAAAATTTTGATGGATATACAATAAAACCACCAAAACTACTTTAGTCATAAAAAAAAATGTTTCTTTTCTTGTCTTTGCTTTTTTTTCAAGTTCTTTGTTGTTTTCTAATAGACTTTTACCAGATGAGTTACATGAAGCAAACAGACAGGGAACAAATGACTGGATTAATAGAATTATCCAGAAATGACAGCAAAGAATGTGAGTGATAACTAACACTTGACCCAGTAAAACTCTTATAATTGATTCATCTTCAATGTGTAACTAATTTATTATCTTTTCTTAGACAATGTCATTTAAGTCAGGCAGAGCATATAAGTGAGCAAAATGTATTAGAACCTGACATTTGACAGATGGTAAATACAGTATGAGTGTTACGTTCAGATTTCACTTAGCCCATAAATATACAGCACACCAGGCAAGCATTCCCTCTGTCTTGGGCTACCAGTCATTTATTTATTTCTTCTATTTGTATATTATGACAACAGTATATTAAAGTGTATCTAAACCCAAAAACAAAAATGGCACATTTTGCAGCTTAATATTCTTTGCATGTGGTGGCTGCATTTGTTTTCTTTTTCCTCTTAATTTTCAACTGGTAATCCTGCCAGTAACAAACTTACTCACTATTAGGGATGAGCTTTATGTTCGTCTCGAACATTGGCTGTTCGCCCGTTCACCGAATAGCGAACAATTTGGGGTGTTCGCGGCAAATTCGAAACCCGTGGAACACCCTTTAAATGTCTAAGGGAGAAATCAAAAGTGCTAATTTTAAAGGTTAATATGTAAGTTATTGTCATAAAAAGTATTTGGGGACCCGGGTCCTGCTCTGTTTGTGACAGCTCTTATATAACTGAGGGCGGGGCCACCAGGTGACCCCACCCCCCTCTGATGCACGGGGACTTCCCTAAGGCTTTTCCTATGGTGTCAGAGGGGGGCGGGGTCACCCGTTTACATAAGAGCTGTCACAAGAGTTATATAAGAGCTGTCACAAGAACAGAAGCATCACACAGCGGGAGACTCCCATTGAGGCGGATCGTCCAGAGGACGAAGCAAGGAAGGAGAACCTGGAAGAAGATGCCGGAAGAAAAGACCGGAGGAAGAAGCAGAGGACAGGAAGAAGAAGCAGAGGAAGATATAGGAAGAAGCGGTGGAAGAACAAGATGGAGGAAGAAGAAGAAAACCGAAGGAAGACCAGAAGAAGATGGAAGAAGAAGCGGGGAAAGAAGAAGACATTAATAAAGGAATTGTCATAAACTGGCTATTGTCTTTTTTAACATTTTTGACACTTTTTTTGTGAAATGGTAGGGGTACATTACCAATTCACACGGGGGGCTGGGATCTGGGAGTCCCTTTGTTAAAAGGGGCTTCCAGATTCTGATAAGCCCCCCGCCCGCATACCCCTACAACCACCGGGCAAGGGTTGTGGGGACAACATGGGGACACGGTGCGTTGGGGGGCTACCCCAAAGTATCCTTCCCATGTTGAGGGCATGTGGCCTGGTACGGTTCAGGAGGGGGGGCGCTCTCTCAACCCCTCTTTTCCTGCGGCCTGCCAGGTTGCGTGCTTGGATAAGGGTCTGGTATGGATTTTTGGTGGGACCCCCACGCCATTTTTTTAAAATTTTGGCACGGGGTTCCCCTTAAAATCCATACCAGACCCTTCAGGTCTGGTATGAATTTTGAGGGGGACCCCATGCCATTTTTTTTCAATTTTGGTGCGGGGTTCCCCTTAATATCCATACCAGACCTGAAGGGTCTGGTATGGAATTTGGGGGGACCCCTTGAAATTTTTTTTTTAATTTTGGTTCGGGGTTCCCCTTAATATTCATACCAGACCCAAAGGGCCTGGTAATGGACTGTGTGGGAATCCCATGCCGTTTTTTTTAATGACTTTTATGTGTATTGCAGGGACTGACAATTCATTATAGCCACGAGTACTTTTAAATGACCTTTTTCCTTTAGAAATGTCATTTTGCTCTTGGGCTGTTCTAAACACAGGAAACATGCGCCACTTTACAGGTATACTATATATATTTGGGTGGGGCCTGTGACGCTGACGTCATTACGTTCTTTCTATCGAGACTAATGGGAAGCAAGCTGATTATAGGAAGCCTGTGGAGACGTCGCGAATATAACAGATGATCTGTGATGACTAATTGCCCAATTTGAATGGAATCTCTTGTAAGTGCAATCATTTTTATTCAATAAATTCCTCATTTAAACGATTACGCTAAAACAGAAACACTTTCGTTTCTGTTTTTTGAGTACAACGGATCCAGCTGCCTAACTGATGCCGCTATAGGTTCCTGGGAGACCTTATCATTCCCTGTGTTTGGTGAGACCACCTACGGTGGTCACTTGCAGCTGGTAAGGAGCCTCTATTCTCACATTGGGTGTGCGATTATCTTGAAACTAGGATTTGGTTTCATACACCTACCTCTGGACTATCATCCTCACTTCTTTTATGGACTTGTTTCTTATCTATTTTTTCACTGATTATTTCTGAGATGGGTTTTTACACTCATAAAAATTTTTGTACTTTTTTTAACATTGTTTTTTATATGTGTCATTATAAGTCAGGTTGATTTATCACAACAATCAATTTTATGTGTTTTTTTCTATTGCACACCACAATTTTTCTTTGTGTGGTATCTGCCTTACTTTTTCTGGATGAAGGTTTTTTCACCATTACTTTTTTTCAGTTTGATTTTTATTTTTATTTTTATTTATATATTTTTTCAACTTTATATATAATTTATTTATATTGTAATTGGTATCTGCTTTTGTTTTTCATGAGAATTTCTTTCATTATTCCTTTGTTGTGATTATTCATGATTTAGCGCTGCATCTTTTTTTTCACATACTATAGACACCCCCCAGGTATGAAATTTAAAGGAATATTTCACTTTTATTGTTTCACTTTAAGCATTATTAAAATCACTGCTCCCGAAAAAACGTTAGTTTTTAAAAAAAATTTTTGCATTGATCCATGTCCTCTGGGGCCGGACCCAGGTCCCCAAACCCTTTTTAGGACAATAACTTGCATATAAGCCTTTAAAATTAGCACTTTTGATTATTCATGTTTGTGTCCCATAGACTTTAACGGTGTTCGCGTGTTCGAACAAATTTTTTTGCCTGTTCGCATGTTCTGCTGCGAACCGAACTGGAGGGTGTTCGGCTCATCCCTACACACTTTATCCATTCTCACTTTAGGCTGCTGTCCTAATTTAGAATAGAAACACCTCCTCACCACTCACATCCATTACATAGGGAGAAGGATTTGTGTAAATGACAGAAAAAGAAGAGTGCTGAGAACAACCCTGGGCCAAATTACGTTTGTTGGGGACTACCATTTTATTAACGCTTAAAGGGCAAAAAAAAAAGCAAAATATCTTTAACCACTTCAGCCCCGGAAGAATTTACCCCCTACCTGACCAGAGCACTGTGTTCCTATTAGCTAGGAACCACGATCTGTCACTTCCTGTAGTTAGTCCCTCCCCCTTCAGTTAGAATCACCTCTCAGGGAACACAGTTCATAGTAAGTTCTTGTTTTTTTAAATTCTTTATTTATAATTTTTATTAATACATGCAGGAGATGAGATTCTCAACATAACAACAGATATCATTAAACATACATATTGACAGATCTAGTGCACCCTCTGATACATTGGGTAGTTCTAGAGGAAAATCCCCCAGGGCACACTACAACTATAGAGATGCCGGGACCATGTGGAGGACCTTCCTGCATGAGGCAGAAAGCCTGAAAAACTGACAAAAAAACTAAACAAAAAGGAGAAGGAGCTTAAAAAGGGGGGAAGGAGGGGAGGGCATAATGAAAGGAGGCGGAACTAAGGGGAAGGGATGGTGGGGGGTGTGCGATATCTGGGAACCCCAGGGAGGAAGGTACCTCTCAACCACTTAATATACATGCAGAAAGCCCAACTATGACTGTGAACCAATTATGCCTTGATATTCAGAAGAACAGGTGAACTCTGTCCAATAGAATCACATTGTATGGCAGCTTTCTTCTCAGAGGTTGGCTGATGCAACAATAGGACAGAGCTGGGCAGCATTAGTAACAGAACTTCACACTGAGATATAGCACGGGACTAAAATTTCATGGGACAAGGGAATTTAAACTGGGATAGCTGGCAAGTATGAGGCAGCTGCTTTGGGCCCCACAACAATGACAGGGCCCAGGGCAGCTGCCCCTTTTGCCCTGCCTTAAAGACGGCCTTGGGCCCACTGCATTCAAGAATGTTTGTGGTGGTGGTTGGGGGGGGGGTGGAGTGGCAGTGAATGTGATGGATATAATGTTAAGTAGTATTGTGCACACTGTACTTGCCTTTTTTTTTTCTTCAAACATTGCAGTGGCATGCTGCAAACAAAAAACAGTTCTAGGAAGAAAGATGACCTGTAATAAGTGAATGTTCCACTTTGCTCACCTTAAACTTAAAAAGCATCTATTGACATAAAATAACCTCTGTGGATGCTGTAGAGGTTTTGTTGACTTTACCTTTGTGCTAACTATTTTTTAGTGGAAAGTATCAGTCTCCATGAGCATTTTTAATAGGTTTAAATACCTGCATTTGGATAATGTAAATGCTACTGTTTCTCACTTTAATACATGATATACTATACATCTGTATTTGACCACTGTGAGTCTTTTTCTTACAACTTCCGGTATGTATGCTGGACACCTGTCTATGAGAAACTGCAGTACCTTTGATCATTTGGTAAAGAATGGAATCAGAATTTTGGATGCTTTATGACCTTCTTGAAAGGAAGAGGAGAACTGTGGGTGGTGGCACTTGATGGTGATTTGTTTGATGCATTTGGTAGTTGATGAAGTTTAAAGATATATTCGTAATTTAGATTTTTGTGAACTTCAACAACTTCATTTTTTTGTATTTATATATGAATATATGTATTATATCTGAATTTGCACAGATGTGCTGTATTCAGTTACATGCATGGATTTGCACTGATTTACAGTATGTGATTTTAAGCATTTCACTATCATTTGAATTAGTGTCCCAGCAGGATCTCTATGCAGAGCATTTGTTGTTGGACATTAGTGTTACAGTACCACCAGAATTCCTGCCACACTAAATATACACTTGATATACATACATGTGAACTTCATATAATTGTGCTAAGATAGTCTGTTAATTTGCACATCCCTGCCGAAATGCACCATCAGGAGGAAAACAACACTATTCACTTTTACAGCTCTTCATTTTCTGGAGTCACCTGCCTGCTCAGTTATGAATGAGCATAAACATAAAAGTACAGCTCTTTCTGTGGTCTCCCATCCTGGATGCTTCCTAACCATCTGCTTCCTGGTTCCAGCACCTAAAAATGTATTAGATTGGCAGCACTGATCAGTGCAAGAGATCCAGTGTGTAACCTCCTGAAGGCAGGGACTCCTGTAATGTTCTAGTCTATGTAAAATCCCTGTAATGCTCCATTGAGTTAATACCAGGCCATATGCTCTTTGGCACAGAATGTGTGGATGATTTAAAGGGAGATACCCCCTAATACATTAGCTTGAACACTCCATCAGAATATTGGACTGGATTGTTGAACCAGACCACCTGTGACATTTCCGAAGTTTAATGCTGATTTGAAGAAGTGAAAGGGAGTGGGCACAAGCAGAATAACAGTTCTTAGCTGATATGTTTTGTTCATGTTCCAGGATTGTTGAGTCATTAAAAAGTAGTGCTCCTTATTTGAAATATCTGAAAAGTGTGAACTGTGCCAGCTGGCCAACATAATCAAACCTGCAACAGTTCTGCTGTGACACTGCGTTTCATGGTTCATTCCATTAAACTGGAGAAGAACTTTACTCCAGTTAACAGCACAATCTTAAACCGTGTGATGTGTTTCTATCTACTTTGCTGTGTTGTCTAACCTTCTCCTGGGTCATTTTCACCATATCTGAAGAAAGTTATAGTTTGCTCTAGAAATGACTGTTGCCCAGCCCTCCTTTTAGCTAGTCAATTATTAACACACGCTGAAATGTTTAAAGTAACACGGAGGAACAGTAGAAAAACATATTTCATTAACTCTCTTTACATAGGCTACAAGTTAATCTATGTTTAACTTAATAAATAAGCAATATGTGCATAATAATATTTTGAAGTATAGCTAATTTTGTATTTAGAGCATATATTTCATTATATGGTAACAATACTTTGTATACCCAGTTTCTTTTTTTTATCTCTGTGCACACTACATTTATGCTTGGAATAAATACACCAAACTTATTTTTTACAGCTTGGCCATTTATTTAGACTTCTACTGGGTACTGAACCTGTCAGAGGATTCTAAGCAGGTCCATTAAAAAAAAATTTAAGGAAAATGTGTTTTTGTGTTCTCATCTGTTACAGCTATACTGACCTTTAATCCATTGAAAAAAAATATACAGTATATTTTTTTAAGTTTTCATTAAAATTAAGCACAAAGCAATATGTGATTCCCCTCTCACTTTTGCTAAAAGAAGTTCACGCAGAATCTGGGGCAGCGGTGCATAGTAACCAATCAGCTTCTAACTTCAGCTTGTTCAATTAAAGAGTAACTCCAATTTTGTTGAGAAAAAAAATTCCCCTCTGGGTGATCTGTGTACATTTCAAGGATTATACCAACCTTTGTTGCAGATTCCTACCTTTTGTTATTATGAAGTAAACCCTGTATGTTCCTCTGTGCCTCAGTACTGAGTGGGTCTAATGGGAGATGGTTCATAATTATCTATCAGGTGTGCACCTGCAGGCCTCTAATGCAGAAATCCGCTGGGACTGCATCCCTTTGTATGTGTTCCTACTGGGAGTGTGTCACCAAAGATGAAATTTTTGTTGCATGGGATGCCTGAAATCTGACTTGTATCTGAGGCAGACTTCTGGTAAAATTGGTGAGCCAATCACACAAGCAGGAAATGATGTTTCTGAGGAGTGGTCAGTACACACTCTGTGTACAGAACAACTCCATGTAGCCATATTGCAATTTATTCTCAGAAAATTACAGTGGCTGCAGATTGAAAATGAAAGGTCATATTTAATAACATACAATACAATATGACTTGTGTCGCAATTGTATACAGTACACAATATTATTTTTTCTTTATTTGATATTTTTTTCCCCACGAAAGTGGAGTTACCCTTTAAGATTTGACAATATAACCTGGAAGCTGATTGGTTTATATGCACAACTGCACCTGATTCTGTGTGCACCAGTTTTAGTAAATCCCCCCAGAATGTTAACCAAGCACACTAGATATATGGATTGCTTTTCCGTTGCTTATACCAGATCTGAACACCCCCAGTACTGTGCAGATGCTTTAGAGGAAGAACTTTCAAAAATGGGCTTCCCCCTTCAAGACTAGCACTCTTTACTGCTTCCTCATGATGTTGTACCTTCCTGAGCAGATTTTCTGTACAATTTAATGCCCTGTTAGTGGCAAGTAATCTGCTTACACGCGATGATTAGGGATGAGCCGAACACCAGCCCCCCCCCCCCCCCCCCCGGTTTGCACCAGAACTTGTGACCAGGCAAAAAATGTGTGCGAACACATGAACACCATTAAAGTCTATGGGACACGAACATGAAAAATCAAAAGTGCTCATTTTAAAGGCTTATATGCAAGTTATTGCCATAAAAAGTGTTTGTGGACCCGGGTCCTGCCCCAGGGGACATGTATAAATGCAAAAAAAGTTTTAAAAACTGCAGTTTTTCAGGAGCAGTGATTTTAATAATGCTCCTTCACGTGTTTATAACAGTACCACAGCAAAATGACATTTCTAAAGGAAAAATTTCATGTAAACTGCTCGCGGCTGTAATGAATTGTCGGATCCCGGCATTATAGATAAGAATCATTGAAAAAAAAAGCATGGGTTCTGCCCCCAGTCCGTTACCAGGCCCTTTGGGTCTGGTATAAATATAAATAGGAACCCGGCACCAAAATGTAAATAAAAAAATGCTTGGGGGTCCCCCCAAAATCCATACCAGGCCCTTCAGGTTTGGTATTGATATTAAGGGGAACTCTGCGGCAAAATTAAAAAAAAATGGCTTAAGGGCCCCCCAAAATCCATACCAGACCCTTATCCGAGCACACAACCTGGCAGGCCGCAGGAAAAGGGGGGGACGAGAGAGCGCCCCCTCTGAACCATACCAGGCCACATGCCCTCAACATGGGGAGGGTGTTTTGGGGTCAAAGGCCTCTTCCCCACAATCCTTGCCTGGTGGTTGTGGGGGTCTTAACAAGGGGACCCCCCCAGCGCCGACAACCTGAGAAAAAAATGGAAAAACTCCCCCCCTTCTGACATCATGTGACGTCACGTAACATCAGAGGGGGCGGGGTCACCCATTTACATCACTGGGTGGCCCCGTCCTCAGCTATATAACAGCTGTCATTGCAAAAAGCCTGCAGTCGGCGGTTGCCTCCCAAGGAGGCAGAGTTTTTCCATTTTTTTTGTTTTTTTTCTTGGGTTGTTGGCGCTGTCATTGAAGATAGAGTTACATCGCAGGACACTTTTTTTATTTTATTTTAATAAAGGACTTGTCCCAAACTGTCTCCTGTCATTTTTACCATTTTGACACTTTTTTTTGGTGAATGTGTAGGGGTACAATGTACCCGATACCCATTCACATGGGGGGGCGGGATCTAGGGGTCCCCTTGTTAAAGGGGGCTTCCAGATTTCGATAAGCCCCCCGCCCGCAGACCCCCACAACCACCGGGCAAGGGTTGTGGGGAAGAGGCCCTTGTCCCCATCAACATGGGGACAAGGTGTTTTGGGGGGACCCCAAAACACACTACCCATGTTGAGGGCATGTGGCCTGGTACAATCCAGGAGGGGGGGTTGGGCGCTCTCTCACCCCCCCTTTTCCTGTGGCCTGCCAGGTTGCGTGCTCGGATAAGGGCCTGGTATGGATTTTGGGGTAGACCCCCACGCCATTTTTTTTAAAATTTTGGCGCGGGGTTGCCCTTAAAGTCCATACCAGACCTGAATGGCCTGGTAGTGGACTGGGGGGAACCCATGCCATTTTTTTCAATGATTTTTATGTATATTGCAGGGATCCGGCAATACATTACAGCCACGAGCAGTTTTAAATGACATTTTTTCCTTTACAAATGTCATTTTGCTGCTCTCATTCATAAAACTATGTACGGCTGCTGTGTAAGCAGCCTTACATAGTGTGGAGCGTGGACTCAGCCCCCTGAGTCATGATTGGCCAAAGGCACCCTGCCTTTGGCCAATCATGGCTCTTACAGCAGAGCACGCTATGATTGGCCAAAGCATACAGGTCAGGTGCATGCTTTGGCCAATCAACAGCTGTCAATGCACTGCAATCTCTCAGTGCATTGATGGTCTCGTCGTTCATTATGAGGCGTTCCTCGGGCGCTCAAATTTCCCGTGAACACCCCGTAATGTTCAGTATTCGGCGAACACCCGATGTTCGAGTTGAGCTTGCGTTCGGCTCCAATGTCGGGCTCATCGCTAGTGATGAACTGGTAGAGCAGCACTACATGTATTTATTATTTCACCATGATGCATAAGTAATAAAAGTAATAAAAAGAGTAATAAAAAAACAACCCAAATTAAGATTTTATTTTAAAAAAGTTAAACAATCCTTAAAGAGTCTTCTTGCTTTACTGGTCACCACTTGGGCCTTGCTTATAATGAAAATGTCTTGCTTCCCTGGTCACCACCTGGGCCTCACCTATATTACAATTTCATTAGGAGGTTAATTAGGGAAGTTAGAATTTGTATTAGGTTAAGGCCAGGGTTTAGTGTTAGGATCAAGTTAAGTGTTGGGTTAGAATTAAGAGTAAGACATTATTTTAGGGTTTAGGTTAGGTATCAAAACCTGACTCCAGCTTTGATAGGAAAGAGTAAAACCATTGTCAAGTTTTCATTGCGTTTGTGTCCTGTCTGTGGAGATTTACTCTCACTTCCTGTGAGGAATTGATGGGTAATATTTTCAAAGCAGACAAAACAATAACAAAACATGTATTTTTACTTGAGCAGGAAAGGGGTAGAATGTGTTACAATGTTTTATTGCTGTCTGTGCCTTTCTGTCTCTTGACAACCACACCCCCAATTGTTGTACAGGTGTCTTAAGCCTAGTACACACAATCGGATTTTCCGATGGGAATTGTGTGATGACACATTTGTATGCTCCATCAGAAAATTGTTGGCCAACTTTCCGTGGACAGGTTTGGAGGGCAGGTTTATAAATTTTCCGCGGACAATGGTCCGTTGTCGGATTTTCCGAACTTGTGCACACAAGGCCGTCGGGCAAAAGTCCAAAGTACAAACACGCATGCTCAGAAGCAAGGATGAGCCAGAAGCGGTTGGCCTTGTAAACTAGTGTTGGTAATGGAGAATTAACATTCGTGACGTGGCAAATTATGAAAAGTCGAAATGCAGCGCACATTTTTTCCTTTAATGGGATAATAATGAAGCTGCTTTGCTGGTGATACTGATGGAGTTCTGCCAAACGTATTTTAAAAGGCTTTTATTTTCTAGTGATATCAAGAATAATATTATTATGCTTGTTGGTATCCCTTTAAATTTTACATTGTATTTTTTTTAAATGTAACTGCCTAATCCCAAACTGTCTGTTGAATAAAACACATAGCCAAGTATTACTCCACAATTTTTTTATTGTGCATTTAAAAAAAGAAAACAGATAAAATTAGACATGCTATCTGCCAATAGAACTTAACCAAAAAGTGCATTCTATGCATCCAAAAATATAGAAAATATACCAAATCAAATCATTATTCAACCAAAAAATAAAAGCCTCATGCATGTGCCCTGCTTCTTAATATAGGGGGTCAACAATGCCAAGAGTTGGTGAAAGCAGGGGTCAGTCATCCGGAGATAATTCCGAAAATCATCCGGATTGATCTCCTGGAGCTCCGGCAGCAATGGCATATGACATAATTGTTCACGATTAATAAAGCAACCAATTTTTGGTCGAAGAAATCCTCTTCCTTCCGTTCCTGGACTGGACTTGGGTCAAAGCAATAAAAATAATTAGACATGCTATCTACCAATAGAACTTAACTAAAAAGTGCATTCTATGCATCTAAAAATATAGAAAATATACCAAATCAAATCATTAGTCAACCAAAAAATAAAATAAAAGCCTCATACATGTGACCTGCTTCTTAATATAGGGGGTCAACAATGCCAAGTGTTGGTGAAAGCAGGGGTCCGTCATCCGGAGATAATTCCGAAAATCATCTGGATTATTCTCCTGGAGCTCCTGGATTATTCTTCTGGAGCCCCGCAGCAATGGCATATGACATAATTGGTCACGATTATTAAAGCAATCAATTTTTGGTCCAAGAAATCCTCTACCTCATGTTCCTGGACTGGACTTGGGTCAAAGCAATAACTCCAAGGCTAATAATAAATATCACGTTATCTCCTCCGATTCCGCAACATGTCTTTTTGGCGAAGGGCCGTTCAGAAACGAACTGAAAAGCGCAAAATGAAAAGCGCAAATCAACACTCACCAAACTTCTACTAAAACGAAATTAGCAGAAGGAGCCCAAAGGGTGGTGCATGACAATTGAACTTCCTCTTTATCATCTCATAGTACGTCTAGTACATCAATACGTTTGTGTTTGTTGGTCGACACTTGTGTGCTGTTTGTATGCAAGAAAAGTTTTTGGCCAACGCCCTTTGGACAAAAGTCTGCGGAATATAGGATCGTGTGTACGAGACTTAAGGGAAGTGAGAGAAAATCTCCTCAAATAGAACAAAGAAAGCAATAAAAAAAAGTAACAAAAGTTAGGATTCATACCCATTTTAATTAAAAAATAAAAATTTTTTGACTATAGTTGACTAGTAGGAGTGCCAGCAATACATATAAGAACATAACTGTAAACGAATAAAAAAAGTGTAGAGATACCCCTCCATCATAACATTGAATATAGGTTGTGCACCATGCAAACTCAATGCACTCCAAATACACTATAGACAATCATCAGTGGTGGTCCTCTATCCCAAAGGGAATAATTACATAACTAATAAATATACTGAATTGTGATAATGACAGACACATCAAAAGGAATAATCTTAACAGTAGGTGAATATTATACACATCAAATATAAAACACCTCCTGGTGGCAACACTCTGTGTGGTAATGCCCAAAAAAAGCAAGTGAACAAAGTCCTTAAAAACAGCACTGCCCCGTACACATGATAGGATTTTCCGACAACAAAATCCATGTTTTATTTCCGATGGATGTTGGCTCAAACTTGTCTTGCATACACACGGTCACACAAATCTTGTCGGAAATTCTGAATGTCAAGAACGCGGTGAGAAAAATTAAGTTCAATAGCCAGTGCAGCTCTTCTGTTTGATTCCGAGCATGCATGGAACTTTGTGCGTTGGAATTGTGTACACACGATCAGAATTTACGAAAAATGGATTTTATTGTCGGTAAATTTGAGATCCAGATCTCAAATTTTGTGTGTCAGAAATTCCGATGGGAAATGTCCGATGGAGCCTACACATGGTCAGAATTTCTGACAACAAGCTCCCATAGAACATTTTCCATTGGAAAATCCTATCGTGTTTACAGGGCATTATGTGAGTCTGGTATTCCACCATAAATTACCGACTGTGCCCCTTCACCATCCAAACTATGCGCTCACCTCATATGTAGACCTTGAACAGGTCCATTAAAGCCTTCTCCTTAAGGAGTATTTACTCCAATGGCTGGTAGCTTACCTCCTGTTCCAGGGATACTCTCTTCAATGTGCAGTAATCCTCATACAGAAGGTGCTCATAGAATTAAGAAACTAACATAGTGCTGAATTGTATAAAATCAATGCTTTCATTATAGAACTTGAAATAAAACTCACATTTATGGGTACACTTGCTCCAGTGCACCTGGGTAAACCGCTTGACATAATTCAGGGTGTGTGGTCCCCTTAACATTTACTTGGGTATTTACAGTGGCTCGGCTTTGGGAGATACAATAGCTTCCTTAAGTGCACAATGGCGTCACAAAGCCCCAACCGATGCGTTTCATCACTTGTCGCATGACTTCCTCAGACTTCCTTCAGAACTGCTGCAGATTTTAAGGGGGACTTCATGCAAAAAAGCATGCACCCCCTCCCTCCTGAACCATACAAAACCACATGTCTTCAACAAGGGAGGAAGCGGGAGTACCTTTCCCCCCTGGCAGAACACCTTGTCTCCATGGTGATAAAGACAAGGGCTTCTTCCTCACAATCCTGGCCAGTGGTTATGGGGGGAGGTCACAACCAAATGTTTGACAAGTGCTTTATTTAAAAAAATAAACATTTCCCAAAAGTGTCAGTATATTAATCCCAATGCCCGCTGACTCATTGAAAAAAACAGATGACCTACTGTGTGCAACTGATCCCAGAAGTACTCATTACTGAATGACAGCACCCCAAGCTTTTATCAGCTTTATAAGGGAAGGGGCAAGGATATTGGTGACATAATTGACCAAATAATGCAATACTCAAATAATGCTTCCATGTATGATATTGGTTCCCGTCGAACAGAGGGTCGAATGGGCAAAAACTTGGACGTTCACCTTACTGCCTGAACAGTCAAAGTTCGCTCTGAACCTAGATTTGGGCCAAACTGTGCCCTCCTTCCTACTAAAAGACTGGTCAAACTAAAAAAATGAAATTGAAAGTCTAAAAAAAAGTACTTTAAAATATTGAATTGTAGAAGTCCAGGCTGTTGGCTCATTGTCATTGTGTCTGGTTTTTGTTTTTGGATGTATTCATTATATTCCCTTAACATTTTGTTCCTGTTGCAGGGATTAAAAGCAGATCTTCTTTTTTAATATTTTTTTTCCTTTAATTTCAAATTACTCTACTAGCAACATAATTCCTTACATAGGGTGGCAATGCTCACTCACATTATTGTATCAGGACAACAGAAACAGGACAGGACTACAGATATAGTCCCCTCTCCAGTCCACAGATGGGCTAGGTTCTGTAGCTCTCTGAGATAACTGAAACAATATAACTCATAAGAATACAGCACAGGAACAAAGCACAGGAAATAGACAAGATATCTGTCGATATTAACAAGTATTTTTGTTTGCACCTATCAAACAAATATAGGAAATGCTTTCAATGGTGTAACTAATCAACCAAAAGAGGATAAATAGGGAAAGTTCATTGTTAGCATTTACATACCATTTAGGTCTCTAACGGTATTCTGCTTCTGAAGGTACAGAACACCCAACAGCCAATACACACAATGGAATTCTATCTAAAATTGGCTTCTTTCAACCTTCCTCTTCCTTTAGTTCGAAGCTTGCTGGAACAATATTTGCAACCTAAAGGGTAAGTTCTGCTGCAGATCACAATGAAAAAAAATGCACAAAATATATTAGTTGTGTTTTCTGAAGATTTTTTCCATGGCTGGAGTCTATTCAGCTGTGTAAAGAAACAGAAACATCAGTAGATGCATACTTGGTGTACACAAGGAAACATCAAACAACGGCAAATAATGTCTATTTCCATAGACATGTGCCTTAGGTATTTTAGCTTTTAAAACATACCTTGGTATTTTTCAAACCTGTTTGGAGAAGCTCAGAGATTGTATTAGTGCTGATGCCTGTCAGCAAACATATGGTCAATTTGGTAGTGTGGCCTTATGAGAATTGTGACGGCGGGTAATTTTGTAACGATTGTCTTGGGATAATCAAATGCATCACATTTGTTTTACTAATGTACTCCAGCCAGCTCACATGGGTATAGATTAATCATTTAGCAAGCTAGTTTGTGTATTTCATTAATATAAAGGATCTAGCTCACAGCCAAGAATTTCCATGCTGCTTCCTGTTAGTATCCACATTGAATTCAAGAGCAGCTCCCAAGCTGATTGGTTCATTTATTTTCTGCTACTGTTGCAAGCTGGAAGAAAACACATTGTAGAAGACAGAGATGGGCGATTCTATTGTACTAGAGGCATCCAAAAAGTTTTCAATGAGTCTCTGGAATTATTATTAAAAAGTCAATCTTTTTGTAAGTTGTGACAAATATATAGACAGTATATTTAAAAATATTAAATAGTTACTGTACATGTTCAGCTACAATATTTTGTCTACAACCACCAGGTTTAGAGTAGACTAATACATATTGGTGTCCATACATATAAAGGAGTAAAAGCTGATTCCTACATTAATCCACCAATGAAGATTGCAATTCTTTTCGCTTACAGGTATAACAAGAAAAAGGAAGTGATCTAAAGTATACAGTATATACTAAAAATGCTTTATGTGTTTCCTACTTATGCACATAAACTTTGATAAAAGCCACTTTTCCACCACAGCACCAAATGCTAAATGTTGAGAAGCAAAGATTGCCCATTCCACAAGCTTCATTTGAACCACCTACCCCATTTGCTGAAAGCTCCAAATGCATTACCTGTCACTGGGACTTCTACTGCCATATATACTGTACAATACCAAGAGTTTGAGAACCTACAGAAAATATAAGGAAACTAATAGTGGTCTATTTTCCCTTTATGTAAGACATAAAGGTTCAAGTTAAAGCTTGAAGCCTACAAAAGAGTGTTTTTAGGCAAGTAGTATGTCTTTTACAGGTGAATATAGTAAAATCCTATAAGCTATTAGTACGTTTGTTTTTCCCATAAGGTGTCAAGATAAGTCAAAAAGAACTGTTTTTGTAATCAGGTTTATTATTTTTTGTTGCTGTTTTGATTGGTTTCACTTTCACTTGGTTACTGTGCTTCATTTTTTGCATTTTTAACTGAGCTTAGGTAACTTTCGATGTGAAAAAGATAGTCACTAAAACTGTGAAAATTAGCATTTGTTGACTTGCAAAGAGTGTTTTGTTTGCCCAAAAACGTTGTTGGGTTCAATCTAACTAGAAATGTATTGTCTGACTTAAAAAATCTTATTAAAAAAACTTTCTCCAGATATGCATGTTGGAGTAATCTGACATGAATCCTTAGGCATTCAATTTGGTTTGTGCATCCCTAAAAACAGGTACAATGTGTATAGTTGATGTGTACAGTCGCACAAAGGTAAGTTCCTACTGTTACCATCAATTGGATTAATTTACTCTGAGCATTGCATAATGTTTTCAGAACTATTAATAAGAAACTTTGATTCATTCATGGTGTTTCCTACTGGTGGAATAAACTCCCCTGCTTCTGTTAATAATATTTATAGTGCAGAGAATGACTAATTTCCAGATAAAGTTATAAGAAAGATAAACACACACCAAGTACAATCGTAAATACAACATAGCAATAAAATATCAAAGGAGATAAAGAATGTAATAAAAAGATATCAAGCTATAATTCAGGTTTATATTGTTACTCTTAACATACCACAGTAAAACAAACTCTGCCTTTAGTGTAGTTTATACTCTTGTCAAAAATAGAGTTTACAAAGATATTTTGGAATTTATTTTTTGTTTGGCAATTAAATGTATTTGGAAATAAGCCTTCTTCTTATTTTTTAATTTTTTAAATTAGTTATTGTTGCTGCAATGGATAACCAATTCATTCTCTTGCACCATGACTTTTATGAATATAATAACGTTTTTAACACCTCTTTAAAAGTATTTGCACGTATGAACAACAACAAACAGTTAAAAACAGCAAAACAAACAACAGAAGTCTACAAAAAAATTAAAAGATTGATTCTACTAGAATTATGTGCAAAAATAAAAATAATCTATGCCTTGTAGGTAAAGCCATATAAGTGGGGAAATAAGTGGGAGAAATATTTAAAGGCCTGTTCATAACAGATGTTGACGTTCTAACACAAAAGTTGGCGAATGCTGTGATTAGTGTGGATGCACTGATTACAATGCATCACAAGGCTTACCTTTGTCTTTGAAACGTCATTCATCTTTATTCACCACAGTGCATTGCAATGCATTGTAGTGCGTCATAGCACGCTGCAGTTAAAATAAGCATAATTATTATTATTATTTTATTTTTTTTTCAGCGCAATGAAAGCATAGGACACAAGGAAAATCGGCCTGTCTAAGTGGTGGGCTGCTTTGGGCAAACATTATGGTGTGAATGGGCACTAACAGGTAAACATGCACAATTACAATACAGAAACTTTATTTTATATTATTTTATTTTATTTTATGGCCAGTCATGACCAGTTCTTCTTATGATGTAAACTGTAGCTCTTACATAACACAATGGATCACACAGCCTACAATGAGAATACTTCCTTATTTAATAAGAACTAACATTGTTTTTAAAGAACTAGTTTAACTCAATCACTGTCTTTGAGTAAAGCAAAAGTAGTAGATGATAACATTCTCTAAGTCTTAGATGTTGCAAGTAAGTATGCAGTTAAGAGCTTCATCAGAAGTTACTGGCAGTCTTCCCTGGCCATCAACTGTGCTTAATAAATTAACTCATTTAGGAAAGTAAATTCTAAATTACAACCAGTTGATGGACTGGACCCTTTAACGCTATTCTGTGCCACTGTGATAGTTGGTCCGTGTAAAATACCATGGGAAATTTTATGGAGAGTTTCTTCTATTTAATGTTTTAATCTTTGAAGTCAGAATGAGAAATAAAGTTTGTTTTTTTAATGAAAAGTTGTGAAGATAAAAAATAATAATGTATTAAACCATGCTAGATCATTGTTTTATAAAACAAATAGTATAAGTATGTTTATAAAAAAATGCTAATAAGTCAGAAAACTATCTTGCCTTAGGAATCTCAATAAGCTATTAGTTTATCTGATTCATAATCCAATCTCAGTACAGAGTGTGGTCAAAGCACAAGGTGGTCACAATTCATGTTACACTGACACACTTCAGACACATGTAGAGTAAGCTCTAAAATGATGGTCACAGCAAAAACTGGTGAATAGCTTATTTAATACAAATGAAAAACATTTAAGAATGTATAGAAATAAGTAAGATCATTTTTGCCACCTAATGTTACTGGGCCTTCACCAATAGCTACAGCTGCAGAAAAGACAACATTGACATGTTACTTTTTTATTTTTTTGTTTACTTTTTTTTTGTTGGATTACAAGTTGATTACTGGACAATTGCTATCAAAATGGAAAGGTGTTAGAATGGAATGGGCAAGGCTGAGGGTAGTGCCTATAGCAATCACAAGACTCTGTAGATTGACAGCTATATATTCTTTTCATCTTTTTCTGCATTCTGATATATGCCTGTGGGATCTCTGTATTTAAAATACTTTGTAGACAGAAAAGATATTCAAATATGAATGTGCACAGTATAAACATGGTTGACAACTATGGTTGATAATAGGTATGGCGACAATGGGGTTGATTTAATAAAGGAAAATAGGCTGTTCACTTTGCAAGGGAAGTTGCACTTTGTAAGGCAAAGTTTCCTCAGAGTTAGTGAATGTGGAGAAATTTCAGTATGCAAAGAATAAAAAAAAAAAACATTTTTAGCTTGCACGTATTTGGATGATGGAAGTCACCGCATTCACTAAGCTCTGGAAAAACCAACATGAATATTAAATAGGTATCCCACCATCACCAGCTACAAATTCTTTAGAAACAGCCTAAAATGACTTAGTGCATTGCAGGTAAAGCCAGCGTTGCACCTCCTTTGACAAATAAAGCATAGGATAGATGATATACAATAGTTCTATCTTTTTCCGTATGACGATCTATATTTTGGATGCATTCTAGGGTTTATTTGCTAAAGGAAAAGGCTCTTCACTTTGCAAGGGAATTTGTTCCAAAGCTTAGTGAATGTGGTGAAGCGCTGCTGACTTCCATCATCCAATCACACACAAGCAAAAATGATTTTTTTTCTTATTTTCCTTGCACGTGATTGGGTAATCTTTGCAAAGTGAAACTTCACTACATTTTCTAAGCTCTGGGGTGAATTCCCTTGCAAACTTAACAGCCTCTTTGTCTTTACTATATTAACATCATTGAAATAGACTGTGTTGCTTCTCAAAGTTTTGTGTTGCTAGCGCTAGCGCCTGTGTCACAGGCAGGAGTTTAGGATTTATAGTGTACAACAACCTGAAGTTAATTATTATTATTATTATTATACAGGTTTTATATACCGCCAACTGTTTGCGCAGCGCTTAACAAAATAAAGGCAGACATTACAGTTACATTACAATTTGGTACAAGAGGAATCAGAGGGCCCTGCTCATTAGAGCTTACAATCTAAAAAGGAAGGGTCAATTGATACAAAGGGTAATAGCTGTGGGGGATGAGCTGATGGTATAAGTAAAACAGTGTTAGTTAGAAGCAGGATAGGCTTCTTTAAAGAGAAGGGTTTTCAGGGATCATCTAAAGATGGATAGATTAGGGGACAGTCAGACAGATTGGGGTAGGGAGTTCCAAAGGATGGGAGAAGCTGTGGATAAATCCTGAAGGTGAGCATGGGAGGAGGTGACAAGGGAGCTAGAGAGCAGGAGGTCTTGGGAGGACCAAAGAGAGCGGCTTGGTTGGTATTTTGGGACTAGGTTAGTGATGTAGCAGGGGGCAGAGTTATGGATGTCTTTGTAAATTGTTGTTAGTACTTTGAATTTTATTTGTTGGGTGAGTGGAAGCCAGTGGAGGGATTGACAGAGAGGGGAGGAGGACACTGAATGGTTGCTAAGGTGGATGAGTCTTGCAGCGGCATTCATTATGGACTGAAGGGGAGATGGTCTATGTGAAGGTAATCCAATGAGGAGGGAGTTGCAGTAGTCGAGGTGAGAGATAACGAGGGAGTTAATTAGAAGCTTGGTGGTGTCATTGGTTAAAGAGGGGCGTATTCTGGAAATGTTGCGGAGGCTAAGGTGCCATGATTTGGACAGGGATTATATGTGGGCCTGAAAGGACAGTTCAGAGTCTAAGGTTACCCCTAGCACCCTGGCATTTATTAGCTTTTCTTTTGTACCATGTGCCCCATATTAGTCATAAATAAAAAACAATTCCTACAAATGACTAAATTTTGTATTTTACACACATTTAGATTAGTAAATCCAAAGCTTTCATTCGAATTAGATATTTTATACTCTGATACAGGCTGTCTTTCAGTTATTGCCAAAGCATTGCAACCTATTCACAGAACATGGTAGCAAGTACTCAATATGCATTAGGTGCTGCAGTCTTTTTTTTTTATTTTTACAATATACAGTTGATAAGAAGCTTGTCCAAGCCAAATATTTACTTAAGAGGCTACCTGTGCCATTTATGAACTCTTTTAAAATCAGATCAAAGCCTGCATAAAGATGTTTTACTGGAAGGCTGCGAAACAGCGTTTTGTTTGCGTAGTGTAAGGGAGGCACAATTTATAACTGGCAAAATATTCTCTGTCCCTGCCAGGTCTAGAGCTAGCATCTCCTCTTTATCATACAGCTTGTGATAAAAGCAAGACACTAAACACTGCTGAAAGGTCTTTTTGGCAAGTTAGCCTCTGCCTCAGACAGTGTCGTGGCATCAGCCCCATCATAGAAAATAACAGCTGGTAAGTAGGAAGAAACTGGAGAAAGATCTTTTTCCTCTAATCCAGTGAGGTGTATTCCTGTGCCCATTTTTCTGTAAGTCTCACTGACTGTGGGACAAAAGATGTTGAATGATACAAGCAATTACCTCCTCTAATATTGCTCTCAACTGTCTGCATCAGACTGACAAAAGTGGATGGGTTTAGAGAAAGGCTGGGAAAACCACTTATAATGAACTATTGTCATCTCTGGAACTAGATTGTGTTTTTTCTTCTTTTTTATCCTTAACTCCCTCACTGTCTACTAACACTTAGCTCCTGAAACTGCATAAACATCATTGCAATTGGAAGATGGGGCTTCTAAAGCTGCCTGTAAACATAAGAAAGTGCTCTCAACAAATGTGTGGTTTTGACACATTTGTACATCTCAGGAATATTGTCCTTGTTTATAACTTTTCTTGCAGTATAATGGCCTTGTTTAAAAAAATTAGTCTGTGAAATGGGATTGTTGTGTCCATTTTCCTGCAGACGAATAATCTCTTCACAATTTCTCATTCAGGAGAAGTGTATGTACATGCATGCGCGGCTAAATGACAATATACAGTATTTGTATATACATTCATGGGAAATCACTTGGGCACCACATCCCCAGTATAGTGAACACAAAAGTAACTTATTACAAATAGTGGGACTTTAACCACTTCAGCTCCTGAAGGTTTACCCCACTTTCATGACCAGGCCATTTTTTACGATACGGCACTGCGTTATTTTACCTGACAATTGCGCAGTCGTGCTAAGCTGTACCTAAATAAAATTAATGTCCTTATTTTTCCACAAATAGAGCTTTCTTTTGGGGGTATTTGATCACTTCTGCGTTTTTTACAAAAGCCTGTCCGACAGACTTTCGACTGACTTTTGTCGGACTTTTGGCGGACTTGCGCCAGACTTTCTTATGAACGGACTTGCCTACATATGATCACACAAAAGTCCGACGGATTCGTACGTGATGACGTACACCGGACTAAAATAAGGAAGTTGATAGCCAGTAGCCAATAGCTGCCCTAGCGTGGGTTTTTGCCCGTCGGACTAGCACACAGACGATCGGATTTCTGGGTCCGGCGTAGTTACGACGTAAAGATTTGAAGCATGTTTCAAATCTAAAGTCCCTCAGATTTGCGGCTGGAAAAGTCCGCTGAAAGTCTGCTAAAAGTCTGGGGAAGCCCACACACGATCGGATTGTCAGCCAGCTTTAGTCCGTCGGCGTCCGTCGGACTTTTGTAGACGAAAAGTCTGACTGTGTGTACGCGGCATTACTTTCTGTTATTAACCACTTGACATCCACGCTATGGCCGAATGACGGCCACAGCGCGGACCTGAATTTGCGGGAGGCCTCCCCTGTCCACGCGCTGCTAGCGTGAGTAGAAAAAAAAGCCGATCACCGGCTTAGCTGCAAGGGACATCGGTCCCGAAGTGAAAGAGGCACATCTGCCTCATCTGTGCCACCTGCCATTGCCACCTAACAGTGCCCACAGTGCCACCTATCAATGCCCACAAGTGCCACCTATCAATGCCCACAAGTGCCAGCTATCAATTCCCACCAGTAGTGCCAATCAGTGCCACCTAGCAGTGCTGCCTATCAGTGTAACTGATCAGTGCCCATTATTGCCACCCATCAGTGCCCAGCACTGCCACCCATCTGTGCTCATCACTGCCACCTATCGGTGCCCATCAGTGCCGCCTTTATAACAAAATATAAAAAAAAAAAAAATTTTCTTGAAAATTAAGTTTTTTACATTTTTTTAACAAAAAATAAAAACCGCAGAGGTGATCAAATACCACCAAACGAAAGTTCTATTTGTGGGAAAAAATTATAAAAATTTCATTTGGGTATAGTGTTGTATGACCGTGCAGTTGTCATTCAAAATGCGTCAGCGCTGAAAGCTGAAAATTGGTCTGGATAGGAGGGGGGGTTAAGTGCCCAGTAAGCAAGTGGTTAAACATATCCAATAAAAAATGTAAAAAAATCAAACTTCTTCATCAATTTAGGCCAAAATGTATTTTGCTACATATTTTTGGTAAAAAAAAATCCCACTAAGTGTATATTGATTGGTTTGCGCTAAAGTTATAGCGTTTACAAACTATGGGATAGATTTTAATTTATTTTTATTACTGGTAATGGCGGTGATCAGCGACTTATAATGGGACAGTGACATTGCCTCAGACAAATTGGACACTAAGTGACACTTTTTGGGGACCAGTGACACCAATACAGTGATCAGTGCTAAAAATATGCACTGTCACTGTACTAATGACACTGGCTAGGAAGGGGTTAACATCAGGGCCTATCAAAGGGATAAATGTGTTCCTAGGGAGTGCTTACTAACTGTGGGGGATGTGCTTGTACTGTAGGAAGCCAGAGATCTGTGTTCCTGCTTAGCAGAAACACAGGATCACTACCTTCCCTATTAACAGAATGGCGATTTGCCTTGTTTACATGCATTCTGCTTTTCTCAGGAACGATCGGCCGGGCCCGGTGGACATCGAGCCTGCCAGACCCGCTGATTAGCTGGGTCGCCTCTGGTGTGCTTGTGCGCCCCAGACATGAAAGTGCAAAATCACGTACCTGTGCGTACAAGAGCTGCCTTGCTGCCGTATATGTATAGTATACGGTCGGCAAACCGTTAAAGGTGCCAACTAAATAGAACACATTTATTACTTAACAGATACTTTATTACAATGTGTATCATTCAAATAAATGCTTGTGACAAACCCCTTGTACACTAGGCCTGTAACATAATCTGTATAATCAGATATAATTATTCCTTTTACATTTTCTGTGACATAATAAAGTTGTTGATAAACATTTAAAGTGGTTCTAAAGCCTTAAGGTTTTTTTACCGTAATGCATTTTCTGAGCCCGGTCTCGATCTAGCGTTGTACACAAGAGAAGCAGCGCTCTCCTCTATCTCCCTCCTCACAGGGCAGATTGATAGCAGCCTGCTGCTGTCCATTAAGTTATATGACGAAGGAGCAGGGGGTGGTGCAAAGCCCTCTGTGTCTATGGACACAGGCAGAGGAGTTCAGGAGCCAGCCCACAGAAGTAGCAAGGAGCGCCAGCTGGGGACCCCAGAAGAGGAGGATCGGGGCTTCACTGTGCAAAAACATTACACAGAGCAGTTAAGTATAGTATGTTTGTTATTTATTTTTTAATTAAAGGTTTAGAATCACTTTAACAAAAACATCAGAAAGAGGGCGCCGGGGTCAGTGTGATAGTAAAAGCAAGTAATACTTTATTCAGATACACTTACATAAAAGTATCTTGCAAGCTGCTCACAGGGTGGATGTGGATCACCAATCAAGCAGTCAGCCGTCACAAGGGATGAGAAGACCACTGTGGGGATAAGCTCAGACCTGCCGTATGGAGGTGACATCCATGTTTATTTTTTTTGCTGTATTTATTATATCAGATTACCAGATCCAATCCATCATGTTTAGGTCCAAAAAAAGGGAAAATAATGCAGATATTTTCCATTTTTTGGGGGATCCTGGGTGAACTTCGAGGTCCTAGGATGTTAACAAGCACATGTCCACTCCATAGACTCCATAGACCAAGGTTAGGCAGCCTTGGCCTTCCAGCTGTGGTGAATCTTTAAGTCCCATGAGACATTGCAAGACCCTGACAATCAGAGGCATGACTCTTAGAGGCAGAGGCATGGTGGGATTTGTTGTTTCACCACAGCTGTAGGGCCGAGGTTGCCTACCCCTGCCATAGACTAACCTGGAGATTCCAAACAGGTTCACCTGAAAAACTGATTGGGAACCTGATTGGGCCAACCATATGAAAGGTGCCTATACACATTTCCTTACTTGGAAACATGACTTTAGTTATTTGATACTTTTGCTTGTTTAGCACTTTTTTTTTTCTGAGAGAAAATGATTTTTGCTTGACTAAACAACTGGCCACAAGTATAATGTCTTTTGTTTGTTGGGAGGGTGTCAGACATGATAAGATCTTCCACTTACCTTTTGTCAAGAACTTACAAAGAGATATTTTTTTTAATTGGAGAGAAAATTTGAAAGAAAATTAATATTCTATTTTTTCTTTTGCATACACTTGTAGGCTATACTACTGTTTCCATAGCACCACCATATATCTGAGCACAGCAGTGCACCGCTATTCATGTCTATGGGAGGCTGAACACTGTACCTGGGCTGCCTGCCTGGGGGGGCGGGAGGGGGATGGAGAAAGGACCCTAATCATATTCAAAACTTCACATATATACAGTACATGAAAAAAAATCTGAGATACAGGCACATTTTACTAAGACTTAAAGAGGTTTTTCTTCATGTTTGAAAAAAAATTAAAAGCAGCAGTCATATTTTTGTGCTGGGTCCCCCATGCAGGGGGGGTGCATTCCATATGTTTTGTTTTTCTTTGTGTGGGGCCCCTCTTGCCGTGTGTGGGGGTGTCCCCATTAACATCTATATCAAATCCTCTCCTGGGATAAGGGTCTGCTATAGATTAAGAGAATCCCCCACTGCTATGTTTACTGATAGAATGAAGCAGCTGGGAGCTGTCATTTTGTTGTCAGTTTAGGCCCCTTTTACACTTGTGCGACTTGTCCTGCAATTTGGGACTGCAAAGTCGCATGATAAGTCGTACCACATTATTTCCAATGAGTACCGTTCATATCTATGGGACCTCAAAGTAGTCCCTGCACTACTTTGTTATGACATTGATGCGACTTGAGGTCCATAGACCTCAAGATTACACAGGTATCGCTTCAAGTCACGTCAAAATGGCGTCAAAGTTGCATCTCAAAGTCGCGCGACTTTCAGGCCGCACAAGTGTGAAAGGGGCCTTAAGCATACTTTTTTTCTTTGTAAATGTCAGTATTGTTGTAATATGTTGTATAAATTGCACATAGTGCCACTTCACAGGCAGGAACAGTGCATTCACCAGAGGTTTGCAAATTTATTGTTTCATTTTAAGCATTACTAAAGTCACTGCTTCCCGCTAAACTGAATTCTTTAAAAAGAAATGTTTTTGCTTTGGCCCCCCCCCCCTGTCCCCAGAGCAGTGCCCACCTCCCCATGCTGTGTGTTTGACTATTCCTTGCCTTTAAGCCAAGAAAATGGCAAGAACTGATTTTTAACAAGCGTCTCCCATGGACTTCAAAGAGGTTCAGATCTGGCACATGAACTTTACTACTGTTCGCAGATCCAACCTGGAAAAGAACCTGGGTGCTTTGACTTATACCTACGGCATTTTTCTAAACGTATACGCATTTACAAAGAAGTCATAATAGAGAGTACAATGTATGTTCCTGAGTCAGCCGGTCAATCATCATTTGCTGGTTCTGAACACTTAGTGGTCATCATTATCATCAGTTGACTGGTACAGCCAATATAGCAACTCCTAGGTAAGCCACCAAGCAGACCACTATATCCCAGGAATGGTAAGGAAGGACCATGCAGAGATTTTGCCCCAGCACATTTTTTGACTTTTCTAGAGTCTGGGAAGTTTTTATAGGTGTGTAAGAATTCAGGCCTGGATTAACTCCTGGTATATATAACAAGCCACTCTTAAATCCAGGTATGGGTAATGTAATAGAGAATTAAATGTATTTTACATAGAACTAGCTTGTGCAGCTGTATATGTCTTACCCATGCTGACGATGGGAGATGCAGCACTGTAAAAGATTCAGGCACCTGGCATTGCATTTTGTTGTACATCTAACCATACAGCTTCATTAGAGGGGTACACAACAGAGTAATGCTCTCATAGGTGTACTATTGCCCTTGCATTGCCCAGTCATAGGTGGGGAAGGTACTCAACCAGGCCACATTTTAGTGATAAGTAAGGTCTCAGGAAGTGCACAATCTGGCCTTGCTGTCTGGCAGGGGCACCTAGATCACAAGCCTGACTGAACAGGATTACAAGTACTTTGGGTAGGTAAAACAATTAACATAACATTTAATAAAGTGTGTGGTTAGCTGGTTGCCTGTTTAATGGAACAATGATAAAAACATTCATGTGTCTCAGTTAGGGTTTGCCAACTCATCCCTTTAAACCCGGAAATATATGAATTACACAGGTTCTGAGGCTAATTAAATTCAGATAAGGCACCACATGAGTTTAATTACCATCGTAATCAGCCACAGAACCTGTGTAATTAATATGTGTTCAGGTTTAAAGGGATGAAGTGGTAACCCTAGTCTCAGTCTAGGGGTAAATAGCAGTGAACAGGGTTATATAGCATTTCATAGTAAATCCAGTTTTAAGAGTCCTATTAAAATGCTACATTCACGTTATCTTAATTTCTCTTTATCAAACATTATTAAAGCAGAACGCCAGCCAAAAATAACAAGATCAAAAGAAGGTAAAATAAATCAGCGCATATATGCAAAAAACTGAAAAGCAGCTGTACACCAGGGTCAACACAATCAAATCCCTTAAGAGAAATATACAAAATAAGGTGCAGCGCTCAAATAATAAGCTAAAAAAGGAATGCAACAAATAAAATTAACAAAAATCCTTCACAGAAACATAGAAAACAGTCCTGTAGTGATAAAAGCACTAAAAATGTCCAAAAGATGATTAATGAGTGTCCTCCACACGTGACAGCATGCCAAAATATAGTGACTGATGAGTGGTGCCCAACACCGGTGAACAGAATGGCCTCTCACCTGATTAACAGGTTAATAATGCGTTCCCAGAAAGGGTCAATCAGCACGAAATCCTAATCCAGATAATAATCCATCAGGAAAAGCACTGGGTCTGTCAATCACGATAGCTCTCGGGCTAGGCTGTAGGCGGGGGTGGCTCTTTCCAGCGCGGCTCTCCTCAGGTGTGGAGTCCGGGGCTCAGAGGACACAAGCTCTGCCAGAGCTTGTGTCCTCTGAGCCCCGGACTCCACACCTGAGGAGAGCCGCGCTGGAAAGAGCCACCCCCGCCTACAGCCTAGCCCGAGAGCTATCGTGATTGACAGCCCCAGTGCTTTTCCTGATGGTGTGGAGTCCGGGGCTCAGAGGACACAAGCTCTGCCAGAGCTTGTGTCCTCTGAGCCCCGGACTCCACACCTGAGGAGAGCCGTGCTGGAAAGAGCCACCCCCGCCTACAGCCTAGCCCGAGAGCTATCGTGATTGACAGCCCCAGTGCTTTTCCTGATGGATTATTATCTGGATTAGGATTTCGTGCTGATTGACCCTTTCTGGGAACGCATTATTAACCTGTTAATCAGGTGAGAGGCCATTCTGTTCACCGGTGTTGGGCACCACTCATCAGTCACTATATTTTGGCATGCTGTCACGTGTGGAGGACACTCATTAATCATCTTTTGGACATTTTTAGTGCTTTTATCACTACAGGACTGTTTTCTATGTTTCTGTGAAGGATTTTTGTTAATTTTATTTGTTGCATTCCTTTTTTAGCTTATTATTTGAGCGCTGCACCTTATTTTGTATAAAAATAACAAGATAAAATAAATCTCTCTTTAAAAGACAAAAAAAGCAGCTGTAAGATTTACCTTAAAGTGGATGTAAACCATCACATATACCCAGTGAAGTGAACAGCCTCAGATGATACACAGAGATGAAAAAAATCTCCCTAAATACGTTTTATTTGTATATCTTCTGTCTTCAGCTTTCTACACTGTTTAGAAAGTGAACATCGTATTAGAAATGTTTCTTCCTGTTTCACCACTGGGTGTGAAGTCTTGGCATACACTGTGTGACAGCTGATTGGAGGAAAGGCACACACCCCCCTCCACATAGGCAGAGGAATGAAGAAACATGCAGAGCTGGGCTGTGAATAGACAAGCTCTTTGCAAATCTATCTCTATGCACCCACCCCGACACAAATTTCCAGTTGTTTTTTTCTCTGTTTTTTGTCGGATAACTTGTCACAAGTTTTCATGCTGATAACAGAGGAACTAAGCTGCAAAAAGGCACAAGACTTTGTGCTTTGGAGAGAGATAAGTGAACACTGCAGATATATGCGCCTAGGTCAGATTTCATGAATGGGGTTTACATCCACTTTAAATCTAGAAATTTTTCTCTGTAGTTCTGCTGCTAGATGTCCACAGTCTGATGGCCAGCATTATTAAACCAACTTCCTCTGAGCCCAGGTCATCCTGGACCCCCTTTCCCCCAGCCTGGACAGTGAAAGGAGAAGTATCAGTGATGAGCACATTCTCCTCCTATCGGCATGCTTCTTACCAGCACTCAAACTGATTTTCTCCTTGTGCTTACCCTTCCCATCATATTCCAGCCCTGCTGTACAGGGTCTGCAAGAGGCTGGTACCAGGTCAAATTCAAGTACTTACACTGTCTGCATTTAAAGTGTAATTTAAGTCTAACACTAACTATTCTTAAAAATGTTCCCTCCCCCTTCCCTCTAACTATCCATGTCTACCCTGTGTAAAAAAGATGTGTGTACTTATCTTGTTTTAGTCTGCTTAGTCCAAAAATGTGATCCTGCTCCCCTGTGTCAGTGAGCAGTGGCTGCAGGGGAAAGGAGGGAATGACAACAATGGCTGGGGTATAGGAGCCTATGGATGACATCACCGATCCAGTAATTCCCAGCTATCTTCGAGTGCTCCATGACACAGGAGAGGCGGGACTGCATGATCACATTTTTAATAGTAGTTAATGTTAGGCTTGAATCCCACTTTAAAATACATTTAGGAAAAATATAAATGATTACAGAGCATATTATTATGTGGCTTTTATATTTGCATAGCCTTCAGCTTTATGTTTATATATGGCCCTCTTTAACCACTTGCCGACCACCGCACGACGATGTAAGTCCAAACTATATCGTTGTTATGGCAGCAGCTAGCTGCCATAACCCCGGTATACCCGTTTTCGTGCGGCGGCCGGCTTTCAGATAGAAGTGGTCCCTGCAGTGGATTTGCCGCAAGATCACTTTTATCGGTGGCGGGAGAGGGGCCCCCCCTCCTGCTGCGATCCGGTGCCCTCTGCCGCTTACCGGAGCCGTTGGTAGCGGCGGAGGCGATCGCATCTGTCTCCGTCCTGTGCCTGGAGACGAGTGAGGCTAAGATGTCACCCACTCGTCTCCATGACACTGCTGGGTGGAAGTGACGTTTTGACGCCTCTTAAAGGCACATTTTTTCAATTGTCATTTTTTAAATGACTTTTTTTTATTGCATTTTAGTGTAAATATGAGATCTGAGGTCTTTTTGACCCCAGATCTCATGTTTAAGAGGTCCTGTCATGCTTTTTTCTATTACAAGGGATGTTTACATTCCTTGTAATAGGAATAAAAATGACACATTTTTTTTTTAAAACAGTGTAAAAATAAATAAAATAATGTAAAATAAATAACAAAAATTAAAAAAAAACCCTGTCCCGACGAGCTCGCGCACAAGCGAACGCATACGCGAGTAGCGCCCGCATATGAAAACGGTGGTCAAACCACACATGTGAGGTATCGCCGTGACCAGTAGAGCGAGAGCAATAATTCTAGCCCTAGAACTCCTCTGTACCGCAAAATATGCAACCTGTAGAATTTTTTAAACGTCACCTATGGAGATTTTTGAGGGTAAAAGTTTGACACCATTGCACGAGCGGGCGCAATTTTGAAGCGTGACATGTTGGGTATCAATTTACTTGGCGTAACATTATATTTCACATTATTAAAAAAATTGGGCTAACTTTACTGTTGTCTTATTTTTTTATTCAAAAAAGTGATTTTTTTCCAAAAAAAGTGTGCTTTTAAGACCCCTGCGCAAATACGGCGCAAAAAAAAGTATTGCAACAACCGCTATTTTATTCTCTAGGGTGTTAGAAGAAAAACCATATATAATGTTTGGGGGTTCTAAGTAATTTTCTAGCAAAAAAAACTGTTTTAAACATGTAAACACCTAAAATCCAAAACGAGGCTGGTCCTTAAGTGGTTAAAGCTATTTAAATATTATAATGTTATTAACAACTGTAAGCTATTTTATACACTACTACTGTACTTCTACTGTATATGATATACTTCTACTGTACATGCTATGCTGTTAAAACCAATAAATTAAAAACAGTCTAAATGTATACATAGTCTACTTTATACCATACAACGCGCACAATGGAAAGTGTTGCTACCTACCTATGTTGCTACTTGCCTATGTCATTCAGATGTGTTTTGTTATCATATTAGGTGTATCAGAAAAAACCTTATACTATTGTTTTTTTATGGTTCAAAACTAATTTTTAATTTTTTTAATGCCTCGCTTTATTTTTGCTCAATTGTAGTTCTGCAATTTGTCAATAGTCTGCATGGGTATGTAAGTGCAGATAAAGTGGACCTTCATCCTTTTCTAAGACATGCCATCATTTTTCTCCACCAACCTTGCTCCCCATTTTACATTCAGATAAAAGTACCTTTTCTGGGGGACCAACTGGGGGACCAACTTTTATGCACTTCCAACTTACTCGTCCCAGACTTTGGGGCAATCTCTAATACACGTCAATAGGGGATAGCTGCAAGAACCTGGAAGAGACATTCAGCCCCCTGGTGACATCAGATGAGAAGATGGTGGTGTGAAACCGGAGTGCAGAGATGGAGCGGCAGTTTGCACCAGGCAACATTGGATTGGCTGGCATGTGAGTATGTTTTTGTTGACAACCCAGAGGACAAGGTAAGAGACAGGAAAAAATTGTAGACGGGGGAGTGGACTTTTTTAAGAGTATAATAAGTTGCAATAAAGTACCAAAGCTAGAAAAGCGGGTAAAGTTATTTTAACCAGTCACTGCCTGGCCTATAGTACAATGATAGCCCGGCAGGACATTCACCATTCCAGGTGGATGTCATACGATGCCTTCCTGCAGCATGCCTTGTGCCTTCCCCACAGGCCACGCTGTGGCACGATCTGTCACTCAGACACAGTGGATGACTTATTACTGTACCGGCCCGCTCTCGGCACCATGTGATCACTGTAACCAATCACAGCAGATCACATGACAATTGTACACAATGGATGGCTTTCATTTATGACATTCATTTATGACATTCATTGTGTACTATTGTGTTGACTTCTGTGTTTTTTTATAGTGATCATATGGTACAAACAGGGCCAATCACAGCCCATCTGTACCATGTTATTAGCTGTGGCCAATCACAACTAACCACAATGGTAAACACTAAATGAATCAATTTCATTCAGTAAAAATGGTTGCTTATAGCAGTGAAATTCACTGGTATAAGCAATCATAATGTGTAAAAAAAAAAAGAAGAAAAAAAAAATCCTGATCACTTCCCCAGTTACTATTGTAACACTGTATTGCTCTGGCCACAGTGTGTTAAAAAAAATGTGGTTTAAACATTGAAAAAAATAAATGATAAAAAAAATGATTTTATTTTTTACATACTGTCACCAGTCAGTGTCTCTGATCATTGTCACACCAGTTATATGATGACCCTGTACTGCACTGGTGACAGTATGTGAAAAAAAATGTGTTTAATTTCTTAATTTTCTAAAAAATTGGGACAAAAAAATTACAACTTCAAAAAACTCACCAAGGCTCTTACTAACTACTTTGGACTGTCTACTTTTCAAAAAGGGGTCATTTGGGGAAATATTTGTACTGTCCTGGTGTTTTTGGGCTTCAATAAATGAGATAAGCCATCAATACAGGATTGATGCATTTTCACATATATACCATACTCCAAAAATTCACCTTTATTGAAAAGTAAAATCAAGGCATCAAAGGTAAGTACAGACTAACTGCACTGCTGCTGACATGTTTCACACCAGGCACGGTGCTTAGTCATAGCATTTTTTTTCCATTATCTCTGTTGCAAACAGAGCCAGCACCCTGCTTAACTGTGGAGACAGCTGATCTCAGGAGAGGTGATCATCTTGGAGCGGTGAACACCCACACATATATACCATAGTTTGTGGATTCTTTATGAAGAAAGATCATTTATTTGAGAAAATTTTATAACAGAAACAAAGAAAACTAATTTAAAAAAAAATTCAGCCTTTTCTTGTTTTTTTTTAGCAAACAATAAAAAACCCAGCAGAGATTTAATACTAGGGGTGCACATCTTCACTGTTCTCAAGATTTGATTTGATTAAGATTATCCTGTCCACAATTCGATTTGATTCACAATGCTCAATCACGATGCATCACGATTACTGCGCAAGGGCACATGGTTTTATCCAAAAATTCAAGCAGTCAGAAAAACTCAATTTTTCTCCAGTGAAAGATGGATGGCTGGGTTTAAAGGCAGAGGGATGGCTGGGATCAGAGGCAGAGGGATGGCTGGGATTAGAGGCAGAGGGATGGCTGGGATCAGAAGCAATGGAGTGGCTGGGATCAGAGGCAGAGGAATGGCTAGGATCAGAGGCAGAGGAATGGCTGGGATCAGAGACAGAGGGATGGCTGGGATCAGAGGCAGGGGGATGGCTGGGATCAGAGGTCAAGGGATGGCTGGGATCAGAGGCCGAGGGATGGCTGGAATCAGAGGCAGAGGGATGGCTGGGATCAGAAGCAAAGGGATGGCTGGGATCAGTGGCAGAGGGATATATGGGATCAGGCAGAGGGGTGGTGGGATCAGGCAGATGGATAGATTGGATCAGGCAGAGGGGTGGTGGAGTCAGGCAGAGGGTTGGATGGGATCAGTGGCAGAGGGATAGATGGGATCAGGCAGAGGTGTGGTGGGTTTAGAGGCAGAGGGATAGATGGGATCAGGCAGAGGGGTGGTGGGATCAGTGGCAGAGGGATGGATGGGATCCGGCAGAGGGATGGATGGGATAAGGCAGAGGGATGGTGGGTTTAGGCAGAGGGATAGATGGGATCAGGAATAGGGATAGCTGGGATCAGGCAGAGGGGTGGTGGGATCAGACACAGAGGGATGGTGGGATCAGGCAGAGGGATATATGGGATCAGGAAGAGGGATAGAATGGAATCAGACAGTGGGATAGATAGGATCAGGCTGAGGGGTGGTGGGATCAGGCAGATGGATAGATTGGATCAGGCAGAGGGGTGGTGGAGTCAGGCAGAGGTTGGATGGGATCAGTTGCAGAGGGATAGATGGGATCTGACAGAGGGGTGGTGGCATCAGTGGCAGAGGGATAGATGGGATCAGGCAGAGGGGTAGTGGGATCAGTGGCAGAGGAGTGGTGGGATCAGCTGCAGAGGGATGAATGGGATCAGCCAGAGGGATGGATGGGATCAGCGGCAGAGGGGTGGTGGGATCAGGCAGAGGGGTGGTGGGATCAGGCAGAGGGGTGGTGGGATGAGTGTCAGAGGGATGGATGGGATCAGAGGCAGAGGGATGGATGGGATCTGGCAGAGGAGTGGTGGGTTTAGAGGCAGAGGGATAGATGGGATCAAGCAGAGGGGTGGTGGGATCAGTGGCAGAGGGATGGATGGGATCAGGCAGAGGGATGGATGGGATCAGGTAGAGAAATGGTGGGATCAGGCAGAGGGATAGATGGGATCAGGAAAAGGGATAGCTGGGATCAGGCAGAGGGGTGGTGGGATCAGACACAGAGGGATGGTGGGATCAGGCAGAGGAATATATGGGGTCAGGCAGAGGGATAGAATGGAGTCAGGCAGTGGGATAGATAGGATCAGGCTGAGGGGTGGTGGGATCAGAGGCAAAGGGATGGTGGAATCAGGCAGAGGGATGGTGGGATCAGGCAGAAAGATGGTGGGATCAGGCTGAGGGGTGGTGGGATCAGAGGCAGATGGATGGTGGGATCAGAGGCAAAGGGATAGATGGGATCAGGCAGATGGATAGGGTAATCGGGCAGAGGGATAGATGGGATCAGGCAGAGGGGTGATGGGATTAGAGGCAGATGGATGCCCACCATCTGTCTGCCTCTGATCCCATCATCCCTCTGCCTGATCCCATCTATCCCTCTGCCTCTGATCCCACCATCCATCTGCCTGATCCCACCATCCTTTTGACTGATCAGAGGCATAGATGGGATCAGGCAGACCGATGGTGGGATCAGGCAGACGGGTGGTTGGATCAGAGGCAGAGGGATAGATGGGATAAGGCAGAGGGGTGATGGGATCAGAGGCAGATGGATGATGGGATCAGGCAGACGGATGGTGGGATCAGAGGCAGAGGGATAGATGGGATCAGGCAGATAGATGGTGGGATAAGGCAGACAGATGGTGGGATCAGTCAGATGGATGGCGGAATCAGAGGGATAGATGGGATCAGGAAGACGGATGGTGGGATCAGGCAGACAGATGGTGGGATCAGAGGGATAGATAGGATCAGGCAGATGTATGGTAGGATCAGGGGAAGAGGGATAGATGGGATCGGGCAGAAGGGTGGTGGGATCAGGCAGACAGATGGTGGGATCAGGGGCAGAGAGATCAGGCAGAGGGGTGATGGTAGTGGAGGGATGGGATCAGTGACACTGGCACTTACCTGCTCTCAGTGTCAGTGATTCCCCCTCCTCCATGCTGCTCAGTGTGTTTTGTTTTCCCCCTTCCGGTGCCTCCAGTGAAGCCTCTCCTCATGTCGGGTCTCTTCGGGTCCTCCCCCTGCACTGTACTGGCTGTCAGCTTATCAGCTGACTTTTTTCTTTAGTGAAGGGGGAGGGAGCTTTAGCCACAATGCAGGCTCTGCCTCTGTGTTTCTCCCTGAGAGACAGAGCACTGCAAGGAGCGGAGCAACAGATGACATCATCAACAATCGTTTCGGCCGACTCGCAGCATTGTTGCAGCATCACAAAAGTCTGAATTTGCGATGCACCGATGCTGCGATTATATTCAACACTCCTATTAAATACCACCAAAAGAAAGCTCTATTTATGTGAAAAAAATGATAAAAATTTCATATGGGTACAGTGACCCCGCAATTGTCATTCAAAGTGCCACAGCTGAAAGCGGAAAATTTGCCAAGGCAGGAAGGGGTGAAAGTGCCTAGTATTGAAGTGGTAAAAGACATTGTCCAGAAGTCTCTGACCGTGTTTGATGTTACATATTTAGGGAGTAACTTGAAACATTATCACAATTTGCAGTCCCCCATTTCCATTTATCCTTTCCTTACTGAGGTTCCTCTTCCTGCAGGCTCTTGTAATTTTTTCAATCCAGTGTAGATGTGCATGGCTCTATGGGTCTGCAAATGGAGATAGTACAAATCCATTTTGCCACCATGGCAGAGGGACTCTTAGATCTCAATGAAGCACAAATATAGTGACATCACTGCACATGTAGTTCATTGATACTTCCTCCAGTCCCATACCAGTGGGAGAATAGTCTGGAAAAGCCTGTGCATTACACCCATGAACCACTCATTGTGGTTGCAATGCTTTGTACGGTCCAATATAAACAATTTTATGGGTGCAGTTAAGAATTGTTTTGCAAAAAGTAGAATATCCCTATAAAGCAATGTAAAGGGTATCTGGTAAATGCTTTTATGTGCAGGAGAAGAGAAACATTTTAGAATTCTAGAAAAGTATTCCAGACATATATACATATAAGGTGCTTTCTGCAGCTGGAATTATAAAAAAAAAATTGCCAAATCTGTAACATTCATGTGTTTGGCCTTTGAGCCGCAGTCACACAAACCTTTTCCAGAAGCAGATTTATTCAGTATTCTTGGAGGTAGTGGGAGGAAACTGGAATAAGCATGTGTATACATACAAACTGCAAGAACCTGGCGGAAGCCCAGTGAAAGACAATGCGGACTCAGTATTTGGCACGGTGCACTCATGACAATTTCATTACTGGCCACGTTTTCTCCCAATGCATACATGGTATTATGTTTTATAGCTGTGTTCATGTGGACTTTTTATTTATTCATATTTATTCTTGTTGGAAACAAGGAAGAGTATCGTGTATACTATTATATTATCACAACTACATAGCATGTTAAATGTAGGCAAGAACTACTTTATTTGTTAATGATTTAGTGTTTAGTCATATAGTATTTTCTAACTCCAGCACTCCAATTCAAACTTTTTAAAAAGAAAGAGTTGAGAAAGGTTAGGAGTTCTGTGCCTCACTTCCTGTCCAGGCAATAATTTACATATAATTGACATATTTACATAGTTTATAAGGTTAAAAAAAGAAACAGGTCTATCAGGTTCAACCTATTTGTATGTTATTTTTATTCTTTAACAATACCCCTAGCCTGCAAATTGTTCATGTAACAAATCATTATCTGGACGTAGAGATAAAGGAGTCGGGAGCCTAGTCCCCAACCAGGTCTCCCCAAAATAAAAAAGAGGACAAATGGACTATCTCGGTACAATGCTAAGGTAAGTTCATATATATGAGAAAATGTGTAAAATAATACAAAAGTTTATTAATACATAACACATGACAAAAAAGTCAGTTACAGGTTAAAAACATGGGTACAGTCCACGTGTATCACCAAGATAATACTCCCCAAACAGGGAAGATCACAGTGGGATAGTTGATTATGGACAGCATCTCAACTAGTTTTGTGGACTAAAGCCGCTTCCTCAGGAGAGTATCTGTATTTTGATTAACAAATAATCAATGACAATATAATTAGTTACAGACATAAAAGTAACAGAATTTAAAGCAATATGTCATTCAAACAATATGCTTATATTATACAGGGGCAGAACCGAGACTGCTTACCCACATCCTGGCAGGCACAAGGTGTCACCAGTAAAAAGGGTCTCCCACGGTGACTGGGGGGACTAACAAATCAATAGGCTGGAATCTATATGGAATGTGGGCCATGCACCATCAAATCTTGGGTGAGAACCTCCTTCCCTCAGCCAGGCCGTTAAAAATGGGTCATGGATAGGTATTCCAACATGACAATGACCCAAAACACATGGTCAAGGCAACAAAGAAGTGGCTCAAGAAGAAGCACATTAAGGTCCTGCAGTGGCCTAGCCAGTTTCCAGACTTTAAACCCATAGAAAATATGTAGAGGGAGCTGGAGGTTCGAGTTACCAACCATCAGCCTCAAAACCTTAATGACTTGGAGAGGATCTGCAAAGAAGAGTGGGACAAAATTCCTCCTAAAATGTGTACAAACCTGGTGGCCAACTACAAGAAACGTCTGGCCTCTGTGATTGCTAACAAGGGTTTTGCTAAAATACTAAGTCCTGTTTAGCGAAAAGGACCAAATACTTACAGTGGGGACAGAAAGTATTCAGACCCCCTTAAATTTTTCACTCTTTGTTATATTGCAGCCATTTGCTAAAATCATTTAAGTTCATTTTTTTCGTCATTAATGTACACACAGCACCCCATATTGACAGAAAAACACAGAAGTGTTGACATTTTTGCAGATTTATTAAAAAAGAAAAACTGAAATATCACATGGTCCTAAGTATTCAGACCCTTTGCTGTTACACTCATATATTTAACTCAGGTGCTGTCCATTTCTTCTGATCATCCTTTGAGTCCAGCTGTGTTTGATTATACTGATTGGACTTGATTAGGAAAGCCACACACCTGTCTATATAAGACCTTACAACTCACAGTGCATGTCAGAGCAAATGAGAATCATGAGGTCAAAGGAACTGCCTGAAGAGCTCAGAGACAGAATGGTGCCACAAGGTTACAAAAAAATTTCTGCTGCACTTAAGGTTCCTAAGAGTACAGTGGACTCCATAATCCTTAAATGGAATACGTTTGGGTCGACCAGAACCCTTCCTAGAGCTGACCGTCCGGCCAAACTGAGTTATCGGGGGAGAAGAGCCTTGGTGAGAGAGGAAAAGAAGAACCCAAAGATCACTGTGGCTGAGCTCCAGAGATGCAGTCGGGAGATGGGAGAAAGTTGTAGAGAGTCAACCATCACTGCAGCCCTCCACCAGTCGGGACTTTATGGCAGAGTGGCCCGACAGAAGCCTCTCCTCAGTGCAAGACACACGAAAGCCTGCATGGAGTTTGCTAAAAAAACACCTGAAGGGCTCTAAGATGGTGAGAAATAAGATTCTCTGGTCTGATGAGACCAAGATAGAACTTTTTGGCCTTAATTCTAAGCGGCATGTGTGGAGAAGACCAGGCACTACTCATCACCTGTCCAATACAGTTCCAACAGTGAAGCATGGTGGTGGCAGCATCATGCTGTGGGGGTGTTTTTCAGCTGCAGGGACAGGGCAACTGGTTGCAATCGAGGGAAAGATGAATGCGACCAAGTACAGGGATATCCTGGGCAAAAACCTTCTCCAGAGTGCTCAGGACCTCAGACTGGGCCGAAGGTTTACCTTCCAACAAGACAATGACCCTAAGCACACAGCTAAAATAATGAAGGAGTGGCTTCACAATAACTCAGTGAGTATTCTTTAATGGCCCAGTCAAAGCCCTGACCAATTGAGCATCTATGGAGAGACCTAAAAATGCCTGTCCACCAACGTTTACCATCCAACCTGACAGAACTGGAGAGGATCTGCAAGGAGGAATGGCAGAGGATCCCCAAATCCAGGTGTGAAAAACTTGTTGCATCTTTCCCAAAAAGACTCATGGCTGTATTAGATCAAAAGGGTGCTTCTACTAAATACTGAGCAAAGGGTTTGAATACTTAGGATCCTGTGATATTTCAGTTTTTCTTTTTTAATAAATCTGCAAAAATGTCAACAATCCTGTGTTTTTCTGTCAATATGGGGTGCTGTGTGTACTTTCCGTCCCCACTGTATTTCACTCATTAAAATGCAAATCAATTACAGGGGGTCCCCTACTTACAAACATCCGACTTACAAACGACTCCTACTTACAAACGGAGGGAGACAACAGAAAGTGAGAGGAAATCTACCCCTAGGAAGGGAAATTCACTCCTGTAAGAGTTAATATGGGAAAAAGGTGTCTCCACTGATGCTTTATCACCAGTCCATGTTTCCTTAACAACCCAAAATTTTCAAAAATCCAATTGTCATTGGGACAGAAAGTGAGGTGAAATCTTCTGAATGGGGGCACAGACAGCAAAACAAATGTTACAGGGGTGATAACCCTTCCCTATGTTATTTAAAAAACTTAAAAATAGTATAAAAATAGATTTTTTCGCTGGAGCTACACTTAAAAAATGTACCTGTTCCGACTTACAAACAGATTCAACTTAAGAACAAACCTACAGTCCCTTTTTTATTTGTAACCTGGGGACTGCCTGTAATTACTTTTTTCAAATACGTTTTTCTGGATTTTTTTGTTGTTATTTTGTCTCTCACTCTTAAAATAAACCGAACATTAAAATTATAGACTTATCTTTTTTTTTTTTCAGTGGGCAAACGTACAAAATCAGCGGGGAATCAAATACTTTTTTTCTCCTCACTGTAGCACCTAAATTCAAATAATAACCTAACCCTAAATTTATGTAAACATGAAATATACTCATACCCCAATACTCAAACAAATGATGCATAAAATAGGTTATTAAATAAAAAGATCCTTAAATAACTATTTTATTTTACTTCTGATCTGAATTTGATTTTAAATTAATCCTAACACTTGTCCCAACCTAAAAACTACAGCTAGAAAATATCATCAATATCATAATATATATTTAGATATATATAGATATATAAAATACACACTATAGACACAGAATTAGACATATTATCCAGCTGACTGACAGGTTTCTCCCTGTCTAGACTCTATCTTTTGAATCCTGCTGTCTACTGACATTGGGTTTATGAACTACAGAGCTTTCCTGCTGCACATTCACATTTGAATAAAGTACCTTTCTAAAAGGGCTCTGACAATTGCTGTCAGAACACCTTTTTAAAAAGGCAAGTAGTCTTTAATAGAAAGTTGTGCCAAGAAGAATTTAAAGGTTGTCTTGGTTGACCTTTTTCCGAAAATGCTAATTGCCAGGCTGTCTCTGATTTCAGTACTTTCTAAGTTACCGACTAGTACATTTTAGGAGTTTTGTTTCCTTTATTTTCATCTGGTGATCTGGCCAGTAACACACGTCCTGTCTTAGAGTGTCTCCACTTTATGGGGGAGCAACTGAACCACAGAGTCATCTTTGAACAACATCACTGTCAACCTGTGGAGAGGATAGTATTAAGCCGGCTATACATGGTTCGAATCTTGGCCAGTTCAGCAGGAATCTGCCAAGAATCAACCCATGTATGGGAAGGCTGAATGTACCACATTGATTGATCAATCAACTTGGGTACAACTAACCTGCCGAATTTTAGATGCGATTATTGCTAGCAATATTCAATGTACCAAAGTTGATTGATCAATCAACTTGGGTACAACTAACCTGCTGAATTTTAGATATGATTATTGCTAGCAATATTCAGATGCATTAGCAAATGTAGATGCACTTGAGTAGAGCAGGGCTTGGTATCTGGGGGCCCCCTTTTTGTTAACCCTTTATACGGAGACCACCACAACCACCTGTAATGAGGCCATAGGTACCCCCATGTTGAGAGCATATGGCCTGATGTGGTTTAGGAGGGGGCCCACATGCTCATCTTTCCACATTTCCTGGACATCCAGGCTGCATGCTCAGATTAAGGGTGTGGTATAGACTTCTCATGGGACCTCACACTTTTTATTTGATTCTTTGTATGAGGTACCCCCTAAAAAAAACATACCAGATTCGACTCTATGCTTTTTTTTTCATTCATGAAACTTACCGTAATTGCCAGCTTCTTAAAAATTAAAAAGGCACACAGACCCCTCTAAAGGTCCCCAAAAATACTGTTTAAAAAAAAAACAGCAATGAACTGTTGTTTGCAAGCAATTTAAAACACTTTTTTCTTTTGCAAATGTCAATGCTGCTGCAACACTTTCTTTACATCACAGAGTTGAAAATGCAGGATTAGGGCATCCCCACATTATTTAAAGGAACTGTTTTTTTTTAATGCTATTAGAAAAACATATCATTTTACAATATATTGTAATATAGTTTTTACCAATATCCCCAGCGAAGTCATATTTTTTAACAACCCTTGCCTATTAGCTCAGAAAATAAAAAAATTAATTTGACAGTTTTGGCTTACATTGATTTCAATGGGGTTCAGGTTCCCCATTTGAACTGACATCCAAAAGTCCCTAAGCTATACACAGACTTCAGGGAAAAGAAGTGAGCCAATTACTGGAGCAGGGGGTGAGAATTCTGGAAAAAACTATACACTGGGGGTTATTTACGAAAGGCAAATCCACTTTGCACTACAAGTGCACTGCAGGTACTGTTGTAAGTGCACTGAAATTGCACTTGGAAGTGCAGTCGCTGTATATCTGAGGGGAAGATCTGAAATGAGGGGAAGCTCTGCTGATTTTATCATCCAATCATGTGCAAGCTAAAATGCTGTTTTTTTATTTTTCTTGCATGTCCCCCTCAGATCTAGAGCGACTGCACTTCCAAGTGCACTTTCAAGTACACTTGCAGTGCACTTGTAGAGCAAAGTGGATTTGCCTTTAGTAAATAACCCCCACTGTGTGCACAATTATTAGGCAAGTGAGCATTTTGACCAAATCATCATTTTTGCATATTGTCTAGCTCCAAGCTGTATAAACTTGAATGCTTATTGGATTTAGGCATATCAAGTGATGTGTATTTGTGTGTGGTCTAAGGAGATCAACACCCTATATCAAGGTATGCATAACTGTTAGGCAGTTTCTTTTCCTCCAGGCAAAATGGGCCAAAAAAGAGATTTAATTGACTCTGAAAAGTCAAAAATTGTAAAAAGTCTTTCAGAGGGATTCAGCTCTCTTGAAATTTCTAATATATTGGGGGGTGGTTACAGAACCATCAAACGTTTTGTTGCAAATAGTCAACATGGTTGCAAGAAATGTGTTGAGAAAAAAAAGATGCAAATTAACATCCAAAGATTTGAGAAGAATCAAACTCAAAGCTACTAGTAACCTATTATCCCCCAGTGTTGTCATATTCCAGAACTGCAACCTACCTGGAGTTCCCAGAAGTACAAGGTGTTCATTGCTCAGTGACATGGCCTAGGTAAGGCAGGCTGAAACCTGACCACCACTAAACAAGACACATAAGTTGAAACATCAAGACCGGACCAAGAAATATCTGAAGACAGGTTTTTCAAAGGTTTTATAGACTGATGAGATGAGAGTGACTCTTGACGGACCAGAAGGATGGGCGTTTGGCTGGATCTAAAATGGGAACAGAGCTCTACTTTGACTCAGATGCCAGCAAGGTGGAGTTGGGGTATTGGTGTGGGCTGGTATTATTAAAGATGAGCAATTTGGACCTTTTCGGGTTGAAGATGGATTCAAAATCAACTCCAAAATTCGCTGCCAGTTTTTAGAAGACACATTCTTCAAGCAGTGGTAAAGTCTGCGTCTTTCAAGAAAACCATGATATTTATGCAGGACAATGTTCCATCGCATGTATCGAAGTACTCCACTGTGTGGCAAGCCAGTAAAGGCCTTAAATATGAAAGAATAATGACATGGCCCCTTTCCTCATCTGACCTGAACCCTATTGAGAACTTGTGGGCCCTTCTTAAATGGGAGATTTACAGTGAAGGAAAACAGTACACCTCTCTGAATAGTGTCTGGGAGGCTGTGGTTGCTGCTACACAAAAAGTTGATCATTAACAGATCAAGAAATTGACAAATTCCATGAATGGAAGGGTTATGACTTATTGAAAAGAAGGGTGGCTGTATTGGTCACTGATTTTTTTTTTTTGTAATGTTTATTTGTAAAATTTGAGTTGTTTGTTTATTATTCTCATTTTAACAGATAAAAATAAATATGTGAGATGGGGAAATGCTTGTTTTTCATTTAAGCCCCATACACAGTATTAGATTTTCTGCAGATTTTTGTCTTCAGATTTACCAAAACCATGTAGTGCATAGGCCTGCCTGATTTCATACAAATTGAAACTCTTAAGGTTTGACCTTATATTATATGGTTTGGGTAAATCTGAAGACAAAAATCTGCAGAAAATCTAATTGTGTGTATGGGGCTTTAGTTGCATAATAATTATGTACATAATTAGTTGCCCAATAACTGTGTCCAAATAAATATTCTCCTACGAAAGCTAAAACTTCACTTTTACGTTCTTAAACATTCAGTTTTGAGGTTTATTAACATTTTGGATTAACCAAGAGCACTATAGTTATTTAATACTGAAATTAATCCTCAAAAATACAACTCGCCTAATAATTGTGCACACAGTGTATATTCCAGCTAAATACTGTAGCCATGGTTTTTGAGAAAGATCATTTTTAAAGTGTATGTCAAACTCCAAAACTTTTTTTCTACTTCTGGATAGTGTGGGGAAGGATTAGAGATCATTTTGAGTTTTTGCCGCTATACAGAACTCCATTAGAGAGATTTACCCTCATTTGCTGTCCTGGTGACAATCTTTTGCCAGACAGGAAGTGAGGGAAAATGTGCAACAGAGGCACAGACAGAAATAAAAATCTGACAAGGATTTTAGATGACATATACACTATATTGTCAAAAGTATTGTGACACCTGCCTTTACATGCACATGAACTTTAATGGCATCCCAGTCTTAAGCCTCGTACATATGGTTTGATTGTTGGACAACCGAGCGTCTGATTTTTGTCAAAAGCATGTGTGCAGGATTTTGTCTAGCATACGAACGATACACAAATTGTTGTTTGACCAACACGAACGTAGTGACGTACTGTGAGAGTATAAAGAGGAAGTTCTCAAGCGCCACCCTTTGGGCTCCTTCTGCTAATTTTGTGTTAGTAGAATTTTGGTGAATGTGGATTCTCGATTTTCAGATCATTCCTGATCGCTCGTTCGTCAGCCAGCCATGTTGCGAAATAAAAGGAGAGAACGTGCGGTTACTGGTCTAGGAGTCATTGCTTTGACTCAAGTCCTTTCCAGGAACAGGAGGAAGAGGAGTTCTTAGACCAAAATTGGTTGCTCAATCGTGAGCCATATTGCCATATGCCTTTGCTGCGGGAGCTCCAGGAGCAGAATCCGGATGACTTTCGGAATTATCTCCAGATGACGGATCCCTGCTTTCACCACCTCTTGGTATTGGTGACCCCCTATATTAAGGGGGCCACCAATGCCAATCACTCCTGAGGAAAGGCTCATAGCCACCTTGCGGTACTTGGCAATGGGGAGAGGCCTTCTGTATCTGAAATTTACTAATGGGATCTCCCCCCAGGCTCTGGCCATCATTCAAGTGCTGCAGAAGGACTATATTAGGGTAGGTTTTTTCTTTAGGATCACATTCTATATATTTCTGTTTGCTAATGTTTTTATTCAATGTTATGATTACATAATTATCAATATTGCAATATGCTGTGAATGTCCTCTTTGTCCTCATGCATGCATGCATGCTGTAAGGTTTTCCAGCTCAGCTCCTTTTTTGGCCTACATGCATATTTTCCTACAATAACATCCCCAGCATGCTATCCTGGGCCCATACACACCTAGGCTGGTAATGTAACAATGTTTTTTGTCAGCCACATTTTGGGGTTTACCCTAAAAAACCCCTAAAATGTGTTCAAATGTCATTTGTGTGCTCCAAATCGGGCAGAGTGCAAGAGGCCTTATTATTATGGCCAAACTCATTTTGAACCCTCCCTCCCCCCCAAGTATGCTAAGTCAACTTATCCAAATACTCTATCTGCTGACTTTTAAAAACCTATACACACTATCCCTCTTTTGTGGTCAAAATTCATTATAAATTACCCAAACCATATAGTGCAAGTGCCTGTCTGATTACCTACAAATTGAAACTAATTTTCTTTTCTATTATATTGATTGGTTAAATCATAATGTAAAAATGTTTTTCAATTTGGACAGTGTGTATCCAGCTTTAGATTATGACACTTTATACCTGTCCACTGGGCTGGCTATAGTGTAAGTAAGGAGGGGCTGGCCAAAGTATCACTGATTATTTCTGCAAACAGCTCTCATGGAAGTGGAGAGGGGTACCTGTCCAAAACATCCACCCATTACCTCCCCCCCCAAAAGTTGTCTAATGGGCCACCAGAGGGGGGGGATCAGATAAATTGACCTTCCACTTTTATCTTGAAATACTCTTTTAAGTGTATCCTTATGTTAGCTAAGCATGTTTGTGTCAAATCTGATTGCAATTGTAACGAAACGTCCCACACTCCACTTGAGTGCTTTCATCATATACAGCTTCCTCCCAGTCTCAATATAGATATTAGATATTCAGATATTATAAAAAATGGTAACAACAAACAAGACAATAGTTGTTTGGTTGCTGAACATAGACTGTTTATTGAAAACACATGTAAACAGGTAATACTCTGGACAACCCCCCCCCCTTTGCATTCCGGGTGGGGTAGACTGTTCAATCACAGCTGTTGGAGGAATTTGCCCCCACCAATCTCACAGCTAATCTACATACACATACCATAATATCCAAGACAGACAGACACAATAGAACATTGGAATACAGCCACACGCCAAACAGCCCAGCAAGGAGTACACGACAAAATCAGACAATATACAATCTACAATATATATATATATACACAGCATTCCAGTGTGGCTGTATAGTGAGTCCGATTAGTACAGATCAGACTGGATTTCTCGGTCACTCTGTGCCCTTATCAGAGACACAGGGTGACTTAGACATAGGAGGTGCATGGGAGCTGAAACAATGTTTTCCCAACCACCCCAAGGGATTCTGGGTTCCACGCCCCCCCCTCGCTCAAAGTGACTCCGTCACATCACTCCCCTTTAGCAGACTAACATAGGAGGAGACCCCAGACGAGTTAGTCAGTAGTTCCACTCCCCCAATGCCTGTACCCACACAGTACCCCAAATAAATTGTACCAAACAGAGCATTACTCACCCAGCCAACCTCTGCCTCTCTCAGAGAACATATCCGCCGTTGGGGAGAGGCCTGGACTGGCCCTTCTCCCTGCAGTCCTTTCAGCTGCTGGAGAAAACAGGCTGACTGGGATCACTCCATCATGCTGCTGGGGATTTGGGCCGACGACCCAGCATCCCTGGGGTATACAAGTGGAGACTGAAGTCTTGTCCACTTTTGGTAGGTGAAAATCCCCAAGTGCATGCAAAGCATGGCTGACATCCTCCTGTCTCCGCACCATTTTCTGGGGTTGTGTCAGTGGAGACCGAAGTCCCATCCACTACCACAGAAACTCCCTCTTCTGTTATGTTTAAAGTTTTGGTTCCGAGAATGGGAAAAACACCCTCAAAATAGGCACCACATCCCTAAAAAATAATTTTAATGGGTATAAGGAAGAGAGGGATTTTCACGGTGCAAATAGATTAAGTGTATGAAAAGAACTACATATCTTTTCTCTTTTTCTTAAAAAAGAACAATTTTATTGTTTACATTAAAAAACACATATACTATATCAAAATAAATTCATTGTAACAATACGATTAAAACAAAGTGGTCAGAAAATGGGAAATGACAAGTAGGATATACGCTACAAATTCATGGGTGGTAATTATTGCATACTAGCCCGACATGTTTCGCATTTGTCGCTTTCTCAAGGGGTATGCAACTATGTAGTAAGTCATCCAATACTTTTAGTGATTCTACAAAAAAAGGGGAAAAAGAATTTTTGTATACATAGATAAACATTTTACAATAATGATACAACATTAGAAGGCATAATGAAATACGTGTTGTCACTCCGAAGTATCCATAAAAGCTTACCCCCAAAAACAATGACCCTATGGAATCTCGTCAGAACCGGCATGTACAGACGCAGCCAAGCAAGACAGCAAGAGGGCTTAATTGCAACCACAGGGAGCAGTAAGGAGAAGCTGTTGTATAAATCATAAATATGCAGTATCAGGGAAGGATATCATGATGCAAGGGGTTAATTGACTTTTTGAAAGAGTCAGAATCAATCAGATATCACTTACGCCGAAGCTTAATTGGAGCTGCAACCAAATAAATGCAGTTGATCAGCGAAAGTGGTAGAATGGTAATTGCCAGAAATAAATGGGTAATAAGTTTTTGGGGGTAAGCTTTTATGGATACTTCGGAGTGACAACACGTATTTCATTATGCCTTCTAATGTTGTATCATTACAGGCACATTCCTCCATCCAACCTCGTCTTGTGCAGAAACAGGTTAGTCAAGGTCAGCCAGTACTTTCTGCATCCGCCATAAGACCTCCACGTCCATAGCTGCGGGGCAGGTGGGCAAAGCACACTGTTACTATGCCACATTGCCGACTTCAGCCAGGATTTCAGAGTTGTCGGCTGGTACTTCCTGATAGTCCCAGGCAAAGAGAGCCCAGCCCTGGTGCTGAGCAGAGTCTAGCAGCCGTCTGTAGGCAATTTCAAGCTCCCATTCCTGAAAGTCCAGAAACTCTAAATCTTCCAGTGCCCAGTGTACTTCCGAGATGTTCAGTAGCTCTTCTCTGAAATCCATGATTTCATCCAACTGCCACTCTAAATCACTCCCAAAGTTAGGGTCCCCTGTCAGTTTCACATACAACAGTTCCAGGCCGCCGTAGCCAAAGCCTTCTGTTGGGCTGTCATCTGCTATCCAAGGGCCACCATGCCACCAGAGGACTCTGTAGCTCTCATCCAGCCGCATCTCTGCCCAGACCAGCCTGCTTAATTCAGCTGTCTGCGCCTTGTGCGGTTTTTCTCCCAAAAATAGCACCCGCAATCCATACTGCGACCAATACCTTTCCTGGATGGAGGGGAGAACTTTTCCCTGGTGTAGCTACTCACATGCTAGCATTTCCTTCCAGAGTTCACAACGGATAGAATCATACCATCCCAGCAGGACCTGCTCTGATACTGGTCCTCTGTGCTGTATCTGCATCTCTCGCAACCTCCTTCCGAATTCCTCTTCCATGGTGGCTGGTATCTGTACCTCTCCTCTCCTGCTATCCGGACCTTGGATCCAGGTGGAGGTTTGGATGTCCCAGACTGCAGGAAGCATCCCACTACTTGCCACCAATGTAACGAAACATCCCACACTCCGCTTGAGTGCTTTCGTCATATACTGCTTCCTTCCCGTCTGAATATAGGTATCAGATATTCCAACCGCTCCCAACAACAAAGACAATAGTGATTTGGTTGCTGAACATAGACTGATTTATTTGAGATGACACACAAATATATACAGCAGGGTGACAATCCCAACTGTAACCAGAAACCCAATTAACATGAGCTAGTTTACTAATCATTTACCCAGACTAGGTGATATGACCTATCAGGGTAGATATGACCTTTCACGGTAGACTTGTCGTCTTCTAGCTAACTGGCTATACAATACACATTATCATTAGGGATAGGCAAACGGTTCAGCCCGAGCATAAGTTCAGGCCGAACTTTGGTTTTTCGGATGTTCTGTGAACACCGAACAATATGCGGTGTTCAGGACAAATTTGAAAGCCGTTGGAACACCGTTAAAGTCTATGGGACGCTAACATGAAAAATCAAAAGTGCTCATTTTAAAGGCTTATATGCAAGTTATTGTCATAAAAAGTGTTTGGGGACCTGGGTCCTGCCCAAGGGGACATGTAGCAATGCAAAATTTAAAAAAAAAACGGACGCCCAGATCCTGGCCCCCCCATGTGAAATGGTAACGGGGTACAAATGTACCCCTACCAATTCACAAAAAAAGCGTCAAAATGACAAGACACAGCTTGGGGACAAGTCCTTTATTAAAAAATAAAAATGTCCCACAATGTCCATGCATCTTCTTATATTGCTCCGCCGACGGACTGAAAAAGAAAAAAAAATCTGCCACTGATCCTCCTCTATGGGAGGCTCCTGCCATGTGACGCTTCTTCGCTGATGACAGTTCTTATGTAACTTAGGGCGGGGCCACTCAGTGATGTACCCGGGTGACCCCGCCCCCTCTGACGCCACAGGGACTTTCACATGGCTTCCCAGTGGCGTCACAAATGTTAATTCTAGATTACAAACGATAGTTTACAAGACCGAACTCTTCCGGCTCGTTCCTTGATTCTGAGCGTGCGTGTTTGTACTTTCAACTTTTGTGCGACGATTTCTGTACTGACCATCCAAAAATCTGATGTTGCGTTCAAATCTGACAAAAATTTTTTAGCCTGCACATCCAGCTTTTGTCTGATGTAAAAGTCAAATCGTCTGTCGAATGCACCGTACTAACGATCTGAAAATCTGCAGACAGCTCATCTTATGACTTTTCCCTTCTGATTTTCGTACCGTGTGTATGAGGCCTTAGTCTGTAGGGTTCAATATTAAATTGGCCTACCCTTTGCAGCAATAACAGCGTCAACTCTTCTGGGAAGGCTGTCCACAAGGTTTAAAAGTGTGTCTATGGGAATGTTTGACCATTGTTCCAGAAGCGCATTTGTAAGGTCAGACACTGATGTTGGATGAGGAGGCCTGATTCGCAGTCCCCGCTCTAATTCATCCCAAAGATATTCAATGGGGTTGAGGTCAGGACTCTGTGCAGGCCAGTCAAGTTCCAAACTCGTTCATCCATCTCTTTATGGACCTTGCTTTGTGCACTGGTATTCAGTCATGTTGTAACAGAAAGAGGCCATCCCCAAACTGTTCCCACAAAGTTGGGAGCATGAAATTGTCCACAATGTCTTAAGAGTTCCCTTCACTGGAACTAACCCCACACCATAATCTCCCCTCCACCAAATGATTTGGAGGGGTGGCCCAATACTTTTGGCAATATAGTGAGATGAGTGAGTTTAGAATGGAGGAACTTGACTGGCCTGCACAGAGTCCTGACCTCAACTCAATAGAACACCTTTGGGATGAATTAGAATGGAGACTGCGAGCCAGGCTTTCTTTTTTCAACATCAGTGCCTGACCTCACAAATACGCTTCTGGAAGAATGGCCAAACATTCCCATAGACACTCTCCTAAACCTTGTGGACAGCCTTCCCAGAACAGTTGAAGCTGTTATAGCTGGAAAGGGTGGCCAAGTCAATATTGAACCCTACATACTTAGACTGGAATGCCTTTAAAGTTCGTGTTTGAGTAAAGGCAGGCGTCCCAATACTTTTTATAATATAGTCTATAAGGCTATGTCATCTGTTGAGGGATTATATTTGACTTTGGGCTTTTTTCAGCAAATGTGAAGTAGGGGTTTGTATGATCTGACGAGGGTTTTAGTCTTCCCCTGTTTTACTAAAAAAAAGTATTTATATGTCTGCCCATGTTGTTGTAGGTGAGCTCCCCTAACTTTCTGTCTGGTAAAACAATGTAGCTAGGACAGAAAGTAAAGGTAATACTTTATGTAGCAATAACCCCCTTAGGAGCTGCTGAGTTATATCGGACTGTTACCGTCACCTTTTTACCTTTAGTTTCACCAATACCAGAACTTAGAGTCCATGTTGAGCTTTGTCTCCAACAATGTAGGCACCAGTCACTTTAGTACTTTTTCAATGCTTTAATAGGAAGTAACTTGAAGAAGTAGCAGGAAAGAGCTAGAAGAAGAGTTGCAGGGAGGTTCAAATACCTTTTCTTTAGCACACTAAGGAATTTGAGATCTTGGGGAATGATTATATCTTCAGTCCAAGATTAAATCTTTGCCCACCCGGATAGGTCTCTCTCACTGACCTAGCAGCCGGAGCGTAGCACAAACAAAAAGTCTCTGCCACAGACTTAAGAAGAGCAATATAACTGTATGATCCTCTGCCACAGGACGTAGTAGTTTTAGATGAACAGTAACACAGTACCAGAACCTTTAAGCCAACCCGGCAGTACTTGTGTGATAGGTAAGATTAAGATGCGTCCTCCAATCGAGTCACCAGGCCCCTCTTGAGATACCAGCATTCCGCTCGGTCTTCTCCAAAGACGGGTCCTCCCCTGGGTCTTCTCAATTGTCTGGCTTCTTCCAGCAGGACAGACAGCACAGGACCATCCCTGCAGCAGTAGGCCCCGGACAGGCTTCTGGGCCTACCTGCACGGCTGCAGCATCGCAGCCCTCCGGCGTGAAGGGCCATGAAGTAAAACTCCTCGTCACATACCTTTAGCAGGTGAAAGAGAAAGAAAAATGGTGTCTGCAAGGAAATTCTAGACCACACTCTTTAGCAATTTGTTTGGGGAGCACTCTCTGTAATCAGGTAAGTCTAGGTAAAGTTCTGTTTTTTCCCTGACCAGGAGGCACACAAGAATTTGGCGATTTGCGCACAATAGATCCGATAGGTATCAGCTCAGACTCAAACAAACTAGTAACTTTAGACAATGTCTCTGCAATAGTACTGTGCGGCTCCACACATGGTGATGTCTTCCCAGAACCCATGGCTATCCATTCTGAGAAGGTAAAAGTAGAAGCAACATCTTCACCTTGGGCCCACAATAGTTCCTGTGACATTGTCTCAAACAAATCATCATCAACGGAGAGATCTGACAAAGAATCTATCTCCGAATCTCTCAACTCTTCTGCTGGCAAATATTTACAAAGTGTCCCAGATATGTTCCCCTTTGATCTCTCACCCGTTCCTGTCGTGGACTTCTCCGGATCCATGTACTCCTCCGGTTCGGGTAGTCTCTGGGGTAGGCCTCGACCACGGCCGCAGGAAGCCTTCACATATCCCACCTTCCTCGGGACAGGTGCAACGGGAATAGGTGTAGTAGAAGTAGAAACAAAAGTGATGTCCACTGATGAAGCAGTAACAGCGACATCTCCCTCAGGAACACTCACGGTAGCAGATGAGGCTAAGGCCTGTTGCTCTCCAGCAGTAATGGCAGTAGTTTCCACTGTAGTGATCCCTGTAGCCCAGTCCACTCGATAAGCACAGGGCTACATTGTAGGTTGCTCCACTGTGAATAAGTATTCTCCGCACTGCAAACATCGGACAAATGGATGCAGATGTATGGCCAGTCCTTCACACTTGTGGAAAAGCATGCCCAGCCCTTCAATATCTCCAACGGTATACAGTACAAACCGCCCCTGCGGCTTCAAACTAATGCCGGTATCCATCAGCAGCGTTCCAGTTAGCATAGCACCCGCAGCGGTACTCGTAGGGAACATCTTGGACCCCATAGTTGATGGTATCAATGGAAAAGAAGACATGGCTGCACTCTGATCGTCTCAGTACGATCACAAGGCCTCTCTTCTCCTTTGGCGCCAGACACACACACACACGTGTCTTACACAATAACAAGCAGGTGAAGCTCCTCCCACTTGTTCCTCTGATCACATAGCTCCCGGGCTTTTACTTCTCACCCGCAGCCTATGCAGTCAGAAATGTAATCCTGCAGTTTAACACCTTCTTTTCCTGGAAAAAGTGACAAAGTCCAGAAACCTCTTTTTAGCACAGACTCTCTGTGAAATACTTCTCAAAGTTGCTTAGGGCAATGGCAAACAATCCCGGACGAGCCCCCACATGTAGCAATAACCCCCTTAGGAGCTGCTGAGTTATATCGGGCTGTTACCGTCACCTTTCACCTTTACCAGTCACTTTAGTACTTTTTCAATGCTTTAATAGGAAGTAACTTGAAGAAGTAGCAGGAAAGAGGTAGAAGAAGAGTTGCAGGGAGGTTCAAATACCTATTCTTTAGCACACTAAGGAATTTGAGATCTTGGGGAATGATTACACCTTCAGTCCAAGATTAAATCTTTGCCCACCCGGATAGGTCTCTCTCACTGACCTAGCAGCCGGAGCGTAGCACGAACAAAAAGTCTGTGCCACAGACTTTAGAAGAGCAATATAACTGTACGATCCTCTGCCACACGACGTAGTCATTTTAGATGAACAGTAACACAGTACCAGAACCTTTAAGCCGACCCGGCAATACTTGTGTGATAGGTTAGATTAAGATGCATCCTCCAATCGAGTCACCAGCCCCTTTTGAGACACCAGCATTCCGCTCGGTCCTCTCCAAAGATGGGTCCTCCCCTGGGTCTTCTCAATTGTCTGGCTTCTTCCTGCAGGAAAGACAGCACAGGACCATCCCCGCAGCAGTAGGCCCCAGACAGGCTTCTGGGCCTACCTTCACGGCTGCAGCATCCCAGCCCTCCGGCGTGGAGGGCCATGAAGTAAAACTCCCCATCACATACCTTTAGGCCTGGAGGGCCAGCAGGTGAAAGCGAAAGAAAAATGGTGTCTGCCCATTAAGTACCTTCTCCCAGAATGCACAGGAGCGGACCACCTCTGCCGAGTTGCCTCCCAGAAAGAAGAGCACTCAATATACTTCAGCTTGTTGCTTTCCAACGACACCTATAGGCAACAGTGCGGAACTGCACACAATACAGCCAATGCTGGAACAGAGGCTAATTTAGCCATAGATTAAATTTGAACTATGTACAGCACAGATAACCCACTAAATTTACATATAAGCGGTAGATTAGAAATCTACCAGCGCTACATTTATATTAGAGCTCCAGATATCAGTGAAAACTTGATAGGGATTCTAACCCTTTCCAGCTCTCCAAAACTAAGAAAAATGTTTTTGCTGGATATACACTTCCCAAAGTTCTATTATAAAATAGCATGGGTTGAATTATATAGTTGTGTACACTATTTATTAAAATTTGAGTTTTTCTTTAGGAGACCAAGAATGGAATATTAAATAATGTTAATTTGCTATACCTATACCCATTAATATAGAAAAAGCTAAGCTAGTAGTTTATTGTCTTGTTAGCGTCTATCTTTAGCGATTTTACTAGCAGTTGTTAAGTAATTGACACCACAGAATTAAGACACAGTCTGGCTCTGGTGTGGTCTTAAGGTAATGTGTTGGTGGGCTAGGGTAAGACATTTAAGTCAGGAAAATATTAGCTATCTTAGGAAAGAATTCTTTTTATGTCATTTTGTAAGCACCTTTAATATCTACATCCAGCAATGGTGGATTTTCCTAATCTTTAACAGAAAAAGTCAAAGTCAGAAGTGTTCAAGGCCTAATAGTTCTTCTAATGCATTACAATGCTTTCTACTATCCACAAACACGGTGCTTTTAAAGTGAATTTCAGAGAGTACAAGTTAGGAGTTAGTAGCAATTTTGCTGACACTAATGGCTTTCAAATATTTTCCAACCGGAAACTACTACATTGTGGTGTCTGGTTTTAAATAAGTGGGGCACAGTTTTTGCCAGCACCAGATAAGCAGTTTGGCCCAAAAACTTGACTTGACTTGACTGTTCGAGTGACTTTTAGCTTGTTCAGGCTAGAAAACATCATACAGTATATAGTAGCAGCATTTCTACTCTTATTATTTATGACAGCTTCCTATATGTCAATAGCTACTAAGGAAGCAGGGATTGCTGGCACCCACTACGTCCTTTGCAATCACTGACGTCACCCAGCCCCATTCATTTACTGGCTTGAAATCCCTGGCTTTGTAAATGAATGGGCAAAGTTAGCATGACATCACTGACCAAATATGGCCAAATATAGTATCATGGCCATATTTGGGAAATGACATAACCCAGGAGATCCGATCCCCTTCGTTTTCTTTTAGTAGTGGAATCCAGGAGATGTCATTCAATGACAGTCAGCAATGGGATCGGATGTAACCCTTTGTTGGCAGGAAGTTTTTCTTCTGGTCAGAGTTGTGCATCAAGATTGACGTCGCTGGACAACATGATTGTTGATAGGACTTTTATTTTTATAAAGAACTTTTCAAAAACTGTCTTTATTTATTGTTTCCTTTTTTTTTACTATATACTCCTCATTCATTCACATGGGGAGGCTTGTATTTATTGTTAAAGGGGGCTTCCATATTCCAATAAGCCCCCTGCCTGCAGATCCCCACAATCAGCAGTTAGAATTGTGGGGAATGTGCCCTTGTCCTCAGCAACATGAGGGCAAGGTGCTTTGCCATGAGGGTCCCACCTGACAAGCCTTGTCCCTGCCATGTTGGGGGCATGTGGCATGGCATGCTATGAAGGGGAGGGCACACATTAATTCCTCCTTTTCCTGCATGCTTTAATAATGGTCTGGTATTCATTTTAGGGAGGGACCTCATGATATTTTTTCTTGCTATTTGCATAGGGTTTCCCCCTGAAATTCATACCAGGCCCAAAGGGCCTGTTTTTTTCACATGGGGATCCCCCTTGACATCCATGGAAGACCCTCATAAGATAAGGGTCTGGTATGTATATTTAATGGGGAAACCCAATGCAATTTTTTTTTGTGTATGGTGCTCATCCATTAGCATCTATATCACACCCTAATCTAGAAATCTAGGATTCAAGTCTGGTATATAGCCGTAGCCAGAAGTTTTGAGAATGACACAAATATTCATTTTCACAAAGTCTGCTGCTTTAGTGTTTTTAGATTTTTTATCACATGTCACTATGGTATACTGAAGCAACTGTCACTGAGTCCCTAGAGCCTGCATAGGAACCCTGCGATCATCGAGCGACCAGGTCAGAGACGGTCGGCGTCAGTAAAAGAGACAGCTGAGATCTGGAGAGAAGTGACAGAACCTGCTGAATAAATCCAGGGAATGTACATGAAACTCTAAAGAAAGAAAGCCAAAGACTGAACAAAGAAGATAAACTTGGGACTATGGAAGGGTTTGGCAGTCACTGAGTGCAGTATATAGGACCCTGAGACTGATGGAAGGACGATTCTCTGATGCAAAGAACATTTTGTAATGCCCCGTACACACGGTCGGACTTTGTTCGGACATTCCGACAACAAAATCCATGGATTTTTTCCGAGGGATGTTGGCTCAAACTTGTCTTGCATACACACGGTCACACAAAGTTGTCGGAAAATCCGATTGTTCTAAAAGCGGTGACGTAAAACACGTTCGTCGGGACTATAAATGGGGCAGTGGCCAATAGCTTTCATCTCTTTATTTATTCTGAGCATGCGTGGCACTTTGTCCGTCGGATTTGTGTACACACGATCGGAATTTCCGACAACAGATTTTGTTGTCGGAAAATTTTATCTCCTGCTGTCCAACTTTGTGTGTCGGAAAATCCGATGGAAAATGTCCGATAGAGCCCACACACGGTCAGAATTTCCGACAACACGCTCCGATCGGACATTTTCCATCGGAAAATCCGACCGTGTGTACGGGGCATAACAAAGGTGCATTTTTTCATTCATTCTGGTGAGTTCATTACCATAGGGGAGAGGTCTCACGTGGTGTGGTGACAGGAATCTTGATTGGATTAATGCCACATATGAACTATATGGATGGACTATTTGTTTGATTAACATATGGACATTTGAATATGCATTATATTTGATCTATAGACACTGAGTGTTGAATTTATTATTAAGCGCTGCTAACATTTTTTGATTTTAACATATGTGTGATGATATACTGAAGTATAATTACAAGAATTTCATAAGTGTCAAAGGCTTTTATTGACAATTACATGAAGTTTATGCAAAGAGCCAATATTTGCAGTTTTGACCCTTCATTTTCAAGACCTCTGCAATTTGCCCTGGCATGATGTCAATCAACTTTGGGTCACATCCTGACTAATGACAGCACATTCTTGCATAATCAATGCTTGGAGTTTGTCAGAATTTGTGGGGTTTTTTTGTTTACTCACCCGCCTCTTGAGTTTTGACCTCAAGTTCTCAATGGGATTAAGGTCTGGGGATTTTCCAGGCCATGGACCCACAATTTATATGTTTTGTTCCCCAGGCCACTTAGTTACCACTTTTACATTATGGTAAGGTGCTCCATCATGCTGGAAAAGGCATTGTTCGTCACCAAAATGTTCTTGGACGGTTGGGAGAAGTTGCTATAGGAGGATGTTTTTGTACCAATCTTTATACATGGCTGTGTTCTTAGGCAAAATGGTGAGTGAGCCCACTCCCTTGGCTGAGAAGCAACCCCACACATGAATGGTCTCACTATGCTTTACTGTTGGCATGATGCAAGACTGATGGTAGCGCTCACCTTTTCTTTTGTGCACAAGGTTTTTTTCCGGATGCCCCAAACAATCAGAAAGGGGGTTCATCAGAGAAAATCACTTTAGCCCAGTCCCCAGAAGTCCAATCCCTGTACCTTTTGCAGAATAACAGTCTATCCCTGATGTTTGTCCTGGAGAGAAGTGGCTTCTTTGCTGCCCTTCCTGAGGCCATCCTCCAAAAGTCTTCACCTCACTGTGTGTGGAGATGCACTCACACCTGCCTGCTGTCATTCCTGAGCAAGCTCTGCACTGGTGGTGCCCCGATCCTGCAGCTGAATCAACTGTACGAGATCCTACAGGTGCTTGCTGGACTTTCTTGGGCGCCCTGAGGCCTTCTTCATAAATGCAGTGTTAATGTTTTTTATGGGATTAAGTTCATTTTCATGGCAAAGAAGGACTTTACAATTATTGCAATTCACCTGATCACTATTCATAACATTCTGGAGTATATGCAAATTGCCATCATAAAAACTGAGGCATCAGACTTTGTGAAAATTAATATTTGTGTCATTCTCAAAACTTTTGGCCATGGCTGTAGATGAAGGGAACCCTTCGCCATACAAACATAAGTATAGTATTTGGCAGCTGTCATTTGCTGTCATTTGCTGTCAGCATTTAAGCAGAATTTATTTTCTTTTTAATCTCAATTTTGATGTAGTACGTTGTATACATTGTACAGATTCACCACTGCACAGGCAGGTAATAGATTATAAGGCTATAAACCTAGGCATGATAGTAATAGTAGTAGTTTCTGACCTTCAGGTGGCATGCATATTGGTGTTTCATTTTTCACAGATCCTATATCTTTTTATCTTGTTGCTTTCGTATATACTATGCTGTATTTGTGTAAAATTGTAACATGCAAATCACAAATTCATAAAATAATGGTTCTATTTCCAATTAAAGAAGTGAGGCGTACCCATGCCACTTATTCATTTTTTCCCAACAGTTCTGTATGCACAGTTGGCACCTGGGGTATAATGGAACTGTATGCATGGCACCCCCCAACAGTAGTATTATTAGACCTAATATAGAACCTTCACTAGAGAATGTCAACTGGAATCTGAAACAAACACTTTTAGTACAGGTTTTAATATGATAATAGTTGCTCTGGGGCCACTCAGATGGCTTTTTCAGATAGCTCATTTTATTTCATTCTATTTCAGTGGCTGCGATGAATGGGAGTCCTTTAATTAGTATATAATTAATCAAAGTGTATAAAATTAGAACTGTCAGTGTTGCCATATATAAGTAAATCATATTCAGAGCTGGAAAATGACAGAGATTCAGAATTTAAATCTGTGTGTTGTAGGCAGGGGCAGACATTCCATTTGTGCAGACTGTGCAGCTGTACAAGGCCACTGAGAGTTAGGGGCCCATTTATACTATATGTGGGCAAGTCAGGTATCGGAATCTGGGTGGTGTTTAGTCTTATCTCAGTTGTATTAGACCATGGGAGGGTTAGGTTATTAAAAATAACACACTACATCTGCATGTTTCTTCTTTCCTTTCTTCCTTGCTTCCAACAGCAACCCCCATATTTCTCTTGTGACAGTATTACGTTTATCACTTCTAAAGAACAGTTAGTACAGATTATTATTATTATTATTATTATCCAGGATTTATATAGCACAGCACTTGAAGGCAGACATTACAGTTACAATACTATTTGGTACAAGAGGAATCAGAGGGCGCTGTTTGTTAGATCAAAGTAGTTGTAAACCCTAATTGATATATATTTTGTTTCCAAAGCAAGCTGTATCATACACAAGTGTCATATTTTTTAAATAAAATCTATAGGTAAGAAGTTTAAATTTGTATCATCTGCTACAATTTGTTGATAGGGTTTTAGAGCAAGCCAGTATTTAAGTAAGTAATGCTAAAAGTATGGGTTGTAATAAATTAATATGTGAATAATATCCATCCCTTTTTTAAGTGTCCGTTTTACCCAAAAATCAGTGCCTTGGACAATCATTTTTCCATTTGACATGCACATCCTTTAAAAGTTACAGGGGCATCTACTGTGTCAAAGTAGTATATTTAGACTTTCACCAATATGTACGGTCTAGGGGGTGCCAGCTTGACCCCAGTACATGGCCTTAGAGCATGATGAGACATTGGACTTTTGGCAGCCTCTGTTTTTTGGTCTTCAGGTTTGTCCTACTACTGAAAAGTGTCGTTTGACAACACCAGATGATTATAGTACAGTCAGAAGGTCAGGGCAGGTGGCAAACACTCATAACTAAGGTACAGCAGGAGCTGAGGAGTGGAACTAAGAAAAAAAAAGTTAGCCAAAGTTTTCAGAGAGCTCACATGTTTTAATGGGCATCTTTTTCCCATCATTCACTGCCATTTTTTCCAGAAAATGACATGGGTACCTGTGCTTGAGAACTTAGGTGGAGGAAGGAAAATTGCCAGTGGGTTGCAGAATGTGAGGTTGTGTGTGGTAGCTCATTACACATACACTGTAAAAGGTATGAGTGAGAAACTCTCCATAGAGAGTGTTATATGGAGGACCCCATGAGTAATGGTTGGTTCAAGCCAGCCATGGCCACAGCAACCATTTTTTTTACAAAACAACCATTGACTTACAATGGACTGCAAATCTGGGGGGGCAGGTGGGAAAACGTCCTGTTTGCCTGAACTTCCCTGAATAAATGTCCGGCACCCTTAATCAAAAACAACCCTTACAGCTCTACCCTGCCCATCTGACCTTCAGCCCACATGGCCATCAGTAATTCCTACACCCCTTCCACCTTAAACTGACATTTCTAACCCTTTTCTGAGCTGTTCCTCCTTTTAGTCATGCAGACCCTCCATGCTTTCACTCTTATGCGGGTCTCACTTAAAATAACTATTAGGTCTCATGAAACCCCTGCTGATAATCATTACATCTACAACTCATGGGACATTAGAATGGACAGTAAGTAAACAAATAAAAGAACAAGGAATGTGGCATGGTTAGTATGCTTGACACACAGTGCTGCTCTATAGGACAAAATTATTCTCAAGGAACTTCAGACGCTGAAAATTGTAGATTTTTTTTCTCACAGTGGAGTGTACCCTTACATATGTGGTCAGTGAGGTCTCCATTTACATTGGTGGCCAGGGGAGAAGGCCCCATAATACAGGAAGTCAACAAAAATAATGCCCCTTATATTGGTTAGCAGGAAGAATAACGCCCCCCCCCCAACAAAGAGGTGAAAATATAAGAAAAGGCTGCTTTAGATTATCTACAGAGTACCAATTGAATTTCACTTTTAGACAGTTTGCATTGGAATTTTTGGATCATAAAATTACATGCACGTTTAGTACAAATTGTGCACGTTCAAAGCTGAAATCTTTACAGCTAAAATCGATCATAGGTTGACTGAAAAAAAAATGTTTTTTTTTTCTTAGATGTCTAATTATAGGAAAAGGACCTTATTTATTTTATTGTTAAAATTCAGACTTAAAATATAGAAATATCATTAATAATTTAAAGAAAGGCCTCTTGTTTTCATTTAAGGTGCTTTAATGTGTGAATCAGGGAGAGTTTTGCCTTCTATTTATATAATGAGTCATCAATACACTGTGTATTAAATGTAGCATTTGGCATGCCTTGGATAAAATAATGGCTTAGACTGTTTGAGCTCTGTATTCATTAACTGCAGTGTGGGCTTTAAGAATTACTTTAGCGTGTGTGTGTGCTTTAATGTCTTTGAGATAAAAATGGAATAAAAGCTAATTTGTACTTCCTGTTGTTGGTAGCGGGAAGCTTGCTTATACTTCACAATCTTTATTCCTGATAGGCTGAGGATAGTCTGCAGAAGATGCTAAAAGGAGCTGGATACCTGTGCAGCACAGACCACACAGCAAGAAGGGTGAAGGACTGACTCATTTTTTAGAGGAGATATGACCTTACCTTTAAAGCCCACCATTTGGAACACATTGCCACTACAATATAAGCTCTCTACCTTAAATAATCTGCAGTCTCTGCAGAGTCAGGATAATCAAAACACACATTCTATTCAGACAAAACAATGAAATCAACTAGTCTCACTAGCTTAGATTTCTCTTTAATGTAACACCGTTTAAAATAATTAGCATTTTAACACTATCAAAATATTGGCTCTTTGTGTCCTACAAATACATTTGCATGTAGAGAGGTTAAGACATGTAAATCATGTATTATGGGTATACTACATATATAGGGTTCAGAAACATGCAGTCTATTGCCACAATAAGTATTAGTTTACATACTAAAACCATTGTATATATATATAAATATTTTTTTTCCCCCTACTGCCACCCATGTCTCACCATTGTCAAGGCAGACCTAAGATGTCCTCCACTGAATTTGTTGTGCTTAGCATAATCAAATACCCAGTTTGTATGCTTCTAAAGAATTCTTCAACGTATACAGCACATGCAAGCACCTCTAGAGCCCTATTTTCAGCATCTAGTTGTAGTAGTTTTTATCAGCCCCCTTTATTGTCCTGTACGCTAGGCTGGAAGAAAGAGGGGTAGCATTAGGAGCCTGGTTGCTGCATGCATGTTCTGAAAAAAAAAACCATGATAACAGGAGGATTCAGGAAAAATTCTAAAAGATTTTTTATTAAAAAAATTGCTTGTTGAACTTTTTGTTTGTAAAGTTTATTAAACTTTTCCAAATATTATAATTTGTTTTAGTTAACAGGATATGTCTGTAGTTTAGAGATAATGTAGTTCCACAGCCACTTCTCTTACAGGTGGCTGGTCAGACTTGTCAGGTGGGTCACTTTGCATGTCACTTTGGTGGCTGATGGTCTTACAAAGGCATGGCTGAATGCACACAGCGGAACAGGGGTTAGCTTGAATTGCAGGTGTGAGCAATCAGAACAGATCAGTGCTAATCCATCAGACATAAGAACACTCTCAGCTGGAGCAGACACAGATACAGAACACCAAGACACTGCCAAAGTTGGCTAGACAGCGTATTCAGCTATTTAATCGGAAATAACTCTTCAGTCTCATGCTTGAGGTCAGTTCACTGTTTCCAAAAATATGCAGCTATGAATGAAAGAAGGATGAGTTGCAAACCGGACTGGTATAACACCGCATAACAATGTTTGAAAGGGAGATAATTTAAGGCATAGGAATAAAAAAAAAAAAAGAAAGAAAGAAAATTAAAATTATGCTAGGCTAATGCCAATGCTTAGTTGGCTAAACTAACACTTTTTTTTCTAAATTTATTTTTACATTTTTTGTTTATGGATGTTATTTTAAAAATATATATAAAAAAATCATTTTTTAAAGAACTGAATGAAATCTGGAAAACTAATGATAGTAAGGCACTCTCAAATATATTTGGTGGCAGAACCCAGGGGGATACAAACAAACCCATAGACCCACCTAAAAGTCAAGGACGTTTTTAAATATTAGCTTATAAAAGAATATCAGGGGTACCACATTTAACAAGTATTTGAAGGGTTTTTTCCTGAGAGAAACATAGAGGATGCTGCTGCTAGTTGCCTGGCTATCGTGCTGACTCTTGTTTCAATACCTTTATTATTCAATACATTTAAAGTGATATTAAAGTTTTTTTCTTTCATTTAAAAATAACAAACATGTTATACTTACCTGCTCTCCTGGCTCCTCCCCCTTGCCAAGTGCCCTCACAGCAAGCAGCTTTCTATGGGGGCACCTGAGCCGAGCCGCAGCTCCCTGTGTCCATTTAGACACAGAGCCGTGGCTCAGCCCCGCCCCCTCTCTCCTCATTGACTCACTGACTTTGATTGACAGCAGTGGGAGCAAACGGTGCCTGCTGCTGTCTCAGCCAATGAGGAGGGAGATTCCTGGACAGCCAAGGCACTCGTGCAACATTGCTGGATTGTGAGGGGGCTCAGGTAAGTATTAGGGGGACTGAGGAGACTGCTGCAGAAAGAGAGCTTATATATCTTAATGCATTAAGATGAAAAAAATGTTCTGCCTTTAGAACCACTTAAACTTTGGTAAAATATGCCAATAGGTATTCCAGACTTTATTCTGACTTTCCTGATCTATGTACCTTTTTCAGGTCAGTATCTCAAAGTATAGAAGGCAGAGGATCTTCATAATAGCCAGGCAAAAAAAAAGAAAGAACTTAAACCAGAGACAGACTGCAATTAGCATTTTGTGAAGGCAATCAGCAATGGAATGATCCATATTTCTCATGAAGCCATGAAGCACCCTGCTTTTCTAGTTTTGGGGTGTTGAATACACATCACTGACTAGATTCACAGCACGTCTATTGCATTTAGATTATGCTAAGGCATTTTAAATCCTCTTGAGTCGAAGTGACATCTGAATTTAATGCATAGCATTGTGTTGATGTGTATTTTTATCAGGTTGCATTGATGTGCAGAGGTTTTTTTGTTCACAGCAGGAGCCAAAATATAATATTTTTCTTTACATAATGTGTGTTGCAGCACGCTGTCATGCATTGTAGCGTGTTGTAGCATGTAACACTGCTATTAATACAGCATGTTCTATTTTCATAAACCATACCCCAACTCAATATGTTGTTGTTAACTATGCCTAGCGGGAACTATAGATTTCAGCTTGGTATTGCCTTGGGCCTGGGTTGAGTAATACAGCCTAACACACTTGGTATGTATGGACCCTTAAAAAGAGTGCTGACTTTACCTTTCAATATGCCTGATTAAAGCTTGTTTAAGGCTGGGTTTACACTATTGCCATTTGGATGTGGGTTTCTCCGCATCCAATTCGCATTTCAGGAGATTGTGATCAGCTCTCTATGGAGCCGGTTCATACAGCTTTAGGACGGCTGCAGAGCGGATTGCACAGGAGTACCATGCGTCTTCTGGTCTGTTTTAGGTCCGAATTCAGCCGAAATCGGACCTGAAGCGCTGAACAGGGACACACTGAACCTCTGCTGTGGGGCGCTCTGCACGACAGTGTGAATCCAGCCTAAGACTAAGATTAGTGCTGCTGAGGGGGGTTTTAAGGTTATCTAAACCCAAGAGCAAAAATGTATTACCCTGCAGCTTACAAGTTCTTAGTGGCAGCGATAGTTTTCTTTTAGGATTAAGTACATTTTCTGCAAGTGCAGAAAAATACCTGTTGATCCTGTGAAATCTTGAGTCCTTTTAACTTCCTGTGCACTGAACTTTAACCACTTCCGGACCACTGCACGCCGATATACGTCCTTACTTTGATGGGGGATATCGTTGTTATGGCAGCAGCTAGCTGCCATACCCCCGGTATCCTCTTGTTCGGCCGGAGGTCCGCTTCAAGTTAAAAGTGGTCTCTGCAGCGGATTCGCCACAAGATCATTTTTATCGGTGGCGGGAGGGGGACCCCTCTCCCGCCACGCTCCCATGCCCTCTGCCGCTCACCAGAGTCGTTGGTAGCCGCGGAGGCGATCGAATGTTCCTCCTTCCTTGGCATGGAGATGAGTGAGGGGAAGATGGCCCCCACCTGTCTCCATGACATTGCAGGGCGGAAGCGACATTAAAACGTCACTTCCACCCATAGCTCTTAAAGAGCCATTTTTTTTAAATTTTTTTTTTAAATGACAATTTTTTTTTTATTATTGCATTTTAGTGTAAGTATGAGATCTGAGGTCTTTTTGACCCCAGATCTCATATTTAAGAGGTTCTGTCAAGCTTTTTTCTATTACAATGGATGCTTACATTCCTAGTAATAGGAATAAAAGTGACACAATGTTTGTTTGTTTTTTTCAAAAAAAAACAGTGTAAAAAAATAAAATAAAAGGTAAAATAAATAAGGGAAAAACATTTTTTTTTAAACGCGCCCCATCCCGCTGAGCTTGCGTGCAGAAGTGAAGGCATACGTGAGTAGCGCCCGCATATTCAAACCACACATGAAAGGTATCACCACAATCGGTAGAGTGAGAGCAATAATTCTAGCCCTAGACCTCCTCTGTAACTCAAAACATGCAACCTGCAGAATTTTTTTAATGTCGCCTATGGAGATTTTTAAGGGGAAAAGTTTGTCGCTATTCCACGAGCAGGCGCAATTTTGAAGTGTGACATGTTGGGTATCAATTTACTCGGCGTAACATTATCTTTCACAGTATTAAAAACATTTGGGCTAACTTTACTGTTGTCTTATTTTTTAATTCAAAAAAGTGTATTTTTTAAAAAAAAAAGTGCGCTTGTAAGACCGCTGCGCAAATACGGTGTGACAGAAAGTTTTGCAAGGACCACTTTTTTATTCTCTAGGGTGTTAGAAGAAAAAAAGTATAATGTTTGGGGGTTTTAAGTAATTTTCTAGCATAAAAACCTGTTTTTGACTTGTAAACAACACATCTAAAAAAGAAGCTCAGTCCTTAAGTGATTAATATCAAACAATGTTATCAATTTTCTCAGATATTTTCTGTGAACTACAAAACAACATTCCTCTAATATGTAATGGAGATGAGAAGAGGGGAAGGTGTGTGTAAGAAGAAGGAGAGCAGACTACGGTGACAGCACTTTATTCTTCACAGATACAATGCAGTGACCAAGTGTTATTGAAACCAGGTGATCATTATGTGATAATAAAGGAAAATAAATATTTAAAAAAAGAAACTAAGGCCGGCAATACACAGTTCGAACCATTAATGGGGAGGCTGATTGAACCAGGCTGATCATTCGATCAACTTGGGTAAAACCAGCCTGACGGATTCACTTGCAACTATTGCAAGTGGCTGCTATAGCCGCTAGCAATAATCACTATCTTCTACAGGTGGGGACTGCTTCCCCTGCCCGCTTTCCCCCCGCTGAGCGAAGACAATTGCTTAGCAGGGGGGATTCCCCTGTCAACACTGTCTGTGTTGATGGGGGAATTGTGCAAATTTCCTTGCTGCAACCTATGGTTGCAGAAAAGAAATCTGCACTGTCTATAGCCTGCCTAATGCAGTCACTACATCTATGGATTTTAAGCATCAATATCCAACTGTACAGAAACATGGGCAATCAAAACCATATGAGTACACTGGACAATGACTGGGTCGGCTATAATCCCAAAATGACTTTACACCTAGAGAATGGATTGCTATTAGCACAAACGTGATTGTAAGTGAAATGCTATTGAATATCGTCAAATAGTATTTTCATTTAATAACTGATGCAATGCCAAAATTGCCATAAGATGATAAGCTATTGATCCTTGTATTTTAGAACTATTGTTTTGTTAATTGCTGCAGAAAAATAATTTGGCTAATAATTATCTGTTTAATCAATGTAGATGATTCTCAGTTCTTTGTGTTTTTCAACTCAGCAAACAATAAAACATGGGAAAATAGATATATGCTTTTGTTTTATCAATCAATATGTTACCTTACCATATTTCTGACATAGTAATGTCTTTTTATAAAAAATCAACAAGCAGCTTAATAATTCTGTGTTTGCTTTGGAAGATCGGCAGAACTGCCATTTTGAATACGGTATTTAACTGGTAGTCATGTAAATGCATGCTGTCTATACACCAAGAACCAAACACACCTAAAAGACTTAAACACTTAAAGGGCTTAAAGGATAAGATCACCTTCGGGAACATGTTACATGTTCCACCCGATTTTAAGGTGAAACACGTAACATTTTCCATCCGATTTTAGGGTAGAACATGTAACATTTTCCATCTGATTTTAGGGTGGAACATGTAACATGTGCCCACTCCTGCAGTGGCTCGGCTATCCGCTGCCTCTGTGTGAGAGCAGTGTGGGGAGAAATTCCCGTATCAGCTGTCACTTTTTCAAAACAGCACGGCTGTGTGGGGCTCCACCCACACTGCTACATCATTCATTCTGTAATGAATGAACTACAAGTACTGACATCCTTTGCGGCTCTGTTGAGCACTGTGGTAGTTCATTGATTCTGTCTGTCAGTGTGAAACTGCCTGCCAATATAATTCATTCTGCATTGAAATTGCACAGTGGACAATTGTCACCCTGTGGACAGGATAGTCTTAGATGGACTTATAGTTTTAAATGGATTTTAAGTAAGCGACCAACTTAATAAAATCTAACTCTAGATTCACACTTGTGCGTCCAGTTTTCTGCGGGTAGGACAACCAATTAATTTCAATGTTCAGCTGTGCATGGTAGCCAGTCAGCTTCTAACCTGGAAAAAAACCTGGGAGGTGATTGTATTCTACGGAGAGCTGCACCAGAGTTTGCACTCTGCCAGTTTTAGTACATTAACATCTTTAACCTTTGTAACAGAAGAAATATTCTGAGAGGTCAGTATCTCACTGTAGTTCATAGTGCTGCCACTAAATGAGGTGACCACCAAATAAATATTCAAGCCTGAATTGGAAAAACATAAAACATTATTTCCACATGAATAAAATAAGACATTTTTGTAGACATTATTTCCTTCACTGACCCTGGGGACCATCAAAGCCTACAACTCTTATGGGAGGTTGATGAATGTATGGACCTGGGAAGACAACTGTGTTTACAGACAATTATGTACTGATAGATATTTGTGTGATCTCCATGGTAGACTGAAATATCTTCAGATAAACACAGATCAGCCTGGAAAGTATTGAGCAAACAGGCCTACAGTTTAGCCACTAATTGCGCAATGTCATTAACTTTCCATCCTGGTAGACCTGGCACTGGGGCACACATTCTATTGTCCTTTCACCAACGCATCACAAATAAAAGAAGTAATTCTCAGCTCTTGTCGTTGGTTCTGTGCCTGTTGTTGATACTGTAGGGTGGGACCGTCTGCTCCATATTTGTATTGTGAGCAGCAAACCAAACACATTAGCAGATCATCAATGTCCCTATGCCCTGAGCCAATGAATATTTAGAAATATTATTAATTTACTTCCTTTAATGTTCTTCGTATGAACTTTGAAAAATAAACATAGGCAGGGGACAAAAGGCAGCAAATGTCAGTCATTAAGCCTGATCTCCCTCTGCGGTTGTTTTCTGTAGATGACCGTGTCTTAACCTGCCTAGTTATGAGGTCATATTTCCGCGCAGTTCAATAGGATTCACCTTTCAATTCAGAAAGAGCTTATACTCTGTGCAGCATATGTTTTTTGGTAAACATGCATTCCGTTTTTGTTTTTACAGATAGCTCGAAAAGAAAAGCCTACAGAATGAAGGATGGGAGGGGATATTTTTAGTGCATTGTTCAGATTTTTGTTAGAAGTGGTTTTAAAGTTTTTATTCATGTACAACATATTTGAAAAACGTGAATAAGTAAACACAGACAGTATTCCCTGACTGCACCTGAGGTTTACTCTCCAGTCAAGTTCATGATACAGACAAGTCTACACCCCTAGGAAACACACAACAAAATAAATCCATGTTTGCTTTTCAAATGACTTGCTGTGCAGACAATGTGAAGAGACAGCAGTAGGTGCTCTGTATAGAAGATACGGTATGTTTATAATAACATGCACATTATTTTTTCGAAGTGGCACAGAACAAGAAGATTTCCACCGGAAACTTGAGTCCCAAAACAGTTTACAGTGCAGGATCAGGTTACTTTACAAGATTAAATCTTTTTCTGATGCTCTTTTTTTATGCTCTGTCTTCGCCCCTTTAAATATTCAGGATATAATACTGTACACTGGCATTTTGCTGCACTGCAGCAGGACCTAGAATGCATGTGTAATTATACATACATTTGCATAGTCAACCGTCGTGTCTTAAAGTGCATGTCTGAGCAAAATAGTAATAATAAAGTGAGACCTGGAGGAGTGAAAATGGACAAAGGGGCAGCATGTCTAAGGGGGGAAACAGGTCAGAAAAGGTTTAAAATGTGAGTTCTATGTGTAAGGGGTGTAGTTCTTACCTAATTGGAGGCTGAAGGTCAGATGGGCAGGGTGGAGCTGCAAGGATTGATCACATGAAGGATGCTGGGTAGTCATTCTAGAAAATTCGGTTGAAGAAGTTTTCGCACCCACCTGCCTTTGATTACAGTTCATTGTGGGTCTGGGGTAGTTTGGGAATTATTCATTTATACCAAAATTACTACGTAAATAAGAATGAGTTTGTTACAGCAGCTTGAGGGGTCAGGTAATACTTAAATTGTTACAAAATTGTGGCGCCCATCTTGGGTATCTTGGTTCCACTTAATTGGTCATTGGGGGTTCTCCCAGGAGCTTGGTCTCCTGGGGAAAATAATTAAGTGTGTGAGTTTGTAATGTCTCCAAGCCGGTTAGGCCATGGCTGCGGACATGGGTGATTCTAGTTACAAAATTGTGCCTTTAACCTCCCTGGCGGTATGATTATTTCTGATTTTAGGTGCTGAAAGCGGTACAATTATTTTGCACAGAAATTTGGCGTTTTATATTGTAGGCCTGTAATTCTTAGGAATAGTTCACTTAAATCTGTCCAAACAAGAGTCTAGTAGACATCCCGGGTATTATAAAGTTTGAAAAACGAAAAAAAAAATTATAATATAATAAATAACTATAAATAATTATAACAAATAATAATATAATAATAATAAAAATTATATAATAATGTAATCAAATCAAAAACACTGAAATTTGCTCAGTTGCAGAATTGTCACTTTTGTTACTTTTAGTGTTTGATGACGGATCTCCCCACAAATCACTATCGATCAATTCTGCGAGTGATTCTAATTTATTATCGCTTTTTTCTAGCTGGTCTAAAAGCACTTTTGATGTAAAGAGACAGTTTTGGTTGCTATGGACAATCTCCAGTTTCCTGGCAGAAAGAACAGTTTTATATATATAAAACTGCATACAGGACACTGGGCAGACCACTAGGGACCAAGGGGGATGTGTAGTTATTTGATACAGTACTGTAATCTGTAAGATTATGCTGTATGCAGTATGCTGTATCTATACTATGTGTTTCACTTTTGAATTTACCGCCGAACTCCGTCCCCGTGCGTCGCAACGCTCGCAGGGAATGGAGCTCGGCACTGTGAATCGAGCGAGACACAGCGGCTCGCCGATCACAGCGGGGAGACATCGCAGGATCCAGGGGACAAGGTAAGTAAACTCTTCCTGGATCCTGCGATGCAAGCCCGAGTCTGGCTCGGGGTTACCGCTTTTGGTATGAAAAATCCAACCCGAGCCAGATCGGGAATACCGCCAGGGAGGTTAAGGACACCCAAAGACTGCCTCCTGGTTGCACTCTCAAATTGTTTATTGAATTGTTTATCTTAGTTTTATGTGTTATTTATTTTGTTTTTGTAAATAAAATGGCTGCTGTGGTCATTAAAACCCATGTTGTGCAGTCTATGTTGTGTTATTTTAAGATTTGGTAAAGGTTGGAGGTTGATGAATCCTTTAGTCATGATAATAAAAAAAAGCATATTCATCCTTCCGAAGAGGTGATATACCTGTTGATCTACCATAACTCTAGTGAAACTTTGGGGTTTATTTACTAAAGCTGGAGAGCGCAAAATCAGGCTCACTTCTGCACAGACACACATTTTTTTGATGGGTTAATGCCAGGAGGGAAATGTATCCTTTTGTTGTATACTGATTTTTTTTGGCTTACTTAATTTTGTTTTTATTGCTAGTACATTCCCTCTTTGTGGATAAAAATGAGTGGGTACATTCCCATAAACTCAGCTATTTATCATCTAGAAAACATTTGTATGAGCCCTGAGTAGTTGGTACATCTGTACAAAATTTGTATGAAAATAATATAAGTCGTAATTAATTTTTTTAATGATTTGGGGTCATCAGCATGCAGATGTCAAGATCTTGTTTTCAAATATTTTTATTAAGTGATAAAAATAAACTGAGTCCTTTTTATTTGTACCCCATTTGTTTATCTAAATTGGAGGTTTCCTGTGTTCTACATTAGGCATGGATTCCCTTCTGTTGATTACACTCTCACTCTTCCCGTGGATTCTAAGTAGTGTTGAAAGTTGAGATGCTCCCTGTAGAGTCCCTGGCCAAGAACATTGTAGATGCACAATCTTGACAAGTCACCAATTTGTTTAGGGCAGCCAATCATTGGCGTTCATCTCTTTACAAAGAGCCTTTGCTTTTTATGAGTAAAGGACATGGGAACAACAAGCTAGTAATTAAGAAAGATGAGAAATTAAGAGCTAGCATTTGTGTAGAAGGTGGAAATAAACATCTTGTATCTTGCCAACCTGTAATACATCCTGGCTACCCGAGACCCAGGCAGACTTCAGAGATCAGCATCGCAGGGCTACAGTTTCTTGTGATGAATGATTTTAGGAATAAGTAATGTAATTACATCTCAGGGGTTATATGTCCACATGGTACACATTATACTTTGCTTGTGAGCTCTTTAGCATTGCAAACCATGTGCAACTAGTACCTTGTTTATGGAAGTTGCTACTATTGCTGTAAACCTTACATGTTATCATATACTCATAGATATATCTAAATTATTACATTATTAGTGGTAATAGTGATGGGTTTAGAAGTAGCTGTAGTGGTAATATCACCTTGTACATGCTAACAGTTATTACAGGCAAAAATGACACTGAAAAGACATTGAAACATTGAAATACTTATATGTCATTGGACCTTCAGGAACCACTATGACTTTTCTAACAGATTTGTTGGCATTTGGGGTCGCACAAGAGCACAGAAAGAATACAAAAAAATATAAAATGGTTGAAATTTCTATGCCATCCATGTAAAATCTATGTGACCTTCCTTTAGATTGTAAAGCCACCCTAGATTTGGATAGCCTGAGCATCACTGAACTTCAAGACAGATGATGACCATGTCACACTAGTAATAACACTAGCAAAAATAATCTATTCCTAACTGACTTCAAACCATTTTGACTATGGTCTTTGTGCTTGTGTTATGTTGACTGTTGAAGAAAGAATGGACTGTAGGCTTCTTCAAAGGTAGGGACTGATGTGGATATCCTACATACCCTGAAAACCACCCTGGAATTTGTTAATAATGAAGATCTGGGTGAGTAAAATAAATAATTTACTGATTCAATCCAATACTATATGTAATTTCCACAGTTTTTAAAAAAATATTATAAACTGTATATTTCACTTTGTTCTTTACATATCTAAGTCTTCACAGAGGACAATGAAAAGTGGAAAAACTGAAATAAGGGGTCATTTATAACGAAGAGCAAAAATTGTAGCACATCTTGTTCATAAAAATCAGTCTATGGTATGTAGCCACACAAAGTTTGAAGAGAGCAGGTAAAGTGAATTTGACAGGTCACCTGACCAGGCTTCTTCCCTTTTTAAAAAATTATTATTAAGTTTTGTTGCTCTCTCTCAGCTTCAGAGCCCTAATGCCAGCAGAACTCAGAGCACTCTGGTAAAGCACATAACTGTGCTTAAGAAACATGTTGTTTTTCATTAATGGTTTTCCTCTTCATTTCCAATCAACAAGACACATCATTAAAGTAACGGAAATCTCCCGGTAAAAAGGGGAAATCCACTCTTCACTAGTTGCTTCTGGAATAGGGGTCTCCAAGGGGAGATTTCGCCTTTCACCTGGTCCAGTGACAACTGTATAATGTTGGCTTTCCAGTCACTTTCTTTCCTAGTGACAAGTCATCAGAGAGGGTTTATATCAACAGTAGAGATATACTGTAGACATCATTAAAATAACTTATGCAGAACCACTGGTATATAGTGCAAATACAGCCTAATAATTTAGAGCAATTTATTCCAAACTGCATACAGCTGTTTCAGACTTTTTGGCCATGATTGATATGATGTATGGAAGTCATGGCTTCTATAGAGTAGGGCTTGGGACCCAATAAGATAGTATATCCAAACATGTTATGGTAAGAGGAAAGTTAAGACCCATTCATGCCAGATGCTTTAGGCTACATTGGTCAGCCTTGTCCAATGCAGTCCTTAAGGTCAGACAGTGCAAAAGCCTTGTCCTCTATCATGGTGGTGGTGTGCACTGAAAAAAATAAAGTATGGTATCACACAGAGGTGTGGAAAATAGAACTAAATTAAATGTAAGTTTGTGATATTTCCATACATACTAAGTCCATACAAAGGGTTACAGTGCCATGCGTTCTTTACATAGCATCAGCACCACTGCCTTTACATTGCACACCCAGCAGTCTTGCATAGTAGAAACAGTAGTAAGTTCCTTTAGGGGTGGGTATTGATGCAAATGGTTCTAGGTGGTCTGTAAATCATTGTGTCAGTGCTATGTAAATAATAAACTAAGTATTTATTTTATTATATATATGCACTGCCCATAAATATCAACCATTCAATAAATAGCATAAGTGTAGTATGTATAACCCATCCTAACAAGTTTGAATGTTTTAAAATGATATCACACAGAGGTGTGGAAAATAGAACTAAATTAAATGTAAGTTTGCGATATTTCCATACTCCTAAGTCCTAACAAAGGGTTACAGTGCCATGCGTTCTTTACACAGCATCAGCACCACTGCCTTTACATTGCACACCCAGCAGCCTTGCGATAGTGCATGCTGGTACTATGAACAAGTCCAAAAGGAATTAAATAGCCCTCCAATCAAATCAGTTCATAACACAGTAAAGCTTTCTTAGAGCAGAAGATATCCCCATGTCGTCTTCTATTACGTACCTCAGAATGCTAACTTCTCTGAGAGTTATTTTTAAGGCCTCATCATCCAGATGCATGAGCAGAACCTCTGCAGTATAGTGCATATATAATATAATATTATGCTATATTTGTACTATACACTAGCGGTTCTAGGTGTGGCTATGGCTGATCATAAAGAGATGAACACACTGTCCTGAGATAATAATAAATAATCCTCTTATTTTTTGAATATGTGATGGAATGAGACATGTGGATATCTTCTGTTCTAAGAAGGTTTTAGGCTTATTGCATTCAAATAAAAAAATCACCATAATTGTAGCCTGCAGCTTTTTTCTGGGTCTAAATACAGGTGTCATGTTGTCTATAGGACAATGCGCACAGCTGCGTAAGAATCTTTGAAGCAGTAATGCATTCAGAGATATAAAAAAAGCTAGGACATTTGAGTACGGTAATTTATGCACATGCGCGTGTACTATACACATAAATTGAAGCAATTAGAAAAGGAGGAAGAATTTTTCCTGTGTATACACATATTCACACTTACGGGCCTGCACACATGTATATGCTTGGTCTTTATAATACCTAACTTGTGTTTTTTAGTCATGATCTTTCTGCCAGACTCTGTCAACAAGATCCTGCGTAAAAACAATATTATGTTTGTGTGCGAGAGGTCTAAGGCTGGCCCGGTTTGAATCTCGGACCGGTTCAGCAGGAACCGGATGAGATTTGAACCATGTAGAGGCATACTGAATGTACTAAGTTGATTGATCGATCAACTTAGGTACAACGAGCCTGCCGGATCTAACATGCAATTATCGCTAGTGGCTGGTATAGCTGCTAGCAATAATCACTGTCTTCTCCTGGTGGGGACAACTTCCCCCACCCCACCCCATAGAATACAATCAGGTGGGATTCCCCTTTCAACACTGTCTGTGTTGATGGTGTAATCAAGGAAATTTATTTCCTGCAACTAGTGGTGGGTACATGCACGCAGCTACAATTCAAAGAATTTTGTTTACGAATCTGAATGCAAGTGTATTTTTTTCAATGAAGCCTAAACATAAGCTGCACTATAGTATGGGTGACGTGAATACCGCCAATGCTGCCAGAAACTGTTGCCTTGAGAGAAGGTTGCAAGGCCCAGAAATATTGCTTTCTGGGCCTTGCAACCCTTGACACGGTCTTCACGTAACCAGACAAATCTGCATTTGAGGACATGCATTTTAAGGGTCAATACATGTAAAAGCCTGTTTACGAATATACATAGATACAAAAAGTGCATTATGGGATTGAAAACCAAGCAGGAAGACATAGAACTAGAAGTTTATCAATTCAAAGGCATAAAGGTCTTTATGTGTTCAAACACATCTAAACACAAGCATTTTACTAAACATTTTTGGAGAAAATTTTGTGCAAGAAAAAACATGTGTATATGATCAGTAAAGTTCTTATGGCTGTGTGCATGTAGCCTTGTGTGCTATGCACTGATTTAGTTGGATACATTTTCATTCCTTTAATCCCCTTAACCTGTATGATTATACTGTATCAACTAATAAACAAATGTAGGCTATTGATGCACTTAATTCTTAGGCAGTACAACTGATTACTGTACAAGGTTAGGTCTTGGTTTCACTTCTGCACATAAGTGTGAAAAATAACACATATAAACTGATAGCCATGGGAGGTTGTTCCACATAAACATAACAAAAAAAAGGAGGTTTAACGCTTTTCCTGGCATGCAACTGTAATGAAAGTCTAATTACATATGAATAAAGGAGCATCATTATTTTGTCTTTGCTCCCTCATGTGAAATTACTTTGAAAGTCAATATATAACAGAGCACATGTGGGTCAGCTGAGGTCATGACCACATCTTATAGGGAAATGACTTTGGTACCCACCCAACAGTTTCTAATGATAAGCAACACAATTAGCACAAAAGTCCTGCAATAAATATAGAGCATGGATACCATTCTTTACAGGTACAAGGACCAATATCATCATCACATACAATACATATTTAGTATGACTGGGAGACACAAACACCTTTTAAATCTATAAGACCTTCTTCACTTGGGCCAATTTAGGTGTACAGTCGTGAAAAGGGCCATGTCTGCCCACTTGGGATGCTCAGGTGTTGACATCCATGCGGGTGCAGGTGCATGTCCCTGAACACAAACAATATGGGTTCAAGAATATGCTCCTGCACCAGCGTGGATGTCAATTTGGGAGCAGCAGATATGTCCATGCGGCAGCTGAGTCCCAACGAATGTACAGGCAAGTACGCTCGTGTGAACAAGGCCTTAAACATTTGAAAAGTCTATTAAAACTAGCTGTATAAGTGAGTTACAGGTCATAAAGCGAGATAATGGACATAGAATATATATGTATAAAAAATGATATATACCTTGAAAACATGGATGTCTAAAGACAATGGGCATGCTAGAAGAGATTGTCACAGACTGCAGACATGCTACAAGAGAGAGAACTGTGAACATGCTATAGGAGTTGTTGGATACCTGGGACATGTGTCAGTAGACACATTACATGAGACTGGTAGAGATCACTACTATATCAGCCCCTTAATTAATCCATCCTTCTATATTCGTGCTTCTATAACCCTCCTAAAAATTGTTAGGTTAAATGGCAACAGAGGGACACTTTAGGGTGGTTGTAAAGGTTTTTTTCTAAAATAACAAACATGGTATACTTACCCGCTCTATGCAATTGTATTCCAAGTGGCCCTGAACCTTCTGTGCTGAGGTCCCCCGCTGGCGCTCTTGGCTTTAATTCTCAGTGCACCACCATAGAAAGCCGTTTCCTATATGGGCGAACATGCAGGCTTGCTCTGGATCTGGGCTGTGCGTGTATGCAGACACACACAGCATGGCTCAGCCCAGCCCTCTGCTCACATGATTTGATTGACAGCAGCATGAGCCAATGGTATCCACTGCTTTCTCTGTGAGCAGAGAGAGGAGAGAGCAACTGCAGACAGGTACAGCGCTGAATCGAGACAGGTCTCAGGTAAGTGGATGTGAGGGAGTGATGCAAACACTGATACATTTTATACATAAGTGCAGGGAATGCATTAACCACTTCAGCCCCAGAAGGATTTACCCCCTTCCTAACCAGAGCACTTTGTGCGATACGGCACTGCGTCGCTTTAACTGACAATTGCGCGGTCGTGCAATGTTACCCAAACAAAATTTACGTCCTTTTTTTCCCATAAATAGAGCTTTCTTTTGGTAGTATTTGATCATCTCTGCAGTTTTTATTTTTTGCGCTATAAACAAAAAAAAGTTATAATTTAGAAAAAAAGCTATATTTTTTACTTTTTGCTATAATAAATATCCCAAAAAATATATAAAAAACCCAAATTTCTTTCTCAGTTAAGACGAATATGTATTCTTCTACATATTTTTGATTAAAAAAAAAAGCAAAAAGCGTATATTGATTGGTTTGCGCAAAAGTTTTAGCGTCTACAAAATAGGATAGATTTATGGCATTTTTATTATTACATTTTTTTTTATTAGTAATGGCAGCGATTTGCGATTTTTTTCGTGACTCCGACATTATGGCGGACACATCGGACACTTTTGACACTATTTTGGGACCATTGTCATTTATACAGCGATCAGTGCTGTAAAAAGTGCACTGATTACTGTGTAAATGACACTGGCAGGGAAGGGGTTAAACACTAGGGGGCGATAAAAGGGGTTAAGTGTGTCCTAGGGAGTGATTCTAACTGTGGGGGGATTGTCTCACTAGAACATGACAGAGATCACTGCTCCCGATGACAGGGAGCAGTAGATCTCTGTCATGTTGCTAAGCAGAACAGGGAAATGCCTTATTTACATAGGCATCTCCCCGTTCTACCGCTCCATGACATGATCGCGGGCCCCCGGCGGACATCGAGTCCGCGGGACCCGCGGGCATGCTCACGAAGTACGTGGTGCACGCGCAAGCCCACAATGCCATGATTTAACCTGTACGCCCATTTGCCCAGCCGTGCCATTGTGCTGACGTACATCGTCGTGCGCTGGTCGGCATGTGGTTAAAATGGATGTAAACCCGATTCATGAAATTTGAGCTGGGCACATATATCTGTAGTGTCTAACCTCTCACTACCCTATCCAAAACTTAAGTGTTACTAAACCCACAACAGTAAAATCAGTCTGTATATGCAGTAAAGCATGCGTGTTAAACCCACTGTGGAACCTAAGGGGTTAATACTCTGGATTGTGTAATAAGGCTGTTTGATCCTGTCTGAACTGATCCTCCTCTTCTTTCACTGCCCCTGCCTAGTACAGAGCATTGGAGGCACTCTGCACATGCTCAGTTTGGTGTATATTGCTAGAGAGGTTTTTTTTTTTTTTTTTGAGGATACATGTGCATGTGCATGTTTTCTGCCCTGTCCAGACAGAAAGTCAGGGGACCTTCAGCCTCATAGGACAGGTCAGAGAATTAAAACTCTTGCTACAAGCTTTAATCAGACACTGATAGAAGTCGCAAGACTTCTATATACTGCTGATGAGAAAAGGTATTTAGCAGTTTATATTTACTAAAATAATTGCGTTTCTGTGTACTGTGGGAGACCAGATATAGTGAATGCAGGGCTCTGAGTTTAATAACACTTTAAATAAAAAAGTCTGACTAGAGATACCCTTGAAGTGGGGAGGTGGGACATTTGTTTTATCAAGTTACACATTTCAGTGATACTGGATGGTTTTATCTTAGTACATAAGTCTGGTTGTCCCTCTCAGGAGCTTTAATCTGGCCAATTCTCCAATGTTTTGACAGTGGTCAACTAATCTATGGCTATGGTGCACTTTAGGGTGCAAAACACCTAGAAAAATACATAGCCAGTAACTCCAGGTGCTCACAACCCCAAGTATTCTGATATGCAGATACTACCTTGGGTTGGTGGGACAGGAGTCTGGTCTCAGATCCTCCTCCCACCTCCCACTGTTCTATTACTTTGATAAGCAACCAGACTGGCCAATAGTGAGGTTTATGAAGTAGGAGATATCGGCTCTGGAACCTCCCATACCCGACCTAGTATGTGTATATAAGAGCACCCACGGCTCTCACATTGAACGTAGACCTGGTTGGCAGACATCCTGAGGTGCCTGCATTGGATGACTATATTTATGTTAAAATTTACATGAGATATGCATACAATTTAGTCTAGTTTATGTTTTCTTTATGTTTTCTTATGTTATTTATGGTTGGATTTTGGAGAGCTTTACAAAGAGTTCTACAAATTCTACCTACCTCTATGTAATACAGCATTTTAGCCAATCCCAGCAGCTCATTGCTATTTCACTTTATGTGCACAGAAAAAATGGATAATTGAGATTTTACATTTCAAACAATTATTAAAGAACAAAACAGCAGCAAAAAAAACAAAAAACTGTGTGACTTTTTAAATCTCTCCTAATTTCTATTTCTTTCTCCTTTAAATCATGTATTACCTAGTTGTATTTCTTTGTATATAACATGCATGAAATACAGGAGCATGTCAAATAAAACATTGACGTATGTTGCATGCTTGGCGTTTATTTATTAAAGTGACCCTAAATCGTCACCTTTCACTGAACCCTTTAAATGCTCATTTTTTTCTGCATTCTATATTTATATTTGGTGGAAAAATAAAGTCAGGTGACCCCCCACTACTCGATATGACATTAATGGCATAGCTTGTCTTACGCACGCACTGGCGAGGTATGGAGCTAAATCAACAAATTGTGATTTGTTAGTTCAGCCAAGTACGAACTAGTCAAGGGAGAAGAGAGCTAAACGCAGAGTGCAAATATATGAGTGAGGCAAGCTGCAGCTTGTAGAAAAGAAAATGTTTGTAGAAAACTCCTGCATTACAGGTTTATCTAAGGTGTGGTATTGCTTAAGCCCCAGTAATTACCCAGGATACCATGACATAGTGGCTGAAAATGAAGCACTCTACAAACTCGCCACCTTCTGCCTCCTTATTTAACCCCTTATGGGCCAATGGCAACTTCACAGAAGTTTTTTTTTTTTTACAAAGTATTTTTTGCAAGATGAAAAAAGAAAAAAAAAACAGAAGACATTTGATAAGGATGTAGAGTGACCAAATGGAATCAAAACCTGGATCACAGGTTGGATTATGTCAAAGAGCTATACATAAAATGTATAAATACTTGTAAATGTTTCAGAAATGTAAGACATTTTATGGATTTATTTATTTTTATTTTTTTACAAATTTTACGTTTTTAATTTTTGCCTTCAGGCATAACAGTATGTTTGTTTTACGCAGGTAAACATTTAGTGGCTATCTGAGAAAACCTTCAGGAGAACAGTTTTGTCAAAGTTGGAGAAACAATTTTCAAAAAAAATTAGTCTAGTCTGTACATAAAGAAGTCAAAAGGTAAAAAATATTGTCTGTGGTAATTGGAGAATTACCAGTTCTGACATTTTGAAGGCAAGATGTACCCATGTGTGTATTTCTCTTTGAATAGTACTTGTACCTGTTTTTTTTATTTTTATAGTGGCCTTTTTGCATCATAAAAATCAGTTTTTGAGCCAAAACATTTGGTCCATAATAAATAGTTGGTGTGTTCGCTGATCAATAAAAAAGCAATAAAGCAATTATTACAAGTCTCCTGGTGGCAATAGTCAGAAAAAAACATACTGTACATTGTGGAAGGGATTTGTTAAATGTTCATGTTTAAAGAGATCTTCTGATGACCAGCAATAGTAGTCTATGGTAAGTGCACAAGTGCTCTGTTTTTGATGCTGAACATCCAGCACAGAAAACACTAATGGGGCATACACACGGTCGGACTTTTCGGCTACAAAAGTCTGACGGATGCCGACAGACCAAATCCGGTGGACAATCCGATCGTGTGTGGGCTTCCCCGGACTTTCAGCGGACTTTTACAGTTGCAAATCTGACGGACTTTAGATTGGAAACATGCTTCAAATCTTTAAGTCGTAACTCCGCCGGACCCAGAAATCCGCTCGTCTGTATGCTAGTCCAACGGACAAAAAACCCACGCTAGGGCAGCTATTGGCTACTGGCTATCAACTTCCTTATTTTAGTCCGGTGTACGTCATCACATACGCATCCGTCGGACTTTTGTGTGATCGTATGTAGGCAAGTCCGCTCATTAGAAAGTCCGCCACAAGTCCGCCAAAAGTCCGTCGAAAGTTTGTCGGACGGGCTGTCGGACTTTTGTAGCCGAAAAGTCCGACCATGTGCACGCCCCATAAAAGTCAATGTATCAAGTTTGTTAATCCGCATTTGATCTCATATGGTCATATATAGTCAATGACTATTGTACTGTCTTTTTGGTCTTTAAAATGTGTGTTTAAAACAATCCTGTGCTGTGTGGGTATCACTTTTGGTGATCTCACTTTATGTTCATTTTTGTACTCATTCAGGTTCATTTCATATAGCACTAAGCACTCTACATATTTTACTTACACAACATTCCCTGCACTCGACTATACAATCTAAGGTCCCGAATTCACATGCATACATACACTTATTAGGTGCAATTTGGGCAATTGCTAATTAACCTGCAAACATGTCTTTGGGGTGTGGGAGGAAATCCATGCCAGCACTGTGACACTGAACTCTTATGCCTCGTACACACGATCGGATTGTTGTCTAACAAAACCGTGGAATTTTGTCCGAAGGACGTTGGCTCAAACTTGTCTTGCATACACACAGTCACACAAATGTTGGCCAACAATTATGAACGTTGTGATGTACTACGTGGTTTTTCAGCTCTTTAGCGCCACTCTTTGGGCTCCTTCTGCCAATTTCGTGTTAGTAGAAGTTTGGTGAGTGTTGATTCGCGCTTTTCTTTTCACGTTTTTCATTAAGCGCTTTTCATTTGTGCTTTTCAGTTCATTTCTGAATGGGCGTTCGTCAACCAGACATGTTGCAGAATCAGAGGAGATAACGTGTTATTTATTATTGGCCTTGGAGTTATTGCTTTGACATTATTTTTTTGGTTGAATAATGATTTGATTTTGTAGATTTTCTATATTTTTGGATGCATAGAATGCACTTTTCGTTAAGTTCTATTGGCAGATAGCATGTTTAATTTTATTTGTTTTCTTTTTTTAATGCACAATAAAAAATTGTATAGAATAACACTTGGCTATGTGTTTTACTTCAAATGACAGTTTGGGAGTAGGCAGTTACATTTAAAAAATACAACGTAAAAGTGACAAGGGACACCAACATAGTTGTATCTTTGATCTTAAAAACTATGAGATAATGGTGTTGTGGTAACTTTCCCAAAAAAAAAAATAAAAATCAAATAATAATATTATTCTTGATATTACTAGAAAAAAAAGCCTTTGAAAATTTGTTTGCAATAACGCCATCAGTATCACCAGCAAAGCAGCTTACTAAAGAAGAAGAGAATACTGCGCTACATTTGGAGATTTCAGATTTTGCCAATTCACGAATGTTAATTCTCCATTATGAACGCTAGTTTGCAAGACCGACCGCTTCTGCTTCTGAGCATGTGTGTTTGTACTTTTGTCCAACAGACTTGTGTACACACGATCGGAAAATCCGACAACACACATTTGTTGGAGGAAAATTTAAAAACCTGCTAGCCAACATTTATTGGCACAAAGTACCAACAATTGCCCGATGGAGCATACACACGTTCAGATTTTCCGCCAACAGCCTGACAGCCAACGTTTCCCGTTGGAAAATCCGATCGTGTGTACGAGGCTTTAATCATATGCAGTGGGCCATCAGTCACAGAGATTTTTTTAAATTGTTGAAAAATCCCTCTGTGTTATAATGAGCACTTGCAACACTATATGCTTGTTATCTTTTGCTTGTTTCATGCTCACATAACTGTGAAATATCTTAAGATATTGAAACTGTGAAATGTTATGCTCCCAGGCATAGCCTGCATGGCCTTTCCATGTATCTGGGCCCAGAGGGCTAGATTGCAAATTGTAAGTGGTAATAATTAAAAGAAATATAGTAACACAACCAATGCACGTATCCTCTGTTTTTTTCTGATTCTTCTAAATGTTTCCCTTTAAATGTAAAAAGCTTGGGAATGTAGAAAATGAAATCCTCTATCAGTATACCTGTCATGACGTTTTGTAGACTGCCATTATTGCCCCATGCTCATTTCCTGGCTGCTATGATGGTTATTCGACATCCAAGTTTCGAGTCCCTGAGCAATGTCCGTTAAAGCATTCAGATACTGATTTGAAGCAGGCTTGTTAAATTTGTTGTTACCCCAGCATTTCAAATTCCTAATATGTGCCTGTTGTACCATGTACTTGTATGAAAAGGTATCCTGCTCACTTTGTATGGCTTCCTTTATGTGCAGTCCCTCCTGTAAAAAAAATGACCACACTAGGCAGGAGAGTTCACCGTGGTGAGTTCTCTAGCTATGCTGGGAACTCAGGCTATTCTCCTCCAATAATCGGACTTGTCCTGACTTGCTTCCGCTGCACAGCCTTTCACCGGGAAGATCAGTGTACTGTTGCTTCTCCTCCCCCTGCTCTTATGCAGCTGAGAACAGAGGGAATGTGATCACTTATAAAAATACGGAGAAAAAGGTATATATATATATATATATATATATATATATATATATATATATATATATATATATATAAAATGTTTTTTTTTTATATATACACACAAATGTTTATTTACAATCATTTTAAGGTTTAAGATTTAGATGTACAATACCCACACATAGGGGTTATTTATGAAAGGCAAATCCACTTTGCACTACAAGTGCACTGCAAGTGCAGTCGCTGTAAATCTGAGGGGAAGATCTGAAATGAGAGGAAGCTCTGCTGATTTTATCATCCAATTATGTACAAGCTAAAATGTTGGTTTTTATTTTCCTTGCATGTCCCCCTCAGATCTACAGCGACTGCACTTCCAAGTGTACTTTCAGTGGACTTTCAAGTGCACTTGCAGTGCAAAGTGGATTTGCACTTTAGTAAATAACCCCCATAGCCTACTAGCAGCAAACATTTTCAGAAAGAGGTCAGCAATGGCAGCCCCATATTTCTTTGATAAAATGTTTCTTTATTGCGGCTTATGCTTTCAGATCCCTCAAACATATTATTTAAAGAAATTGTGGATTTTAAGTGTTGCCTTTAGGCTTTATTAAAAAACCTGCTCCCCAAAAGGACTGTATTTAAAAAAAAATGCATTGGTAAATGTCCCCCTTTATTCCCCTCTATTTATGTTTTGTTTTACCTGACAATGGACTTGCAGCCAGTCTGCAGACCTAACTTATCAGTAAGTAAAGCGACTAGGTCTTATGCCTGTCCCAACATGTGATTGGACAGTAAAGCAGAAGCAGCACTTAAAGCTCATCATTCTGTCACTCTGCTCTCTCCTATCAGCATGTTTCTTGTAAGTGCTGCAGCACAACTGATGTTCTGAGGTTCTTTGTGCTTATTCTTCCTCTCCCAGTTTAACCTCTGCTATACAGGGCCTGCAAGAAGCTGATACTAAATATACTTACACTGCTTGCATTTGAAAATACGCATGATTTTTAATGAACATATACCTGCATGAATTCATGTTTTCTTTTATCTGTCTGATGTGGATTTAGCCAATTCTTACTTATGAATCCACTCTGGCGAAGAGACATTATATGCGCTTAGAAACATTTTGACACCTGTTGCTTTTTCTTTCATCTTTTTTATCCCAAAGACTCCAGTAAAAAAATTAGCAAGAATGAAACAAATGGTGACAATAAAAATGAAGCCTAAGGCCAGCCATACACAGAGCGCATTTCTTTCCTGCAACCTTGGGTTACAGGAAAAAAATCCACTCGGTTCTCTCAGACAATTGTCTTAACTCAGCAGCCGGTTGAAGCTGTCTCTGCTGGGAGAAGACAGTGATTATCTCTGATGGCTATAGCAGCTGCTAGCGATAATCGCAAGAGAATCCATCAGACTGATTGTACCCAAGTTGATCGGTCGATCAACTTGGTACATTCAGTCTGCCCATTAGGTTAGAATCTCTTCTTGAATCTCAGCTTGTTCCTGCTGAACCGGCCGAGACTAGAACTGTGTATGGCCATCCTAAGATGAAATGCCAGGTCTCCCAAAATGTGCTCTTGAAAATTATAAAAATTAAAAACATTAACCCAAGAATGCAAATTAAAACTGGTACAAACAAAGAATAAGCAAGTCATAAAATAAATTACTTTATTTATTTGAATGTACAGTAAAACCTTGGTTTGAGAGTAACTTGGTTTGAGAGCTTTTTGCAAGACAAGCAACATGTTTTAATGAATTTTGACTTGATATACAAATCATGTCTTGATATACAAATAACATCACATCACAACTGAGTATAAAAGTGAAGAGAGGCGCCTCTAAGTGTAGCAATATGGTTACATTTAATGAAGGTACAACATTTAGAAACTCACATGGTTGATGATTAAAATAGGAACATCTAAGTATGCAAGCATCCGAGGTAAAGATGTCCACATAGACCATCCTCCTCACCACCATTGATATCGTCCCTTCCATGCTGCGCTCCACGAGCGGTACAAGCCTCGCTTTCAGATGGCTCTACTGTAGTCTTCCCGGTCACGATTGCAGACTGACAGCGGTGAGAGCCGGCGGTGCAGAGGATGGTTTATGTGGACAGCTTTACCCAGATGCCTGCATACTAAGGCCCCTTTCATACTGGGGCGGTTTGCAGGCGCTATTGCCCTAAAAATAGCACCTGCAAACTGACCCGAAAGTGCTGCTGTGTCTCCAGTGTGAAAGCCAGAGGGAGGTCGTGGCGTCGGCTACTAATTTAATATAAAGGGATTTTAAAAGGGGCTTATTCTATTGGGTTAGAAGGTCACATGACATAGTAGTTTCCAGAGCGGAATGGTTAAAGGTGATTGGGCTAGGGGGTCAGGTGACCTTAGAACTTAGAACTTTCTGGAAGGTGCTTGGGGGGCTATTTATAGAACCCCCCTGACTGGGAGTATGCCACCATAAAATTTCCAAAGCTGGGGTTCCTAGCACCAAGTAGCCCTGAGATACGGGGCCCCAAAACCGGTTCGGAAAATGTCAATCTCTGCTGCAGAAAAGTGCTTGACAACTGATTTTTGGGGCCCCGTATATCAGGGCCACTTGGTGCTAGAAACCCCAGCTTTGGAAATTTTATGGTGCTATTTCCACTGGGTATGCACACCAAATTTGGGGTTCTTAGCACTAAGTGGCCCCGAGATATGGGGCCCCAAATTCGGTCAACTGTGTCCACCTGCAGCAATGTCATTTCGGGACCCTTTGGGTTCAGAGACCCCAAATTTTGGCTGCAGCTAGGGGGCATCTAGGAACCCTTAACTACCGAGTTTGAAGTTCAGGGGACCTATGGCTGCAAATGGGCACAGTGATGTTGCAAATGGGCATTGTTGACCCTCTTTTCCACTTACAGTAGCCGTGCATTTCTCACCCTCGTCTTATACTCGGGTCAATAAGTTTTTCCCATTTTTTTTGTGGTAAATTAGGGCCTCGACTTATACTCAGAACGACTTATACTCGAGTATATACGGTAATAAAGTTTATGACGTTTTATATATATCTTGTTAAACCAATAAACCAGGCCGTGGCTTATTTTTTTATCCACACCAGTTATGTGTGAAGTGTTTTTTGTATTTTATTATGCATGTTTGTAGATTGCATTTTGCTTGACTTCTACAGTCCCATTTAAAATGTACATTGGTAACTGTATGAATGATAGATCAACATCACATTTGTTTGCTTTATTTGTTACTTACCTATTGAATTTCATTGGATTTACTGGTTCCTTTTAAGAAGAATTCCAAGAAGATCAAATATTAAGGTTTGTGGAAGGGGTTAATTATGCTTATGCTGAACCTTTAGTGAGCTACAGTACATATCCCCGAAAACAGCACTGCCAGTGCAGTCATCAGCAGAATTTTGGCAACCTTTCAGCATTTTAATATAAACACACACCAAGGGGGTTATTTACTAAAGGCAAATCCTCTTTGCACTACAAGTGCAAACTTCAAGTGCAAAGTGCACTTGAAATTGCACTGAAAGTGCACTTGGAAGTGCAGTCACTGTAGATCCGAGGGGGACATGCGAGGAAAATAAAAAACAGCATTTTAGCTTGCACATGATTGGATAATAAACTCAGCAGAGCTTCCCCTCATTTCAGATCTGCCCCTCAGATTTACAGCAACTGCACTTTTAGTGCAATTTCAAGTGCACTTTGCACTTGTATTTTTCACTTGTAGTGCAAAGAGGATTTGCCTTTCATAAACCCCCCCCCCCCCCCAAGTGTTTCTAAACTGTTAGAAACTAACTGGAACCCAACTCTGGAGTTAAGGCTCACATCTATGCATGTTGCTTTTGAGCGTTTCTGCAGTGTTTTTTGTGATGCTTGCCATGTTTTTGAGCAGAGTTTTTGCAGTGTTTTTGCAGCGTTTTTGCCACGTTTTGCGTTTTTTTTCTTTTACAGTTTTTTTTATACTGTATACAGTTTTAAAAAAAAAACTGCAAAAACGCAAAACGCATCAAAAACGCTGCAAAAACGCTGCACTTGCATTTTTGATGCTGGTCCATTGAATTCTATTACATGCAAAACGCTGCATTTTGCATGCAAAAAAGTCCCTGACCCTTTAAAAGAACGCAGAGGTACAAAAAGGCATTGATGTGAACATGTTCCATAGGAACCCATGTTAAAAAAATTCGCATGCATTTCTGCAAAATGCATCAAAAAACGCGCTAGTGTGAATGGAGCCTTAAGGCCGGGTTCACACCTATGCATTTTTTTAGTGTGTTTTCAGTTTTTCAGAAACACACTACAGTCCATGTAACATGATTTCCTATAGATGTAGTTCACATCTGTGCATTTTATGTAAAGAGAGGGGGACTTTTTTCTGGTTGTTGGTTCCATAGACTTCAATGGATCAAAAGCGTGTATTGAGAAATGCAAAATGCATCTGAAATATACAAACTGCAATCTGCATAGGTGTGAATCAGGCCTTACATTTTTGAAGATTGTTGAGAATGAATTACTTCACAATACAAGCATCTAGAGGAGTCAGGTATTGCTTGGATAGAATTCTTTTTATTGCATGATAAGAATATGTGACAACTTTTATAGTCATAATCTAGGTACAGGTGCATTTTAAAGACACCAGGCAGATATAAAAAACAAAACAAACAAAAAAACACAATGTAATTCATTTGTATTCATTAAAAAATAATGAAATGTATTTTTACATAGGTCGGATACTATGAAAAGCGTGAAACTTTAAGGTAAACATTTTCTGAAAAAAAAAAATATGCAGGGGAATTCAAAAAAGCAGTTACAACATTTTTCTGGCAGTAGTTCCCTTTAAAAGGTCTTGTGCCTAATTCAGACAAGCATTTACCGCACATCTTGGTAGCATTGCCAACATGGGTGACAAATTCAGGTAGTTCCTACCATCGCCATTTTAGGAGCATATTGCTAAGGCAGGGACAGATTCCTAAAAAAAATATTGCCAGTTCGCAGATTAGGAAACTGATGGTAATTAAAGTGTTACTAAACCCACAACAGTAAAATCAGTCTGTATATGCAGTAAAGCATGACTGTTATCTGTGGAACTAAGGGGTTAATCCTTTGCATTTTGTATAAAGGCTGTTTGATCCTGTCTCTCTGATTCTTCTCTTCTTCCACTGTCCCACAAAAATAACCTTTATTTGCAGAGCCAGGGGACGGGCTGCACATGCTTAGATTGGTGTGTATTGCTAGAGAGTTTTTTTTTTTCTTGGGAGGGAGCATGTGATCAGCACAGGGCCAATCAGCACTGTCCAGAGGATCAATGCAGTATGAATACTACTCCTACAAGGTTTACTAGGTACTGATAGAAGTCACAAGACTGCTATATACTGCTGATGAGAAAAGGTTTGTATTTACTAAAATAATTGCATTTCCATGTTCTGTGTACTGTGGGAGACCAGATATAGTGACTGCAGATTCTGGGTTTAGTAACACTTTAAGACAAACTACGAGCTGGCATGCTGAGGTATGCCAGTGCTCAGAATAGGACATGTTTGTGCTGGGAAGGTGTCATGAATGTGACACCTTCCCACACAGGTCTCTATCCCCAGTTCCATTCAGGTGTCAGTTGGGGGATTTCCTGGCTGAAAGCTACATTTAAACAAAGGAAAGGGGGGTACTGGTAATGTCATCTCCCAAATATGGCAATATCTGGGGACTGACTTGTGTCACTGGGTGCTTAGACCTTAATGGGGAACTGAGAGACTAATTCCACATTACGTCTGCCTTACTCCTGATTGGTGGCAGTGGGTGAATTTGAAAGCTGCTATTGAACTAAATAGTGGCTATGGATCCACCCACTTCCGTGCTTTGTCAATCAACAGCAAGGCTAACCTGATGGGGAACTAGCCTTTTAGTTCCCCAATGGGCTCAGCCTACCGCACCACAAAACTCCTCGGCTATACGCCTATAAGTGTGACAAGCTCAGTGACTGGAGAGGAAGCACACTGAAGAAAGAATGTTCAGTAAAGAAAGTCTGATCTCAGTGCTGCTCTGGAAAATGCTGGCTGCCTGACTATTAGGCAGACCCACTGACTTCATTGCATTCTTATCTCTTTTATCAGGTATTGAAGTAAGATAAACAACAGGCCAACCAGAAAACTAGCATTTTCAGAATGAGAAGTCAAGAATGCAAGCTTCATGATTTTCCCAGGAAACATTTACCTTAACTACCTCCTGCCCGCCGTATAGTAAAATGACCGTGGGCAGGATCCCCTCTCATTCTGGGGCACCGTCATATGATGTCGCCCCAGTGTCGCTGCTCACGCGCACTTGCGGGTGTTCCAAGGACATGGTGCGACCCTGATATGGGTAAAGAGCCCATGATTCAATCCTATAACCATGTGATCACCTGTATCCAATCACAGCAGATCACATGTAAACACAGAAGTGCCATTTTTCGGCTCTCCTCGCCCCACACTGACAGAGTGTGAGGCGAGGATAGCCGGTCAGCAGCGTCTCCTCGCAGCATAGACTGTACAGGTAATCAGGGCACTGATCATCAGTGCCCTGGTTATCAATGTAGCCTCAGCAATGCCCATCAGTGATGCCAGTCAGTGTTGCCTTTTAGTGCCCATCAGAGCTGCCCATCAGTGCCGCCTATCCGTGCTGCCTATCAGTGCCCATAAGTGCCGCCTATCAGTGCCCATCAGTGCCACCTATAAGTGCCCATCAGTGCAGCACATTAGTGCCTCCTCATCAGTGCCTCCTAATCAGTGCCCTTCAGTGCCACCTTATCAGTGTCCTTCAGTGCAGCCTATCAGTGCCCATCAGTGCTGCCTCATCAGTGCACATCAGTGAAGGAGGAAAATTACTTATTTACAAAATTTTGTGACAGAAACTAAGAAAAACTTTTTTCAAAATTTTCAGGCTTTTTTAATTTTTTAGCAAAAAAAAAAAAAAACCCAGCGGTGATTAAATACCACCAAAAGAAAGCTCTATTTGTCGGAAGAAAATTATAAAAATTTCATTTGGGTACTGCGTTGCATGACCGTGCAATTGTCATTCAAAGAGTGACAGCGCTGAAAGCTGAAATCTGGCCTGGGCAGGAAGGGGGTGAAAGGGTCTGGTATTGAAGGGGTTAAAGATTGATCAAAATATTCAGGAGCCTGAGGTCTTTTGATTTCTCTCTAATTGCAAATTAATTAAAAGGATGGGCTGTGTCAGAGCTAACACATATTGACAATGATTCAGTAGATAGGATCATTAGTGTCTAAACAGAAATAAACAACTTGCTTCATTATTCACTTGCATAATTGCGCTGCCTATACCAGATTATGTGTGTGATTTCTAATATTTATCAAACATAACCATTCCAAATATGTTAATTATGACATGACATGTATAATAAACAGATGTATTACAATGTTATCATAGGGTACTGAATTGCTAAAGTTTGATGTCAATATGGACTATTTGTTGCCCTTTACAATTACAGATTTTACATATCGATACTTTGCTGTTTATATGAAAATTGTGTTTGTTACTATATGTATTTTAAATGCATCAGGCCTGTAAAAAGCAAATATATATGTTTCTAAGCACATAATCAAGACTGAACAATTTTAAATGATTATGTGAGATAGTGGGCCAGAACTTGACTAAAGAAGGGAATTTTACATGCCTTTACTCCACCAAATCTGTGGCTGACAGCTCTGAGGACCTACTAAAAAAACAACATTTTAAGGTATGTCAGGTATTAACACTCCAGGAGATAGCAAACACTGGACTGGCATTTACTTGCACTCTGGACCAATAATGCAACCTTTGACCCCTATTACCTTGCCATGTGCAAACAGTATCACTTGTTACAACACTAATATACAGCAGGAAGATAAACTGGCTGAGAGTTTCACCCTTGCCAAATGTTTGCTGCATAGTTTGGCTCAACAGAAGTTACTATGTCATGCTTTCCAATCTGTGTGTGTGGATTACAGTAAAGAGCCACCTTAATCTGAAAAACAAATTTAACAATCTCACTGCCAAGGCAAATTGTAAAGAAATATTAGAAATAAAGAACTGCAGCAGATTTAAGTAATTAGGTAGTCTTAATTAGGTTGTGTAATTGCTTCCTTGAAGTTCCAGCTCCGGTAACCTTTCTTTTCTGCCTATGCTACTTCTGGCCATGTTCTAAAAGATATCACATTGCAGTTGAGAAGACCGATTTTCTGTTTAGTTAAGCGGAGATATTGCGTCCGGACACCACGGTGCTCAAGGGTAAGTTCAACAAGGTTGAAGTTTAAATCAGAACTGCAGATAAAAGGCCAAGTTGGCAGATATGCTTCCCTAATTAATACACATGTCAAACTATTATTAATTATAGTTGTATTTCTTTCTTATATACATGAATTTAAAGGAATGAATTGTAAAATGCCAATGATATTATTATTGTGTTACATGGTTTGCAAACTTAAGAGGCCATTTCCATTTTTGCACTGCAGCACACGCGCATTGCCTTAGTGCATCGGAGTGCCATTCAAAATGATGACAGTGCAACACAGCAAATCATGTAATACGTGTTATCAAAATGCAAAAGTATATATGGGCAGATAAAGTTGAACTCTATTGTCAGCAAATAGACATGGGCATTCTTTGTTGAATCTTGGTGTTCTTTGTGTATTTTTTCCAGATCTGTGCAGTAATCCATTGTGAAACTTAAATACCACCAAAAGAATGCTATAGCTGTTTGAACAAAATGATAAAAAAAATGTTGTTTGGGTACAGTGTTGCATGACCGTGCAATTGTCATTCAAAGTGTGAGAGCGCTGAAAGCTGAAAATTAACCTGGCCAGGAAGGGGGTAAAAGTGCCCAGTATTGAGGTGGTTAAGTGAAAGTTTTTTGTACCCGGAGTTCAGCTTTAAATAAGCACTCCAGGAATGAGTTTAGTTTAAGCATACTATGTGTGGGCTCCATCGGACATTTTCCATCGGAATTTCCGACACACAAAGTCTGAGAGCAGGCTATAAAATTTTCCGACAACAAAATCCGTTCGCGTAAATTCCGACCGTGTGTGGACAATTCCTACGCACAAAGTGCCACGCATGCTCAGAATAGATTCAGAGACGAAAGCTATTGGCTACTGCCCCGTTTATAGTCTGTACATGTTTTACGTCACCGCGTTCAGAACGATCGGATTTTCCGACATTTTTGTGCGACCGTGTGTATGCAAAACAAGTTTGAGCCAACATCTGTTGGAAAAAATCCATGGATTTTGTTGTCTGAATGTCCGATCAATGTCCGATCGTTTGTACAGGGCATTATAGTGACTTCTCCTCTGTGCATTTAACATAGCTCGCCCTCTCCACCACTCAGGAGAAGCTTTGTATTTTTCTATGAATACAAGGCGTTCTCCTATTAGCAAAACGGAGATCGTTCTGCCATCCACCGTTTCTCTCCAGATGAACTTTAAGGTCAGCTTCACAGCAATATGTGTGCATTTTGCCAGGCATTAACTGCTGGTACTAAGTGCATGGCATATTGGCATTACAACAGTCATACACAGAGTAATCAAATAGACCTATGTCTCAGCTCACTGCAATTAAAATTGTAAGTATTGTCTAGCAATGTGTTAAAAAGGAGGCAGGTATAATTTTTAGTCCACGGGCATTAACATACCCTACATAGGCCCTATAAATAAAAGCAATTTTTGCAGTGAAGCTAGATAGGTTCAGTCTCACTTCCCTTAAAATAGTATGCAAAATAGCAGTTGATGTAATGAAGGACAGACTATTCACTTTGCAGAGTGAATGTTCATTCAGCTTAATCAATAAAGTAAAGCAATGTTCATTCCAAACACCCTATCGCGTGCTTACAAAAATTCTGTTTTCTAAACTTCGCTTGTGCACCATTGGGTGTTTCAAGTAAACACAGGTTCACATTATTTACATTCAATTTGTAAAGCATCTGCTCCTTAGTTAGTCATCCCCTGAGAATGCTTGCTTTCTTTGGATGCCTTATGATAGACTCTGTGTTTAGCTATTCTGATGTATAAAACATCAGCCTATCACAAACCTAAAATTTCTAACATATAACTAACTACAAAACAATGTGGTTAGCTTGATTAAAAGAACTCTGGCAAAATCAGTGTGACGTAATTATTTTGCACAGTATAGAATGTACTAATAATCAATTCAACACTGAAGTTTTACACCCCTTCCAGTCCAGATCATTTTTCAGTGTTCAGTGCTGTTACACTTTGAATGACAATAACTTAGTTATGCAACACTGTACCCAAATTAATTTTAATATATAATATTTATATATAATATACAGTTTCTCACAAAAGTGAGTACACCCCTCACATTTTTGTAAATATTTTATTATATCTTATTATGTGACAACACTGAGGAAATGCCACTTTGCTACAATGTAAAGTAGTGAGTGTACAGCTTGTATAAAAGTGTAAATTTGCTGTCCCCTCAAAATAACTCAACACACAGCCATTAATGTCTGAACCGCTGGTAACAAAAGTGAGTACACCCCTAAGTGAAAATGTCCAAATTGAGCCCAGAGTGTCAATATTTTGTGTGGCCTTCATTATTTTCCAGCACTGCCTTAACCCTCTTGGGAATGGAGTTCACCAGAGCTTCACAGGTTGCCACTGGAGTACTCTTCCACTCCTCCATGGAACATCACAGAGCTGGTGGATGTTAGAGACCTTGCACTCTTTCACCTTCCATTTGAGGATGCCCCACAGATGCTCAATAGGGTCTAGAGACACGCTTGGCCAGTCAATCACCTTTACCCTCAGTTTTTATAGCAAGGCAGTGGTCATCTTGGAGGTGTGTTTTGGGTCGTTATCATGTTGGAATACTGCCCTGCGGCCCAGTCTCCGAAGGGAGGGGTTAATGCTCTGCTTCAGTATGTCACAGTACATGTTGGCATTCATGGTTCCCTCAATGAACTGTAGCTCCTCAGTGTCGGCAGCACTCATGTAGCCCCAGACCATGACACTCCCATCACCATGCTTGACTGTAGGCAAGACACACTAGTCTTTGTACTCCTCGCCTGGTTTCCGCGACACACACTTGACACCATCTGAACCAAATAAGTTTATCTTGGTCTCATCAGACCACAGGACATGGTTCCAGTAATCCATGTCCTTAGTCTGCTTGTCTTCGGCAAACTGTTTGCGGGCTTTCTTGTGCATCATCTTTAGAAGAGGCTTCATTCTGGGATGACAGCCATGCAGACCAATTTGATGCAGCGTGTGGTGTATAGTCTGAGTACTGACAGGCTGACCTCCCCCCACGCCTTCAACCTATGCAGCGATGCTGGCAGCACTCATACGTCTCCCAAAGACAACCTCTGGATATGATGCTGAGCACGTGCACTCAACTTCTTTGGTCGACCATGGTGATGCCTGTTCTGAGTGGAACCTGTCCTGTTAAACAGCTGTATGGTCTTGGCCACCATGCTGCAGCTCAGTTTCAGGGTCTTGGCAATCTTCTTATAGCCTAGGCCATCTTTATGTAGAGCAACAATTCTTTTCTTCAGATCCTCAGAGAGTTCTTTGCCATGAGATGCCATGTTTAACTTCCAGTGACCAGTATGAGAGGGTGAGAGCGATAACACCAAATTTAACACACCTGCTCCCCATTCACACCTGAAATCTTATAACACTAATGAGTCACATGACTCCGGGGAGGGAAAATGGCTAATTGGGCCCAATTTGGGCATTTTCACTTAGGGGTGTACTCACTTTTGTTGCCAGCAGTTTAGACATTAATGGCTGTGTTGAGTTATTTTGAGGCAACAGCAAATTTACACAGTTATATAAGCTGTACACTCACTACTTTACATGGTGACAAAGTGTCATTTTTTTCATTTCTTCAGTGTTGTCACATGAAAAGATATAATAAAATATTTACAAAAATGTGAGGGGTGTACTCACTTTTGTGAGATACGGTATATATATATATATATATATATATATATATTTATATATATATATATATATATATATATATATAAACATGGTCTTTGGGATGTGCAGATGGGTTAGTTTAGGCGCAGAGCAGATACAGGGCATTGGATAGCAAACTAGCAAAGGATCAGTCCAGGCAACAGGAAGATACATAGTCAATAAGCAGGCCAGGCTTAGTACAGGCAGCAGGCAGAGGCAACACTGCACTGGTGTAACATTGATCAGGAACACTGTTGTTGGCTGCACTGGTCTGGTGATACTAGGACTGGTGTGGCAGCAATCAGGAACATTGGTGCTGGCTTACATTGGTTTGGTGACACTGGGACATGTGTAACGTCCATCAGGAACACTGTTGATAGCTTACACTGGTCTAGTGACACTGCGACTTGTGTGGTGGCAGTCAGGAACACTGTTGCTAGCACACACTGGTCTGGTGACACTACCACTGGTGTGGTGGTGATAAGGAACACTGTTGCTGGCTTACACTGGTCTGGTGACACTGGATGTGGAAGCGATCAGACTGTTGCTGTTGAGTGGTGATTTTACCGCCCCCAACTGCTACTCTCTCTAGCTGCAGAGGCAGCAGCCGTTGGTATACACATGCTAGGGAAAGGGGGGGGGGGTGGATGTTTTTTTTCTTTTAACACTCTGCTTACAACGATAATTGCTGTGATAGGTCACATAGTACAGGGTCAATTTCATTGTCCCTGTGCCCTGCTCTGTTATCTGAGGACATTTTATTATGCTCTCCCAAATCTAGAAAGCTCCCGCTTGGCTGTTTTAATACAGTGGCTGGGCTGGAAGAGGTTAAAGGATAACTAAACCCAAGAACAAAAATGCAATACATTGCAGTTTACAGTCCTTAGATATGCTGGCTGACTTAGTTTTTTTTTTTTTAGCTAAGAAAATTTTCAGCAAATACAATAAATAATTGTTGAACCTGCAAAACATGCAGTGTCCTTGCAATTTTATGTGAGCTGCACAGAAGAATATCTTCCTTTCTAGCTACCTTCTATAAAGTACCAATTGTCCTGCCCCCCATGTAATGGTGATGAAGAGATAGCTAAGGTGACAACCATAGCTCTCTCCATAGATACAGTGGAGGAGTGACGTAGCCACCAAGGTCCAAGAACTGTATAGTTTGGAGAATTACCAGGAGAAAAATTTCTAATATTACAAATAAACATCCAATACAGGGTACATGTATAATACTGGTTACACAGAGCATATATTCTGTATAATTTTTAAAAGCCCAGGCTTCTTTTAAAAAAAGTAATCACTATACTCTTGCAAATCTAATCTGAGCATGTTTTAGGCAAACGTGCAAATTGCATTAGCTGTTCTGGAATTGGCAGGCCTTGGTCAGAAAGAGATCTAGATGGGAAATATTATGTCGTAGTGACACTGACACCAATGATTTACAAATGTCTTTGCATTTTCTCACTGATGACCAATGAAAAAATATGCCTTTCAGGTTGGTGGTAGGGAAAACCCCTACCCCCTTACATTGGTACTGTTTCTTTCATTGACCACCAATGCACAGAGCAATTTTCTCACTGACCCCCAGACTAAGGTAAATTATATGGTACAATGTACCCCATACCCATTCACATAGGGGGGCAGGATCCTGGGGGGCCCATTTTTGAGGGCATGTGGCCTGGTATGGTTCAGGAGGGGGGGGCGCTCGCTCATCCCCCCTATCCCCTATCCTGACCTACCAGGTTGCATGCTCAAATAAGGGTTTGGTATAGATTTTGGGAGGCCCCACGCCAATTTTTTTTTTTTTTTTACATTTTGGTGTAGATTCCCCCTTAAAATCCGTACCACACAAGGACCTGGTATGGATTTTTTTTGGGGGGGAACCCCACTCTGTTTTTTTTTAAATTGGATTTGAGTTCCGCTTAAAATGTATGCCAGACCCAAAGAGACTGGTATGGATTTTGGGGGGACCCCATGCCGTTTTTTTTTTCTTAATTCTCTCATAGGTTTCCCCTTCAATGCACTATTATATACTCTGCACGTTCTACAATATATATACAGTGGGGGTGGAAAGTATTCAGACCCCGTTACATTTTTCACTCTTTGTTATATTGCAGCCATTTGCTAAAATCATTTAAGTTCATTTTTTTTCCTCATTAATGTACACACAGCACCCCATGTTGACAGAAAAACACAGAATTGTTGACATTTTTGCAGATTTATTAAAAAAGAAAAACTGAAATATCACATGGTCCTAAGTATTCAGACCCTTTGCTCAGTATTTAGTAGAAGCCCCTTTTGATCTAATACAGCCATGAGTCTTTTTGGGAAAGATGCAACAAGTTTTTCACACCTGGATCTGGGGATCCTCTGCCATTCCTCCTTGCAGATCCTCTCCAGTTCTGTCAGGATGGATGGTAAACGTTGGTGGACAGCCATCTTTAGGTATCTCCAGAGATGCTCAATTGGGTTTAAGTCAGGGCTCTGGCTGGGCCATTCAAGAACAGTCACGGAGTTGTTGTGAAGCCACTCCTTCCTTATTTTAGCTGTGTGCTTAGGGTCATTGTCTTGTTGGAAGGTAAACCTTCGGCCCAGTCTGAGGTCCTGAGCACTCTGGAGAAGGTTTTCGTCCAGGATATCCCTGTACTTGGCTGCATTCATCTTTCCCTCAAATGCAACCAGTCGTCCTGTCCATGCAGCTGAAAAACACCCCCACAGCATGATGCTGCCACCACCATGCTTCACTGCTGGGACTGTATTGGACAGGTGATGAGCAGTGCCTGGTTTTCTCCGCACATACCGCTTAGAATTAAGGCCAAAAAGTTCTATCTTGGTCTCATCAGCCCAGAGAATCTTATTTCTCACCATCTTGGAGTCCTTCAGGTGTTTTTTTAGCAAACTCCATGCGGGCTTCTCTGGAGCTCAGCCACTGTGATCTTTGGGTTCTTCTTTACCTCTCTCACCAAGGCTCTTCTCCCCCGATAGCTCAGTTTGGCTGGATGGCCAGCTCTAGGAAGGGTTCCAGTTCCAAGTCTTCCATTTAAGGATTATGGAGGCCACTGTGCTCTTAGGAACCCTAAGTGCAGCAGAAATTTTTTGTAACTTTGGCCAGATCTGTGCCTTGCCACAATTCTGTCTCTGAGCTCTTCAGGTAGTTCCTTTGACCTCATGATTCTCATTTGCTCTGACATGCACTGTGAGCTGTAAGGTCTTATATAGACAGGTGTGTGGCTTTCCTAATCAAGACCAATCAGTGTAATCAAACACAGCTGGACCCCAATGAAGGTGTAGAACCATCTCAAGGATGATCAGAAGAAATGGACAGCACCTGAGTTACAAATATATGAGTGTCACAGCAAAGGGTCTGAATACTTAGGACCATGTGATATTTCAGTTTTTCTTTTTTAATAAATCTGCAAAAATGTCAACAATTCTGTGTTTTTCTGTCAATATGGGGTGCTGTGTGTACATTAATGAGGAAAAAAATGAACTTAAATGATTTTAGCAAATGGCTGCAATATAACAAAGAGTGAAAAATTTAAGGGGGTCTGGATACTTTCTGTCCCCACTGTATATATATATATATATATTATACATATATATATACATGTATATATATTAATACATTGCCTGCACTGTGTATATATTCTACAGTGACTACACTAAATAAATAATATATATATATATATATATATATATATATATATATATATATATATATATATATATCTGCCTGCACGCCACTAACTAAGCTGCCTAATCTAGCTCAAGTTCTCAATCTCTCTCCATTAATGCACACTATACATGGCCGCCGTGTAAGCAGCCTTATATAGTGTGGGGCATGGACTTAGCCCCCTGAGCCATGATTGGCCAATGGCACCCTGCCTTTGGTCAATCATGGCTCTCACAGCAGATCACGCTGTGATTGGCCAAAGCATGTAGGTCAGGTGCATGCTTTTGCCAATCAGCAGCCATCAATGCACTGCGATCTCGCAGTGCATTATGGGGCGCTCTGCAGCACTTGAATTTGCCACGAACACCCCATAATGTTCGTTTGTTCTGCGAACAAACATCCGACTTACCTTCGACACGAACATCTGGACCATCTCTAATTGTAACCATTGTACATTTGTTGCCCAAATACCTTCACCTTGTATGATTTTATACATTTGATTCTTCACCTGGGCCTATGTTCACTGCCACTACAATTTGGGCTTTTGTCCTCACTGCATTATCAGATATGTAACTACCTGCATTGACACATATGTTATTACTCCTCACAGAGTTTCTTTGGAGACATTTATTACAATACTCTTTAAATTCACACTGGGGACCCTATTCCCAGGATAGCCCATCCACCACTGTTTGTGTTGTCTTCATGCTGCTGGCCACTATTACAGCTCCCGGAGTCCCCACCATGTCTTCGGCTCCCAGTACCCTATCTGGAACCCATAGTTGATTTGTGCGTAACAATGGGGGAATCTTCCCCCTTTTTGTTTGTTTTGTCACCTGTCCCCTCCCTCCCTCTTTTTTAGTAAGCATCAGATCACATATGAATGCACTTTATTGCAGATAAAACTATATGCACTCTGCACTGGCTACTGACGAGTGGAAAGATCCCACAAAACGCGTAGAGACCCTTTTGATGCTATGCTACTAATATCATGTGCTTATTCCTACATCAATTACCTTTTGTACAATTATGATCCATCCATGCACTTCCTTATATATATGTTACTCAGAGAGGTCCAGGTTACATACCAACATCACCTACAGTATACCACTGTGCTGTGGAGGTATGCATATATATATATGTACTATACGTTATTAATTGGGCGACTAATTGGGTGACTATGTGGCAGATGAGGTTTAATGTTGGGACTGAACAACATAGCACTTGTCACTTCACTTTTATTATATATTTTTATTATATGTTTATTACTTTTACAATTTTTGTGCGTTGATGCATTATATGGGGTATTATTTTTTTAAACCTTGTCTTCAAATTTGTGTTGAGTGTTACACTTACCTTTGTTTTATTTATTTCTGATTGAAGCACCATTCACTTTATAGGGAGCGTTGACAATATCCACATCAGTAGATCGTAATTTATTTGTTATATGAATTTACACATATGTTTTATATTCACCTTTTTTATCATCTTTTTTTATATATATATTTTTTGAACAGCACCACTTCCCCTTCACTAGAGTTTAATTATTTCTGGACTCCACCTAGGTGGTGTTCCCCATTAGGGAGGCTGTAGTTCTCTAATTTCCTAAGCGCGGATATTTGTTGTTTTAATTCATTTATCATTTTCCTTCCACTTCACAATTATGTGCCACTTTGTGTTGGTCTATCACATAAAATCACAAAAAAATGAATGATGAATGAATAATTTTTCAAGGCACTGTATGTGTACCATTATTACACTTATTTTTATTTTTTTCAAATGGCACGATCATATATACATTGTTCAGATAAAGAAATTTGTCACTGTCACAGTTTTTTTGGCAACTACGTATGATTGTTACCAAAAATAATTTCACCATATACAGGAGGTGTTAAAAATAATGTGCCCCAGAATATGCTATATACATCACTTTGTGTAACTGTAGAGTAAATGAAAGACTCATAAAACAAGAGATATGAAAAAAAGTTTTGATAAAAAAAATCTATGTTATTTAAAATATATAAATATTAAATATAAACAAATGTAGTGCTATGTGATATATCACTCAAATATATGTATATTCCAAACTTATTTTCAGCAAGTCCATAGTGAAAGAATATATATATAATGAAAGCAAGCAAGTGCAACTGCCCAGTAAAAGAAATATAAAAATATTGAAGTAAACATCAAAATATTAAATATCAAAAATTCTTAATTTCAAGTCCACAGTGAAAAAAAAGTATAATATATAATATAATGTCCCTAAAAGTGACTCTGTGATGATTAACCAAATAATATCCCCTTCCTGCCGAGCGTGCGCAGATGTGCGGCTTTGGCTTTTGGGGGTTATACCAGGATGATGCCCGCAGCTGCAAGCATCACCCCGGTACTGTTTTTTAGAACGGGCAATCGGCTTTCCAGGGATAACAACCGATGCCGCTACACGATCCACCACTTCCGGTGGCTAGGGAACAGACTGGCACGAAGCCGGAAACGGCTTCATTCCAGTCTCCTGATTGTAAAAACGTAAGCGACGTCACATCGTCGCTTCCTGTTTACTCAGCTGCCAATGGTGCCGGCTTTAAAAAAATATACAGTATTCAGAATCGCCGAAAACTGCGATCTCAATACTTTGAAGTGCAAATGAGGGATTGGAGGTCTCGATCCCTCCATAAAGAGTACCTGTCACCACCTATTACTGTCACAAGGGATGTTTACATCCCTTGTGACAGCAATAAAAAGAATCAATTTTTTTTTTTTAAACACAATTTATTAATATAAAATTAAATAAAATAAATAAGGAAAAAAAAAAAACATTTTGAAAGCGCCCCCGTCCCCGTGAGCTCGCGCAGCAAACAAAACGCATACGGAAGTCGCGCCCGCATATGTAAACGGTGTTCAAATCACACATGTGAGGTATTGCAGCGATCGCCAGAGCAATAATTCTAGCACTAGACCTCCTCTGTAACTCTAACCTGGTAACCGGAAAAATTGAGATTTTTAGGTACCGTAGTTTGTCGCCATTCCATGAGTGCGTGCAATTATAAAGTGTGACATACTTGGTATCTATTTACACGGCGTAACATCATCTTTCATAATATACAAAAAAATTGGGCTAACTTTACTGTTTTTGTTTTTTTAAAACACTGCTGCACAAATACCGCGTGACATAAAATATTGCAACAATCACCATTTTATTCTACAGATTCTCTGATAAAAAATATATATAATGTTTGGGGGCTCTAAGTAATTTTCTAGCAAAAAATATGGATTTTAACTTGTAAACACCAAATGTCAGAAATAGGCTTAGTCATGAAAGGGATATAAACCGTGACTTCACACACGTGCTCTCCCCCGTGTGACTGCGCTCAAGTTTGGTCCACAACAGCAGCTGAACCACCCCTGGGCTCTAAGTAGCAGGATTTACAGGCTCCCCCAGGTCTAATCCAAAGATGGTATCCTCAATTTAAAATACAAAAGAGGCCAGTGCATTATCGTTTAAATATAGAAATGTATCTACGGGATCAGATCCCCCTGAGGAAGACACGTGATCGCCCTGTGTTGTTACGCATAGGGGAGGGGCAAACCATTTGGAGAGGATTTTAACATTGTATGTTTTCTATAGCCTGGTGCACTGCAAGCACCCATAAAGAGTGGGTACCCTAATGTTTACCTACAATGCATTGCAATATTTAAACGATGATGCACTATGTGGCCTCTTTTGTTTAAACCACTTGCTTACTGGGCACTTAAACCCCCCTCCTGCCCAGACCAATTTTCAGCTTTCAGCACTGACATACTTTGAATGACAATTGCGTGGACATACAACACTGTACCCAAATGAAATTTTTATCATTTTTTTCACACAAATAGAGCTTTCTTTTGGTGGTATTTAATCACAGCTGGGATTTTTATTTTTTGCTAAACAAACAAAAAAAGATGGAAAATTTTGAACAAAAAAAAATCATGTTTCATAGTTTGTTAGAAAATTTGGCAAACAGGTAATTTTTCTCCTTCATTGATATGCGCTGATAAGGCAGCACTGGTGGGCACTGATAGGCTGCACAGATAAGATGGCACTGATGGGGACAGTTAAGGCTGTACTGATGGGCACAGATAAGGCAGCACTGATGGCCACTGATAACATAGCACTGATGGGCCCTGAAGGGTGGCACTGATGGGCACTGATAGGTGTTACTGATAGGTACCACTGATATATGGCACTGATAGGTGGCACTGGTAGGTGACACTGATGGGCACTGGTAGGTGGCACTGATGGGCAGCACTGTTTATGAGACACTGATTGGTGACACTGATGGGTGGCACTGTGGGCACTGATGGGTGGCACTGTGGGCACTGGTAGGTGGCACTGTTGGGCACTAGTAGGCGGCACTGCTGTGCACTGGTAGGTGGCACTGGCAGGTGGCACAGGTGGGCACAGATGAGCTGGCGGCAGCTCTCCTTGATCGGGGCCGATGTCCCTCTGAGAGCCGCTAGTGATCGACTTTTTTTTTTCTCCTCACGCTATCAGCGCGAGGAGAAAAAATAGCCGATTACCGGCTCTGTTTACATCACATGGGATCGCCTCTTACTCCGATCTGTGATCAGCCAAGTCTCATAGACTCGCTGATCACAGAGCGCGTCACACGGGCCCTGCAGGGGGTGCGCAGGCCGCTTGGGCATGGGAGGATGTCTATTGACGTCCTCCTGGCAAAGTAAGTCTGCGCTGTAGCTGTCATTTGGCTATAACGTGGATCTGAAGCAGTTAAATTGAGGATACCATCTTTGGATTACACCTGGGTGAGCCTGTAAATTCTGCTACTTAGAGCCCAGAGGGGGTTCAGCTGCTGTTGTGGACCACATTTAATTGTGTGGTTACACAATTGGAGGTGAGCACAGTCACACAGGGGGGGGGGGGGGGGAGTCACGGTTAATATTATTTGGATCATCATTACAGAGTCACCTTATATATATATATTATTTCACTGTGGACCTGCTGAAAATAAGTTTGGAATATATATAGATTTTTTTCTCACTGTGGACTTGCTGAAATTAGGAATTTTTGGTATTTTGATGTTTACTTCAATTTGTTTATAATTCTTTCACTGTGCACTTGCTTGACAACAAGTATTTAATTTATATATTTTCTCACCATTTATATTCTTTGTTCGGGCATTCAAGTTGCTCCAACATTCACTCGCGCATTGCCCACGGCAATTATATATATTTTTTCATCTGAGTGAGTGATACATCACATAGCGCTGCATTTGTTTATTTTTTATATTTTATACACAGATTATTGGAGTGTGAATATACTTAGCGGCTGTGGATTGGTTCTCTTATGTTTAAAACATTCTTTGGACACTCTTTATTGGTAGCTTGCAAGACATCTATCTATATCACTATGCTATTTTAGAAAGAGATAACTTGAACATTTTTTACTTATAGGGTATACACTGGACATTGGGCCATTCTTCGTTCAGTACATTGCATGGTATCCTATGCCTATTATACTACAAAATATAGGACAGTGTATCACAATGTCTGTCATCACTGATACATGCTTTGTGAACTATCTACATTGCTTACTGACAATCTTACAGGAGCTGATTCCCTTCATTCATCAAGCCCAAGCTTCTCTGGTTTAGTTTGGCCAATTTCCAAGCTTTGTGAGACGTCCCATAATTATCAAGTCTATCATTTCCTCAATCATAACATTATACAAATAGCCCATTCACAATATTTAAGATGTGGCTAGAAAAGCTATCAGATTTTTTTTTTTTTTTGCAAAAAGTAAATTTAAAAATGTTAACAGTTTGGTGGATTTCAGGCATTAACAAGGTACCTGTAGAAAATGTTTTATGCATTTTTCTGGTGTTTCCTATCTCCAGTCTTTACAATTTATAAGCAGTATATGTTTTCCTCAAAAATTGCGCATACACGTTCCAATGTGAGCATTCAATTTGCTAAGTGCACAGTCTTCATTTCTTTAGTAAAGCAACGTCAATGTCACTTTGCTTGTTCTTCCGTATAGAGTTCTAAAAAAGATTTACAATTAGAGATCCTGGTTTGGGAAACACTTAACTAATAATAAGTGAGCCTTCTTACAATATATTTAGGAAAAGCAGTAAATGATAATTTGGCAACTCTCATAATTTGACAGCACCTTAATATAGAATTATTACCAGAATAGAAAAAGTTATTATTATACAGGATTCATATAGTGCCAACTGTTTGTCCAGCACTTTACAATATAAAGGGAGACAGTACAGCAGCAATACAATGCAATATAAGAGGGGTAGGAGGGCCCTGCTTCTGCAAGCTTACAATCTAATAGGGAGGGGCTGGTAAAACAAAGGGTAGTAACTGTGAGGGATGAACTGATGGGAGAAGTACAAGATTCCATTGTTAGACGAAGGCAGGCTAGGCTTCCCTGAAGAGATGAGTTTTCAGGTTTCGCCTAAAAGTGAACAGAGTAGGAGATAGCCAGAAGGGATAGAAGGGAGTTCCAGAGGATGGGAGAGGCTCTGAAGAAGTCCTGGAGATGAGCTTGGGAGGAGGGGAAAAGTGAGCTAAAGAGCAGGAGGTCTTGGAAGGAGCAGAGAGGACGGTTTGGGTGATATTTGGAGACAGGATTGGTGATGTAGCTCGGGTCAGAGTTGTAAATGGCTTTGTATGTTATTGTTAGTGTTTTGAATTTTATTTGTTAGGCAATGGGAAGCCAGTGGATAGATTGGCAAAAAAAAAAAACTCTTCTTTTTGTGTTACATTATTGTGGTTTTATTTGGCAATAGGGACATATTAGTCTAATGTCAAGCAATGTCTGACCATCAAATAGAACTCACATTTAAAGTCATATTAAAACCTTTTTTTTGGCTAAGGAAGTTAACCATCTCAATACAGGGCACTTTCACCCCCTTCCTGCCCAGGCCATTTTTCAGCTTTCAGCGCTGTCGCATTTTGAATGACAATTGCGCAGTCATGCAACGCTGTACCCAAATTAATTTTTAATCAATTCCTTCACACAAATAGAGCTTTCTTTTGGTGGTATTTAATCACTGTTGGGTTTTTATTTTTTACAAAAAAAATTTAAGAAGACCAAAAATTTTGGGAAAAAAAAAAAGGTTTTCCTAGTTTCTGTCAGTAAATTTTGTAAATAAGTCATTTTTCTCCTTCACTGATGAGCGCTGATGAGGTGGCACTGATGGGCACTATTATGCCGCACTGATGGGCACTGATAGGTGGCACTATTATGCCGCACTAGTGAGCACTGATAGGTGGCACTGATGGGTGGCACTGGTGGGCACTGATAGGTGGCACTGGTGGGCACTGGTGGGTGGCACTGGTGGTCACTGATAGGCAGCACGAATAGGCAGCACTGATGGGTGGCACTGATGGGAATTGATGGGAAGCACTGATGAGCAAGCACTGACTGACACCAGTAATGGGCATTGATTTGATGGGAGCTGATTTGTGTCACTGATGGGCACTCATGGGCACTGATTGGTGGCACTCATTGGCACTGATTGGTGGCATTGCTGCAGCTTTCATGTAATCAGGGCACTGATGATCACTGCCCTGATTACCTTTCCTGTTCTCCCCTGCGAGGAGATGCCCCTGATCGGCTCTCCTACCCCCATACTCTGTCAGCGTGAGGTGAGGATGGTCGATTTATGGCACTTCTGCGTTTACTTATGACCGGCTGTGATTGGACACAGCCGATCACATGGTTAAAGATTTGCATCCTAGCAACACTGCGCGGCTGCGATCGTCATGCTGCACGCCCCCACGGGCGTGTGGGAGCATCCGTTCTGGTGCGCTGTCATATGACATCCACCCAGAACGAGAACCGCAAGTGGTTAAAGTGGTTATAAATCCAATTACAAAAATGTGATATTATGCAGTTTAGCAATTCTTAAATGTGCTGGCTGCATTTGTTTTCTTTTTTTAGGAGTTTTTTCCTTTATTTTCAACAGGTGATCCTCCAGTAACACACTTCCTGTTTTAGAATGTCTTCAAACTGCATGGAGAAGCAACGGAGACCCCCTTTGGCACAAATTGAAACCAGACTCCAGTTTTTAAGCACTTACACTTTTTAAGCAGTTTTGATAAAAGTTTTACATAAATGAATAAAAACTGACCATTGTAAACACTCCTGCCAGTGTTAAATGGTTTGGAAGTTCCACTTTTGTGGAACAGCTTGGTCTAATAAAGGTAGATGAAAAATAACAAACTTACTGGCTGGATCAACAGGTGAAAATAAAGTTTAAAATGCCTAAATAAAGAAAACTAATGCAGGCACCACTCTAGGAATTGGTAAGCTGCAATACATTATTGATTCTGAGTTTATTTAACTTTAAAATTTACATATGACATATAGAGGGAGATTTACTAAATCTGGAGCACTCAGAATCTGGTGCAGCTGTTCATAGAAACCAATCATCTTCCAGGTTTTATTGTCAAAGCTTATATGAACAAGCTAAAGTTAAGAGCTGATTGGCTACCATGCACAGCTGCACCAGATTGTGAGTGCTCTAGTTTTAGTAAATCTCCCTGTAGTCTTCTTACTGGGAAAAGCTCTTTTTTTCCGGGCCAGCCAGTCCTATAACTGTTGGCCCCATCTCTCCAAAAAGACTAAAGTATATTGGCAGGCAACTGCAGAAGCCTATTACTCTGCAATCATCACCTCTCCTCTAGAATCTGGAAGTTTAGGGGAACAGTGTGGATTACCTCGGATCCAGCACTCCCTGGGGATAAGAACAACAGGTGTTATTTTTTTTTTTTGGGGGGGGGGGGGTTGCAAAGGTACTGAATATTTTTCATGCTAATGCTGTGATAGATTCAAGGTAAAAAATTATTATTCTTTAGTATTACTTTAAGATATTACTTTAAACCAACTGGCCATTTTAAGCATTTGCCAATAAAAGCCCAATCTACTGTGCCTTGAAAAAGCATCAACCAAAAACGTAAATAATGATAAATGATCAATGGTTTTCAAAGTTTCTTACAAATAAATATGTGAAAAGTGTGGCGTACATTTGTATTCAGCCCCACTGAGTCAATACTTTGTAGAACCACCTTTCACTGCAATTACAGCTGCAAGAATTTTTGGAGATGTCTCTACCAGCTTTGCACATCTAGAGAGTGACATTTTTGCCCATTCATCTTTGCAAAATAGCTCAAGCTCTGTTAGATTAGATGGAGAACATCTGTGAACAGCAATTTTCTAGTCTTGCCACAGATTCTCAATTGACTGGGCCATTCTAACACATGAATTTGCTTTGATTTAAACCATTCCATTGTAGCTGTGGCTGTATGTTTAGGGTCCTTGTCCTGCTGGAAGGTGAACCTCTGCCCCAGTCTCAAGTCTTTTGCAGACTCTAATGCCGCGTACACACGGTCGGACTTTCTAGAAAGCTAGGTCCGACGTACTTGCCGCCAGACTTCCGGCGGACTACCGCCGGACTTTCTGAACGGCCGGACTTGCCTACACACGGCCGGACTTTCCGGAATCCGGTCTTCCCGACGGACTTCCGCCGGACTTTCAGAACGAACGGACTTTCCCACACACGGACAAGTCCGTTCATTTTGAACCTAACTTTGGTACGACGGGACTAGAAAAGGAATTCAATCTCGCCGCTTTTTTTGGCGAGATTGAAACCTTGCGAGCCCCGTCGCAGGCCCTTAGGTCTGGTATGGATTATAAAGGGGAACCCCTACGCCGAAAAAACGGCGTGGGGTCCCCCTACAATCCATACCAGACCCCGATCCGAGCACGCAGCCTGGCCGGTCAGGAAAGGGGGTGGGGACGAGCGAGCGCCCCCCTCCTCCTGAACCGTACCAGGCCGCATGCCCTCAACATGGGGGGTGGGTGCTTTGGGGGAGGGGGGCGCCCTGCGCCCCCCCCCCCTAAGCACCTTGTCCCCATGTTGATGAGGACAAGGGCCTCTTCCCGACAACCCTGGCCGTTGGTTGTCGGGGTCTGCGGGCGGGGGCTTATCGGAATCTGGGAGCCCCCTTTAATAAGGGGGCCCCCAGATCCCGGCCCCCCACCCTATGTAAATGAGTATGGGGTACATGGTACCCCTACCCATTTACCTAGGTAAAAAGTGTCAGTAATAAAACACAACACAGGTTTTTAAAATAATTTATTAAACAGCTCCGGGGGGGTCTTCTTCCGTCTTCGGGGGTCCCTCCGGTTCATCTTCTCCCGGCGTCCGGTTGGTTCTTCTCCGCTCTCCGGCCTCTTCTCCCGGTGTCCCAGGTCTTCGGCCGGCCCCTCCGCTATCTTCAGGTAGCTCTATTGCCAGCGGAGGTCCGGACTTCTGGGCTTCTTGGCTTCTTGGCTTCTTGTGTTCTCTTCTCTTCTCTTCCCCCAGATGTTGACACGACGCTCTCTCCGGCTGGACTGGTCTCTGAGGGCTGCGTTGTGACTTATATAGGCGGAGACCCCGCCCCCATATGATGTCACAGTCCCTGGGCATGCTGGGACTGTGATGTTTTAGGGGGCGTGGTCGCCCCCCTCCCCCAAAGCACCCACCCCCCATGTTGAGGGCATGCGGCCTGGTACGGTTCAGGAGGGGGGGGGCGCTCGCTCGTCCCCACCCCCTTTCCTGACCGGCCAGGCTGCGTGCTCGGATCGGGGTCTGGTATGGATTTTAGGGGGACCCCACGCCGTTTTTTCGGCGTAGGGGTTCCCCTTTATAATCCATACCAGACCTAAGGGCCTGGTATGCCCCGCGCTCGCCGCAATAGGAAGATTTGTTTTTCCTATTGCAGCAAGCGCGAGATGCAGTAACCTGCTCCTCCGTCGTATCTGGTCCTTCGGACTAGCATACAGACGAACGGGCTTTCCGTCAGGAACTGAGTCCGGCGGAGGTACGACGTAAAGATTTGAAGCAGGCTTCAAATCTAAAGTACGTCGGATTTCCGCAAAAATCCGACCGAAACGGTCCGTCGGAAGTCCGATGGAGACCACACACGGTCGGACTTTCCGCCGGACTTTGTCCGGCGGCGTCCGTCGGACTTTTGCAAGTGAAAAGTCCGACCGTGTGTACGCGGCATAACAGGTTTTCTTCTAAGCTTGCCCTGTATTTGGCTCCATCCATCTTCCCTTTAACTCTGACCAGCTTCCCTGTCCCTGCTGAAGAAAAGCATCCCCACAACATGATGCTGCCACCACAATGTTTTACGGTGGGGGTGGTGTTTTCAGGGTGATGCGCAGTGTTAGTTTTCCGCCACACATAGCATTTTGCTTTTAGGCCAAAAAGTTCAATTTTGGTCTCATTTGACCAGAGCACCTTCTTCCACATGTTTGCTGTGTCCCACAGATGGCTTCTCGCAAACTGCAAACAGGACTTCTTGTGGCTTACTTTCAACAATGGCTTTCTTCTTGCCACTCTTCCATAAAGGGCAGATTTGTGGAGTGCACGACTAATAGTTGTCCTGTGGACAGATCCTCCCACCTGAGCTGTGGATCTCTGCAGCTCCTCCAGAGTTACCTTTTGGCTGCTTCTCTGATCAATGTTCTCCTTGCCCGTCCTGTCAGTTTAGGTGGACGGCCATGTCTTGGTAGGTTTGCAGTTGTGCCATACTCTTTCCATTTTCATATGATGGATTGAGCAGTGCTCTGTGAGATGTTCAAAGCTTGGGATATTTTTTTATAATCTAACCCTGCTTTAAACTTCTCCACAACTTTATCTCTGACCTGTCTGGTGTGTTTATTGGCTTTCATGGTGCTGTATGTTCAATAAGATTCTCTAACAAACCTCTGAGTGCTTCACAGAACATCTGTATTTATACTGAGATTAAATTACACACAGATGGACTCTAATTACCAATTGGCTGACTTCTGAAGAAAATTGGTTCCACTAGATTTTAGTTAGGGGGTATCAGAGTAAAGGGGTCTGAATACAAAGGCACGCCACACTTTTCACATATTTATTTGTAAAATGTAAAAAAACATTTATCATTTTCCTTCCACTTCACAATTATGTGCCACTTTGTGTTGGTCTATCACATAAAATCACAATAAAATACATTTACGTTTTTGGTTGTAACATGACAAAATGTGGAAAATGTCAAGAAGTATGAATACTTTTTCAAGGCACTGTAAATGCAGGAACCACAGGATGCCTAAAGTTATCCTTATTGGGCAGAAATTCCTCTTCTGTGTATGTTGGCTTTACTTTGTTACCCAGGGATTGACTTCTCTGATTATCTAGGTTAAGCCCTGTTGCACCTTGTTCAAAGAAAGTGTGCTCAGTGGCCTCCGAGGTGCTGTCACCGGGTGATAGAGTAGGGTTTAACCGAGGGAGTCAGGGAAACCTCTAGCAGCACGGTGACACAAACACACAATGAAACCCAGTAAATTATTTTTTTAACTAAAAATAGCACAACCTTGCTATGCCTGCATTTATAGGGAACCGTTAGATTTTAATGTTGAAAATAGCTCTTGAGTTCATTTCACATAGGTTTTTGAAATATTACAATATGATATAAACATTGGTGCAGCTATGTTAAAGTATAACTACAGGCAAAACTTTTTTTGTAGTTTTAGATAAAGTGCTGAGAGATTAGAACCCCTGTCGGGTTGTTATGGAAATTCACCCTCTCTATTTGTCCTGCTTAATATTATCATTAAAAGTGAAATGAAAAGAAAATTCCAAATTTTGGGTTGTCCCCAGAAATGTAATAGAGGGGAAATCTTCCAATAGGGACACTAGTTCTGGTGATCTGGAGGTCCCCAAGGAATTCCCTTAATTTTCAGGTATTTCCTCTCATTTCCTGTTTGACTATGGGACAGAAAGTGAATGGAAATCTCCACAATGGGACAAAGATGGCAAAAAAAAGAAAGTGACAGGGGTTATAACCTTCCCTTACACTATCCAAATTGAAGAAAAAAAAAAGTTTTGCCTATGGTTCTTTAAAATGACCCTATCCAAATTATAAGCATTTCTAACCAGAGGTACCCTGTTGCATACTTACATTTCCGACAGGCAGAGAGTAAAATCTTCACCCCCCCCCCCATCGGGTGCTGTAGTTCAACTTGCCAATTACTACATTAAAACAGGAACATCAGTACCCAGTAGGGCCAAACTATTTTACACACCTGGAAGTTTTGGATTGCAGCAAGCTGTTCAAGAAAGGGAAGATTTTATTCATCACCTGGTGAGAAGGTAAGTATGGACATTATAGAGATCAGTCAATATACTGGCTTTAATAGTTGTAGTACTGCACAATTAGCTGGTAATCACTGCAGTTCCAGAGAACATAAAACATAAGACCGCAGCATCACACAAAGTATCATTTGGTTTCTTGAACATCAGCAAGGAAGCTTCAGTTGCTGGGCCAGAAAATCCATAGAGCACCAGGTAAAGAGGAGGATTCTGAGCCATAAAAAAGAAAAGGTGTTCAACACAAGATGTTGGGAAGTGACATAATGTTATCACTCTTGAACCTTCTATACAGCTTTCTGCAGAGGTGTCAGAAATGTTAACCCCCAGCTTTTCATCTGCTTACTACTTTCCAGCGGTAGCATGAATCTAAAAATCCAAAGGAATTTGTGTTGTCATATCTAACTTGTCCTTTACCAGGAGTAAACAGCCTGCAATCAAGGGGTCCTGAGAAACATTCCCTTGTTCTTTTACTAGCTGAGGGGGGATGAGTAGAAAGTAATAAGGAATAGCCAGATCTCCTTTCATTGGAACTGTCACCCATGCTATGCTCACACCATCCATCACCCAGTGGGCGGTAACTGATATTCTCCCTGGTCCTATCCATAATTCCCAGGTCATCAATGAGATATACCTTAAGACAGGTGAACATGTACTGAAGTCGCTTTCACCTTCTGGTAAGTGGCTGGAATTGTTTTTGGGATAAAGGAGGAAATATTCTCTATATGCTTCATCATTCCCTGACATAGCTGATTCTTTTACTGCTACACATATGTGCTTGCTGGAAGCCCTCGGTAATTATGTGGCTCAGAGATGTAATTAGATTTATCTATAAGAAATATCATGGGAGAATGTATGAAACATGATAGAAGGTGAATTTGGCTACCAGTATAAACTTACAGTACTAAGGGGCAGTGCCTTAGAAATGTGCATTGCAAGCAGCAAAATAATAATTCTCTTAACGTAATACAAAACCACACACTGCACTTTCATCTGAAAGAAGTAAATCTGAACTTTTCCCATGCAAGTCAAGATCCCGGTTGGAATTGTGGCTATTGCCAGCATTCACAGCATAAGATGCTTCCAAATAGAGACTCAAACAGACCCTCACTTTGCTCCAGTGGACAAGATGGGGTGTGTGTGGTATCGGTATGGACACAGACAGGTTTACCTCCCCAAATTAATGCTGTGACAACTGGAACAAGCATTTGGCCAGCAAAGTCGGAAAAGCCTGAGGTGCTACTGTCTGAGGTGCTAAACTTAATACATTGGGTACATTTTCATTGGTGGCTGGTGGGTTCTCCTTTTGGGGGGGTAGCAAACATGCACCAACCCTCCCTCCCACATGCACTGACCACCCGCGGCACCCGCCGGACCACCCGTGGCACTCACCACAGCGGCACCCGCCAGGCCACCTGTAGCACTGACCACCCGCTTGACCACCCTCGGCACTGAACACCAGCCGGACCACCCGCGGGCACTTACCTGCTGTGTGTCGGGGCTCTCCTCCTCTCCTGCAGTGGCAGGGCTGTCCTCCTCCTCTCCTGCAATGGCAGGGCTGTCCTCCATTGCGGGCAGCGGCGTCTCCGTTGTCCACTGGTCAGGCTTCCTCCCCTGTGTGTCTCCTCTTTCGCCAAAGCGCTAGGCATCCAATAGGGTCACCTGGCTTTTTGGCCAATCAAGAAAGTGGTCTCACAGACCTGCCTCCTGATTGGGGGAGGAACTGTAGGGTGACCAGAGTGAAAATTCATTCACTAACTTCACACAACAGGGTGGGATCGGGACGCAGTGCTCTGCGCCCTGAGCTCACCCTATTTTGAATCCTATTAGAGCCTCTGGCTCTAATCACTTGCTTCAAAATACACACCCCCGCCTGTCCCTGCCATATTAATTAATGTGTCCGGTGTCCTGAAAGGGGCCGGGCACATGGATAGGGAGGGCAGCGGAGGTGTTAGGGGGCCGCCACTGTACATTTTATTATTTCAAACATTGCCAGGTACAAACAGCAGATAAAAGAACTAGATGCAAGTAATTGAAAACCAATGCTTAAAGGAGTAAAGTCTCAAGGTTTTTTCACCTTTATGCATTCTATGCATAAAGGTGAAAAACCTTTTGTGGTGCAGCAGCCCCCCAGCCCCCCAGACCCCCCTTTTACTTACCTGAACCCGATCTTTCCAGCGTCTCGGGTCCTCATTGGATTGATTGATAGGAGCCATTGGCTCCCACTGCTGTCAATCAAATCCAGTGACACAGGAGACGGGGGGCGGGGCCGAGTCCTGCTGTCTGTCAATGGACACAGCAGCAGGACTCGGAAGCGTGCCCCCATGGAATGCAGCTCTCAGTGGGGCCCTCGATGCGGAGGAGGAGCCAGGAGGACCGCTGGATCAAGGCTGCTCTGTGGAAAACCCTTGCACAGAGGAGGTAAGTATGTTTGTTATTAAAAAAAAAAAAAACCTTTAAAATTACTTTAATTCTTTGGAGAATATAATGGTATATTTGAAAATATAGTAGTAGCATAAGCCTGGTATGAAAAATTTCAGCCATAAATCTGCTTTACTGTAAAAGTGATCTGGTGGCTGTATATCACTTTTTCAGGGTTCAGAAGGAGGCCCCCCCCAGGCAGGCGGCCTATCAAATCGATCTACGTTTTGATCAGCCTTCTTGGAGGGCAGTTCAGGGGTCTAATATCCCTGATCTCTCAATAAAGAATACCTGCCACTGCCCAAGCTAACACAAGGGATCTTGCTCATACTTTGAGATAGCAAAAAAATGAATAAAAAAAAAATTGTATCAATTAATATTAACATTTAAAAAATGTAAAGCACCCTCATTCCCTCATGCTCACACGCAAATACTAATGTACATGTAGGTCCCGCACACATATGTAATCGGCGAATGCACAACACATGTGAGGTATTGCCACGAATGTCAAAGTGAGAGCAATAAGTCAGAGCATGGCACTCTAAATCTAAACTAACCTGTAAAGGCTTTTAAAGCAATGCCTATGGAAATGTTTAGGTACAGTAGTTTGTCACCATTTCTCTGAAGTGTAAAATTTTACTATAATAATTACTTGCTGCAACATTATATTTTATATTTTACCAAAAAATTCGAATTATAATGTGAGTGTGTGCATTAAATGTATTTAACTATATTTTTTCCTAAAAATTAGCATTCGATAAATGGCTGTGCAAATATTGTGCGACATAAACAACCACCATTTTATTCTCCAGGCCCTATGCTTGTGAAAATATATAGTGTTTGGGGGTTTCTAATTCATTTTCTAGCAAGAAAAAACATAGATTTTAACATGTATGTGGCAATTGTCAAAATGGTACAGCTAGTGGTTAATTAACCACTTCAGCCCTGGAAGGATTTACCCCCTTAATGACCAGGCCATTTTTTGAGATACGGCACTGCATTAATTTAGCTGACAATTTGCGTGGTTGTGCGATGCTGTACCCAAATAGAGTTTATGCCCTTTTTTTTCCACAAATAGAGCCTTCTTTTGGTGGTATTTGATCACCTCTGCGGTTTTTATATTTTTACGCTATAAACAAAAAAAGACCGACAATTTTGAAAAAAAAACCAAAATATTTTATTTTCTGCTATAAAACACACCCAATAAATTTAATAAAAAAAAATCTAATTTCTTCCTCAATTTTGGCCATTTTGTATTCTGCTACATATTTTTGGTAAATAAAATCCCACTAATCAGCTCCCCCGATGGCCAATCGGCAGGCCACAGATCGCCATGTACCAGCCAACGTACAGATACATCGATTAACGCAGCCGAGCCAACCTACCGCAGCATAACGGCTGGTTGGCAAGCGGTTAAAGTAGAACTAAAGGCAAAACCTTTTTTTTCATTTTATATAAGAGACGCTTATAGCCACCTTCATTGTTTTACTATCTGTGTACCAATGGGGACATTTTCTTAAATTTCCTGCACCACAGCTGAACTGAGGGAACCAGTGTTCCCATTGAAAGATTTCCCCTCTTTTTATTTGTGATTTTCTTTTACTTTCACTCTCGATGATAATGGTAAACAGGACTAATAGAGAGGGTGAATTGAGACAGAGACAGCAATGAATATGTGACAGGTTTTCTAACTCTATCCAAATCTAAAAAAAGTTTTGCCTTAGTATATAAAGTATCTCACAAAAGTGAGTACACATCTCACATTTTTGTAAATATTTTATTATGTCTTTTCATGTGACAACACTGAAGAAATTACACTTTGCTACAATGTAAAGTAGTGAATGCACAGCTTGTATAACAGTATACATTTTCTGTCCCCTCAAAATAACTCAACACACAGCCATTAATGTCTAAACCATTGGCAACAAACGTGAGTACACCCCTAAGCGAAAATGTCCACATTGGGCCCATAGTGTCAATATTTTGTCTGGCCACCATTATTTTCCAGCACTGCCTTAACCCTCTTGGGCATGGAGTTCACCAGAGCTCCACAGGTTGCCACTGGAGTCCTCTTCCACTCCTCCATGATGACATCACAGAGCTGGTGGATGTTAGAGACCTTGCACTCCTTCACCTTCCGTTTGAGGATGCCCCACAGATGCTCAATAGGGTTTAGGTCTGGAGACATGCTTGACCTTTATCCTCAGCTTCTTTAGCGAGGCAGTGGTCATCCTGGAGGTGTGTTTGGGGTCCTTATCATTTGGAATACCACCCTGAGGCCCAGTTTCTGAAGGGAGGGGATCATGCTCTGATTCAGTATGTCACAGTACATGTTGGCATTCATGGTTCCCTCAATGAACTGCAGCTCCCCAATGCCGGCAGCACTCATGCAGCCCCACACCATGACACTCCCACCACCATGCTTGACTGTAGGCAAACACACTTGTCTTTGTACTCTCTACCTGGTTGCCGTCACAGAAACTTGACACCATCTGAATCCAAATACGTTTATCTTGGTCTCATCAGACCACAGGACATGGTTCCAGTAATCCATGTCCTTAGTCTGCTGGTCTTAAGCAAACTGTTTGCGGGCTTTCTTGTGCATCATCTTTAGAAGTGGCTTCCTTCTGGGATGACAGCCATGCAGACCAATTTGATGCAGTGTGCGGCGTATGGTCTGAGCACTAACAGGCTGACCCCCCACCCCTTCAACCTCTGCAGCAATGCTGGCAGCACTCATATGTCTATTTCCCGAAGACAACCTCTAGATATGACGCTGAGAACGTGCACTCAACTTCTTTGGTCAACCATGGCAAGACCTGTTCTGAGTGGAACTTGTCCTGTTAAACCACTGTATGGTCTTGGCCACCGTACTGCAGCTCGGTTTCAGGGTCTTGGCAATCTTCTTATAGCTTAGGCCATCTTTATGTAGAGCAACGATTCTTTTTTTCAGATCTTCAGAGAGTTCTTTGCCATGAGGTGCCATGTTGAACTTCCATTGACCAATCTGAGAGAGTGAGAGCGATAACATCAAATTTAACACACCTGCTACCCATTCACACCTGAGACCTTGTAACACCAATGAGTCACATTCATTAGTCATTTCTTCAGTGTTGTCACATGAAAAGATAGAATAAAATATTTCTAAAAACGTGAGGGGTGTACTCACTTTTGTGAGATACTGTAGCAACCATAAACATATAACAATAACATACCTAGTTGAAGAAACCATGCATAGTTCAGAAACATCATGCTGCATTTCTAGTGGGTGCTACATAAATCAATAAATCTTTATGAAAAAGGTGTGCTGGAAACTTATTTATAAAGATTTTCAGTTAGGTATTACAAAGTCATTGGAAATGAAAATGCCACCTATGTAAAGAATTCTTCCTCCATTAAATATGTTACCCATATCTACAGTATTTCTTTTGGCTACAAACTTATCCTAAAAATTTTCTGATTGTAAATGTTCAGCTGACATATGTAAATACAATGCTATATGCTGTACACTTTTACTTTACAATCCTACAAACAGGAGAAAACAGAGCTTCACAATGTAAAAAAAATGTTTGCTGATCACTTCTCCAGTGTGTTACAACTTTTTATCAAGTTTACAGCACATGCAAACATAGTGCATCTCAGCCAAGTGCCTTTGTTCAATTAGTTCTGAAATAGGGAAATACAAGTACATTCTCATTTAATTCAAAGTAAGTATTATGTGTGGGAAGTGTTGTGTTTCCCTGGTGCAGGCAGACTGTTAACAGGTCACCATTTTTATTATTTTCACAAACTGCTTCAACAACTCCTACTAACCCTTTCACTGCCAAGCCCTGTTCTCCATTTTGTACACTAAGGTGGCCAGACCATTTTTGCAATTTTTCCTTTGCTTTTTTATTTTTCACTTAGAGCTTTCAGAATTTGTGAAAGACCCTCCAAACCATATATTTTCTGAAAGCACATGATCAGTAGAATAAAAAGAAGGTGCTACAGATTTTTTAGACCCCACGGTATTTCGACAAATGTTTATCAAACCAATATATTTGCCAAAAATACACTAAAACCATTATTATCAGATAAAACACAGCACATTTTACAAAATTTATACTAAATACAGTATAAAAGCTTAACCTGTATTGAGTAATAAATAACAAATATTTGTAACTTTTAATTTGCGCCTTTTTTGTGAAATGGTGAAAATTGAACAGACGCAAAAGTGTATGTATCGAGATTTCTCTACAAATCTGAAGGTTTTCATTTTTCCCCTTACAGCTTTCATAATTTGTGAAAGACTCCCAAACCATATCTTTTATGAAAGCATTTGACCTCTAGAATAAAAAGAAGGTGCTACTGATTTTTTAGACCCTGCGGTATTTGCGCAAATGTTTATCGAACCAATATATTGCCAAAAAATACACTAAAACCACTATTAGCAGATAAAAACACAGCTAATTTTACAAAATTCCTGCTAAATCCTTGCTAAATATAAAATCTTAACTTGTATGTAGTTAATAAATAACAAAAAGTAAAATTTTTACATTGCGCCTTTTTGCAAAATAGTGAAAATCGAACGTACGCAAAAATGTAAATAACCAAATTTCACAAAAAAACTGAAGGTTTTCATGTTTCCCTTACAGCTTTCAGAATTTGTGAAAGACCCCCCAAACTATATATTTTCTGAAAGCACATGATCAGTAGAGTAAAAAGAAGGTGCTACTGATTTTTTAGACCCCACCGTATTTGCGAAAATGTTTATCAAACCAATATATTTGCAAAAAATACACTAAAACCATTATTAGCAGATAAAAAGGCAACACATTTTTCAAAATTTCTACTAAATATAAAAGCTTAACCCGTATTGAGTTAATAAATAGCAAATATTTGTAACTTTTAATTTGCGCGTTTTTGGGAAATGGTAAAAATTGAACAGACGCAAAAGTGTAAATATCCAGATTTCTCTACAAATCTGAAGGTTTTCATTTTTCCCTTACAGCTTTCATAATTTGTGAAAGACCCCCAAAACCATATCTTTTCTGAAAGCATTTAACCTCTAGAATAAAAAGAAGGTGCTACTGATTTTTTAGACCCTGCGGTATTTGCACAAATGTTTGTTGAACCAATATATTGGCAAAAAATATACTAAAACCATTATTAGCAGATAAAAACACAGCTAATTTTACAAAATTCTTGCTTAATCCCTACTAAATATAAAAGCTTAACCTGTATGTTAATAAATAAATAACAATTATTTGTAAATTTTAAATTGCACCTTTTTGCAAAATGGTGAAAATCAAACGTACCCAAAAATTTCTCTAAAAATCTGGAGGTTTTCAGAATTTGAAAAGACCCCTCAAACTAGACATTTTCTAAAAGCACATGACCTGTAGAATAAAAAAAAAGTGCTACTGATTCTTTGGGCCCTGCAATAATTGCGCAAATGTTCATCATATTGCTATTTTCGCAAAAAATACACTAAAAGCATTAATATTGCACATAAACACAACATAACTTACAATATTGCTGCTAAATTAGTACTAAAGCATCGTTGACATGTGGCATGCTAAAGTGTATGCCCATGGAGGGCCATGTTTACCAGCACAGGGATGCACAGGTGTTCCGTGCATCCCCGTGCAGGCAGTCCCATTTATGTCAATTGGGATGCAACGGCTGCACAGGCATAGCTGCTGTTCCCAATCTGACATCCCTGTGGGTGAGGGTACACCACCCGAACGCAGACAGTGTGAGCTCAGGGACATGCATGCGAACCTACATGGATGTAAATTGGGAGCAACGGCTCTGTTCGTGCAGTAGCTACGTCCCAAATGACATCAATGGGACGGCCTGCACAGAGGTACATGGAACACCTGTGCATCCCTGTAAAGGTACACTGTGTATGCCCTGTGTGAATAAGGCCTTAGGCCCCTTTCACACAAGCACACCGATTGAGTCTACATGTCAGTTTTTCAGGCGGGCCCAATCGAACCACCTATTGTTCTCTATGGAGAGACTGATGTAAATGGACATGTGTCCATTTACACCCGCCTACATCCAATCCAGTCCGCTAAAAACAGATGAATGGGGATTCCATTCCCCATCTAGCTAGCAGTTTGGATCGGGTGGCATCCGATGGAAATGGACAGGCGGTCCATTTCCATCGGACTGCCCCATAGAGAACAGCAGGCTGTGTCCGTGCCCGTTCTGCATCCTCGGAGCATCAGCGAGGATCTGTTAAACAGAGTCCGCACCATGTGAAAGGGGTCTTACCAGGAGTGGCCGGTCCATTAGGGACACTCGGGGGCTGCCTCCCGGGTATCAGGTTTTTTTTTAAGCCACATGATTAGAGCCTGAGGCTCTAATTGGCTTGAAAAAGGTTGGGCTCAGGGTGCAGAGTGTTGCACCCTGAACCCAACCACTTGTGTCTTCCGGCTTCTCCTCCTGGCCAATCCGCATGGATCAGGTCGGCTAGGAGGAGAAGCTGAGGTATCCATGGAGGGGTGAGTGCGGGGGGCTGTCACCGTGGAGGGGTGAGTGCAGGGGGGGGGTCGTCACCATGGGGTGTCAGTGCAGGCGGACCTGGGGGGTCTTACTCTGTTTTTTTTACATTTTTTTTTTTTTACAGTCATTTTTTTAATTTTTTTTTTTTTTTTTGGGGGGGGTCTTTGGTGAGATATCAGAGAAATTAGCAGAATACATTTTGGCCTAAATTCATCAAGAAAGCTTATTTATTTGCTAAATTTTATAACCGAAACAAAGGAATTTTTGTTTATTTTTAATTTTTGGTCTTTTTTTATTTATTTAGCAAAAAATAAAAACCCAGTGGTGAATAAATACCACTAAAAGAAAGCTCTATTTGTAGTACAAATTTAGTTTGACTACACGACAAATAACAAGGGCACTAAAATGAGTGTAGACAAATAGGCCGCACACCCCAAAATTGCAAAACACTATACGAGAACCCCCTAATGGGGCTTTAAAGCAGCCAGAAAAATGCAATGTTCATGGTTGAAAAAATTCAATTTTATTAATACAAAAAGTATCTAAATAGCATATTATAAAAATCACTGAGGATAGGTACTGACTAGTCGAGTCATGACATGATCTGAGTATGGCATACCATTCTAATAGACAAAGCATACAATTAAACCAAGCACTAGGCACAATGCATTAGATGGCGACCAAAAATATCTTTAAAGTGAATTCTTAAAAACAGTAGCAACAGGCAATATGTTAAAGCCCCGTTAGGGGGTTCTCGTATAGTTAGTTTGACTACAGACTATCGTACAGTGTTGCGCGATCGCGCAATTGTCATTTAAAGTATGACAGCTTTGAAAGCTTAAAATTGGCCTGGGCAGGAGGGGGATAAGGTGCCCGGTATTGAGGTGGTTAAAGTAGAAATGCCATAACATTATCCTAAAATAGCAATACACAGAACTTAAGGGGTTGGAAACCCTCACGTTTTTTCACCTTAATGCATTCTATGCATTAAGGTGAAAAACCTTTTGTGCTGCAGCACCCCCCCCCCCCCACACTCCCCCTTTTTCTTACCTGAACCCGATTGTTCTAGTGACAGGGACGAGCACAGCAGCTCCAGCCGCTGTCTCAGGTCCTCACTGGATAGATTGATAGCAGCAGGAGCCATTGGCTCTAGCTGCTGTCAATCAAATCCAGTGACACGGGAGCCGGGGGTGGAGCCGAGTCCTGCTGTCTGCGTCAATGGACGAAGCAGTGAGACTTGGGAGTGCGCCCGCACGAGTGCCCCTCCCATGGAATGCGCCATTGGCAATAGAGCACATAACTTCGGCAATAGAGCATATAAGCCCTCATCCAATATGGCCCCCGCTAGGCCTGAAGAAGGAGCGCATGCTGCGGCAACGTGTCGCCTATTGGTCCACTGTTTAACCGGAAGTGACGTCATCCCCCGACTCTGCATGCTTGAGGTCCAGGAAAGCAAGCAACCACTGGCACAGCCCACTCCACCTCACCAGGACATAGCCACGGATGGACTTCTCCCCCCCCAGACGATTCTATACCTATTCCTGACATGCTTCTTTTAGGCCCCTTTCACACTGGGGCGGTAAAACAGCGCTATTTTTAGCGCTGTTTTACCGCGGTATTCGGCCGCTAGCGGTGCGGTTTTAACCCATCGCTGGCGGTCGAAAAAGGGTCAAAACCACTCGTACAGCACGGCTATAGCCGCAGTATTGCCGCGGTATAGCCGCGCTGTCCCATTGATTTCAATGGGCAGGAGCGGTTTAGGAGCGGTGAATACACCGCTCCTTCACCGCTCCAAAGATGTGGCTTGCAGGAGATTTTTTCTTCTCCTGCCAGCGCACCGCTTCAGTGTGAAAGCCCTCGGGCTTTCACACTGAACAAACAGCGGAGGCTGTTTAGGGGCGTTTTGCAGGCGGTATTTTTAGCGCAATAACGCCTGCAAACCGCCCCAGTGTGAAAGGGGCCTTAATCTTACTCTTGTGAGTATATATGCAGAACTTGCTTATTAAAATCCAAGGTTTTTACTGCTCTCAGAGTGGTGCTTTTGTGCTTTCTCCCTGCCCCATGGAAAGTGGCTCTCCGTGGGGGCACTCGAGAAGAGGAGCCAGGAGCGCCATGGGGGGACCCCAGAAAAGGAGGATTTGGGCCACTCTGTGCAAAACCCTTGCACAGAGGAGGTAAGTATAACATGTTTGTTATTTAAAAAAATAAATAAATACGAAGCTTTACAATCACTTAACAAATACACAACAGGAAGTCAACACAGTATATTTGTACCAAATAATTATAGCAAAATATTAACCGGTTCCCGACCGGCGCACGCCAATGTACGTCGGTAGAATGGCACGGCTGGGCAAATGGGCGTACCCGTACGTCCCTTTGAATTTACCACGGTGTCATTGCCTGCACGCGCCAGCCGGGAGCTCCGTGAGTCGGGTCACGGAGAGGACGAACAGGGAGATGCTAAAGTAAACAAGCATCTCCCCGTTCTGCCTAGTGACAGTGTCACTGATCTCTGCTCCCTGTGATTGGGAGCAGAGATCAGTGACGTGTCACATGTAACCACACCCCCCCACAGTTAGTAACACATCCCTAGGACATACTTAACCCCTCCCTAGTCCCCTAGTGGTTAACCCGTTCACTGCCAGTGTCATTTACACAGGAATCAGTGCTATATAAATGACAATGGTCCCAAAAATGTGTCAAAATTGTCTGACGTGTCCGCCATAATGTCGCAGTCATGATAAAAAACGCTGATCGCCGCCATTACTAGTAAAAAAAAAATTAATAATAAAAATGGCATAAAACTATCCAAACCAATCAATAAACGCTTATTGTGATTTTTTTTTTTACCAAAAATATGTAGAAGAATACGTATCGGCCTAAAGTGAGGAAAAACATTTTTTTTAAAATATTTTTTGTGGATATTTATTATAGCAAAAAGTTTAAAGAAAGCGTTTTTTTCAAAATTGTCGCTATTTTTTTGTTTATAGCGCAAAAAGTAAAAACCACAGGGGTGATCAAATACCACCAAAAGAAAGCTCTATTTGTGGGAAAAAAAAGGACGTCAATTTTGTTTGGGAGCCACGTCGCACGACCGCGCAATTGTCAGTTAAAGCAGCGCAGTGCCGAATCGCAAAAAACGCACTGGTCAGGAAGGGGGTAAATTCTTTTGGGGCTGAATTGGTTAATGAAGTTATGTTTTCTTTTTTGGGGTCGTATGCACAAAAATGCATGATTTTTTTTTTATCTCTTATTTATTTATATGAATTATGCAATGTTAATCAAAAGTCCCAAATACAAGCTCTTTTGGACTGGTCAATCCTTTTTTTCTTTTTTTTTTGAGAGGTAGGAGGAGGTTGCAAGTTTAATTACTTTAGTAATCAACTGTTGTTGACATATGCAAGTAGTTGAAATTTTGCGAAGTGTTGCAATCTGAAAAATGTTCATGGCAAAAACATTGTCTAGCTTTTTTTTACCTTTTGAAATACAGGTGTTTCCTAACACTGTTGTCAAGAAATACGAGACACAGTCATCCCATACTTTCCTGAAATCCAACTAGATGAATGTGTATAAATAAAAAGCCTACTCCCTGTGACAAGATAAACTCAGTGGGATCTGTCACACATTTTAGCAGCTGACAGCATAGTATTTTGTCAGATAGCACGCTGCACTTAGCTTTTAACTGAGTAATTGGCCGCATGCTTTCCAGAAAGTATGTTTTTCTCACCTTTGGAAGGGTGACGCCACTCCAGTACATTTTCTCCCACACGTAATAGGACTGAAAGGAAGTGAAAGTATTTTATATTGCATTTCTTTCCTGCCCAGTGTTTTAACTACCCTAAACCACTTCCTCTCATCATTATAACAATAGGATACAATTGTACTGGTGAGAAGCCTCCAGGCTACACATGGTCTACTCCAGCTACTCTACCCCATCATTATGCCTTCTCTCTCTCTTATCAGTAGCTGTATGTGAATTTCAACATAAAATGCTAATGTGCCACCGACAACATGGCAAAATAAGAAGTTGCTTAAATACACCTGTCAAGTATAGGTTCCGTTTCAGAAAAACAGACATTAAAGAACTACTCTAGACTCCTCAGCTTAGTTCATATCTGTGTTCTGTGAAAACCAAACATTTTTGTGGTCTCTCTTTATAGTAAGCTTCAATCCTTTATCGCACCACCTGAAATATAAAACTGGGCAGATAATGAAAGTGCATGACAAAAAATCTCATCTATAGAGAATGTTACTAACCTACTCTGAAGTTTAAAAAATAACTTTACCGAGCACAGAAAATCCTGTGCTGAATGGAATTAGAACATCCAAATCTTCATTAAAACTGAATGCAGAATAAAAATTTGCTTTTTAAAACAACCACCTCCAACGATGGTTGTCCAATGTTTAGAGATGCTGTTGCATTATGTAAAACGTTGTTTCATTCATCCCATCACTAGTGTAAGTGCTGAACTTCTGGCGTTGAAACTAATGCCCCGTACACACGGTCGGATTTTCCGACAGAAAATGTGTGATAGGACCTTGTTGTCGGAAATTCCGACCGTGTGTGGGCTCCATCACACATTTTCCATCTGATTTTCCGACACACAAAGTTTGAGAGCTTGCTATAAAATTTTCCGACAACAAAATCCGTTGTCGGAATTTCCGATCGTGTGTACACAAATCCGACGCACAAAGTGCCACGCATGCTCAGAATAAATAAAGAGATGAAAGCTATTGGCTACTGCCCCGTTTATAGTCCTGACGTACGTGTTTTACGTCACCGCGTTCAGAATGATCGGATTTTCCGACAACTTTGTGTGACCGTGTGTATGCAAGACAAGTTCGAGCCAACATCCGTCTGAAAAAATCCTAGGATTTTGTTGTCGGAATGTCCGATCAATGTCCGACCGTGTGTACAGGGCAGTTGCAGCTCTCACACAGTGCATTCAGTGAAGGTCAGTGAGTTGATTGCACTCCAACTTGTCCATTCACAAAACGTCCATGTATTCCTTTCGTGATATACAAGGCATTCTCTGAGTGGATGAGGAAGATTGTGATGTACATCCATCCCTCTCATCCCCTCTTCCAATCACAAAACATCTTGTATTATGTAAGAGAAGATAAATACAATTGTTTTGTGACAAAATGGAGTGCTAGTGACTCCATTATACATACATACATATATATATATATATATATATATATATATATATATATATATATATATATATATTATACTCCACTCCATTATTGAATGCACTTTATGAGAGCTGGAACTGTAAGTTTCAACGACAAACGTTCTGCGCTTACACTAGTGATGGAATCAATGAAACTGCGTTTTATATAATGCAATAGCATTCCCAAACCTGTTACACCTTCATTAGAGATGATCTTTTTTATAAAGCAAATATCTAAAAATTGTTTTTTTTGTTTTTTTTTAATCTTTAGGTCTGCTTTAGTTCCCCGTTGCACCATTTCTATTTCTCACCCAGGATGAAATCCTTTTTTAAAGCTCTTTCTTAATGTCCTTAACTGGTTAAAACATGGACTGGAAATTAGTTCAGGTTAATGTTGCATAATACTGACTCTTATTCAACAACAAGTCATAATAACATTTTTAATCATTTTTTATTTGTAGTTTAAATGCATTCCTCTTGGGCACTATTGATGAAATTGGTCACTTGGAGGTACTGCGTTATTTTCTAGTTGAACTACATGCTACCACACTTGATTTGGAGCCAAGTCATGCTCCTCTGGAGAAGTCACAGCCAGCAAATAATGGATATCTCAATGACTAGAGCTCAGTTACTGGTCTTGGCTACCAAGAAGTTGGTAACAGTTTTGAAAGGACCTTAAAGTGGAAGTAAACCCTCCTATCATTTTCAGACAAGGAAGCTGCCATTTTGGCCTCTGTTTAACCCCTTCCCAACCGTCGCATGCTGATATACGTCGGCAGAATGGCACGGGTGGGCAAAAGGGCGTACAGGTACGTCCCCTTTGAGATGCAGCATTTCCCCGTTCTGCCTAGTGATATGACAGAGATCACTGCTCCCTGTCATCGGGAGCAGTGATCGCTGTCATGTGAGTAGTAGCCCAACCCCCCCACAGTTAGAATCACTCCCTAGGACACACTTAACCCCTTGATCGATCCCTAGTGGTTAATCCCTTCCCTGCCAGTGTCATTTACACAGTAATCAGTGGATTTTTATAGCACTGATCACTGTATAAATGACAATGGACCCAAAATAGGGTCAAAAGTGTCCGATGTGTCCGTCATAATGTCGCAGTCACGATAAAAATCGCAGATCGCCGCCACTAAAAATAAAAAAAAATTAATAATAAAAATGCCATAAAACTATCCCCTATTTTGTAAATGCTATAACTTTTGCGCAAACCAATCAATAAACGCTTATTGCGATTTTTTTTACCAAAAATATGTAGAAGAATACATATCGGCATATACTGAGGAAAGAAAAAGTTTTTTTTATATTTTTTTGGGGATATTTATTATAGCAAAAAGTAAAAAATATTGCGTTTTTTTTTTCAAAATTGTCATTCTTTTATTTTTTCTTAGCGCAAAAAATAAAAACCGCAGGGGTGATCAAATACCACCAAAAGAAAGCTCTATTTGTGGGGAAGAAAGGATGTCAATTTTGTTTGGATGCAATGTCGTATGACCACGCAATTGTCAGTTAAAGCGGCGCAGTGCTGAATTGCAAAAAATGCTCTGGTCAGGAAGGGGGTAAATTCTTCTGGGGCTGAAGTGGTTAATCTTCAACTGCCATGATGCTGCACATGTGGTTAGTTATGACTCCAGAATTAGGATGGTTTGACAGTTTGGTTGAGAGCACAACAAATGTGACACTTACATTCCCAGCATGTGCCTGGAATGTACAGTAAGGGGTCATTTAAACTTGCTTCAGCTTCAACACACATTAACAGTTAGTTTATACTTGCTTCAAAACAAGGCTTCGGACAGGCTTTGGTAAAGCTCTCTGAACGCCAGTCAAAGCTCCTGTCACTAAATAAAATGGCGGGCTTACAGTCCTGTTTACACTTTGCTTTTGCTTTTCTTCGGCTTTACTTCAAAAATTATACCCCATGTAGCTTTAGTGGTGCTTCAAAGCGTCTTCAAAGCCTCCGTAGAACTCTATAGCAAAGCTCGCTTGAAGCCCCACTGAAGCCCCAGGAAAGCCTCATCGAAGCCTCACGAAGCCCCACCAAAGGCTCATCGAAGCTCCACCAAAGCTTCATCAAAGCATCAAGCAAAAGCAAGGTGCATACAGGACTGTAAGCTAACCATTGTATTTGGTGACAGGAGCTTTGACTGGCGTTCAGAGAGCTTTAACAACGGGTGTCAGAAGCCATGTTTTGAAGCAAATGTAAACTAGCCCTAACTGTTTTTTGAAACTGTTAAATTAATGGGTTTACTTCCGCCTTAAAGTCGAACACCTTTTTCTCCAGAGCCCCAGATTTTACAGGGTCACTTGAAAAGAGTTTTTTTTTTCACCCAATTACTTATCTAATATGCTACTTTTAAGTTTGTTACATAATGTTTTATGCATTTCTACATTCCGTCTTTCTCTTTTCCTGGATTACCATATACTTCCTTCATTTTTTCTGGACCAAAGCTTGTGCACACAATGCCATTCAAATATTTGTCTTTTAATGCCAACCACTAGGATAGCTGGTGCTGTAAGATGTTTATTACTTTCTGGGTTTTATATCTATCATTGTATATTCAATCTGCTAACAGGAAAGTGATCGTATGCCCTTTATTTGTATATGTTGATATTCAAATTGTTGTAAAAAACAATACGGATTATTTACTACTAGTGTGGTAAAGAAAACCTGAAAGTGCTGGAGTGGCATTTTCACAGCACCACGTGAAAATATTTCACTACAGCTGTGGCTGTAGCCTTTTCCATTGCTGCTGTTGGGCAAACCGAACTAAGAAATATGAGCAAAGGATTTTGAAAAAGTATATTGTCCTTTTGTTTTGTTGAATACCATGAATTATTTGCAGCCCATCAATTTCCCCACAGCTCTGGTCAGGCACCTCCTCCCTTTACCAGTCTGGTGCCAGTATTGCTGCTCAAGAAGACTGTTACTCTGACAGTCAGATATTGGTAAAGACCTTAAGGACTTGGAGGCCTAAACTGAAAACAGAAAATAAATTTGCACCAAGGGTTTTTTTTAAACTCATAAGAAACATTGGTGGTTGGTCGGATGCATGCCCCCTTAATAATGGTCCGTTTGAAGAAAAATGTCTTTGCATTGGAAGTCAGTGGAAAAAATGCCCCTTAAAGTAGAAGTAAACCCATGGAATTAATGGTTTAATAAAACCATTACATTCCCAGCATGTTGGGATTTCTAACTGTCACATTTGCTTGTGCTGTCAACCAAACTTTTCCATCCATCCAATGGCTGGTGTCATAACTGATCACATGTGCAGCATCATGGCAGTTGAAGAAATAGAGGCAAAGATGGCAGCCTCCTTGGCTGAAAACGATAGGAAGGTTTACTTCCACTTTAATGACAGTAAAAAGGACTACTGGCATCGGTGGTTACTTATCTGAGAAATGAGAGGGGATGCTCCACTGGTCTTTTGCTATTCCCAATGATATTGACACTGGAACTATACAGGCGCTATCATACAGGAGATTGTTTGAAACAAAAACCTATTTACTACCTGCACGTGGGCAGACTGCTTCCACTGCCCACCCTCTGTATACTTGATCTGAGTTTATTGTTGTTTTGGTTGGTTGGGAACTCCTATGCAGAGATCTTACCACTTAACACCCATAATGCAAATCAGTTTTTAGGGATTAAAAAAGAAATTGTCATAAAATTGACCTCTGTAATTTAACTTTTATATCAGTGCTGACTTGTTTTTCAGCAATAGTAGTTTGTCCTGTTATTCATTGCTTGATCTGACTTTTAGAGAAGAAGTGTCAAATAACTGTCAAATCAGCATGTACCTACCTAATTAGACTGTCGGGGTAGCCATTAAAGTGGTTGTAAGGCATTTTTTTTTTAAATTTCAAACATCTCTATACTTACTTGCTTTGTGCAAGCGGCCCAGAACCTCCTTTTCTCAGGTCCCCTGCTGGCCCTCCTGGCCCCTCCTCTACGTCCAATGCTGCTTCCCATAGGGGCACTTGAGCATGCTCGCATGCTTGCGTCCATCGACACAGACAGTGGGACACGGCACTGCCCCCCACTCCCTCGTCACTGACTTTGATTGACAGCACTGGGAGCTAATGGCCCCAGCAAAGCCAGTGACACCAGGAAGCGAGGGGAGAGAAGAGCTGCAGATTTGCACAGCGCTGGATTAAATGAGGGCTCAGGAAAATAAAAGGGGGGGGGGGGAGTGTGAGGGATACTGATGCCTAAACATTTTTTAAAAAATTGAAAACTAGACTAGGTCAGTGAGGACTGTTTCTGGCTAATTAAAGCAACATCAGGCATCTTGAGGTGTCAATTTGTAGACAGGAATCACAATTTTAAAGCAGTAAATAAGGCATATATAAAGATATATTCTGGATATACTATTTATTGTTGCATCAACAGCTCAAAGACTGAAAGGGAAGCTGAACTCCTGGCAGATAAAAAAAAAAAAACCCTCAAAACTGTCAATGACTGAATTAAATAATTTTAAAAATGCACATTTAAATGCATTTCCACCATTAAATGAAATTGGGATCTGCTTGCTGTCTCTGCGTGTGTGTCTTTGGTATGTGTCAGCTCAACCACATCTTCCACCGTTAAATGAAATTGGGATCTGCTTGCTGTCTCTGTGTGTGTGTGTCTTTGGTATGTGGCCTTCTCTATCTGTTGCCCTGTGTGTATAACCATGACGTTGTTTTTTGTTGCTCTGGACTATCTTACCTAAGTTTCATGTGTTGATCTTATCTTGGCCTCTGGCCTCTTGCTATTCTGACTTTAGAAGCAAAGGTCCACTTTGATTGTTAGGCATTGTTATATTTACTCATGATTAATTAACAAACTTCCACCCCACATTTATAACAGTATAAATTTGAGCATCCTTAAGGGGTCAGCACATTGCTGGGGGAGCACATTGCAGGGGCTTCTATCCTTAAGGCTTCTATCTCTAAGTGATTCTTTCTACAAATGATATGCACTTCAATCTCTGCACTTCAGCGATTACACGAAGCAAACAAATATAGCAATCTGCACTGGAAAGCACCTAACAGACTGCAGGTGACCCCTTCTCTCTATTAAGCTCTCCTTCCACTCTGTAAAATGCACTCTCTACCACTGCTTCTGACACTCGTGTCCTCTCTCCTCAAACTCTCTTACCTTCACCCCCCCCTCTCCACCTGCCTGCTTATACATATCACCCTGCCTTCTGTCCTCTCCCTACTACTGCTCCTACCAACTCTTGCTCATTCTACATCCATATACTGATAAAACCTCCAGTACTCTGAGACATGCCCCTTCAAATAAATCACATTCCCACATTACCTCACTCACCCTCCTGCTTCTCCTAACCTCTGGCGACATATCCCCAAACCCTGGGTCACCATCATCTGTCTTTGCCCAACGCCCTCATCCCCCTACACCCTCTGGCAGGAGCCGCAACCCACAGAACTTGGTCTCTATTCCTCTTTCCAAAACCAGCCCCCCCTTTTCCTGTTCCCTTTGGAATGCATGCTCTGTCTGCAACAAACTCACCGCCCTTCACAACCTTTTTATCACAAATTCATTTAACCTACTTGCCATTACTGAAACCTGGCTTCATGAATCAGATACTACTTCTCCTGCTTCCCTCTCCCATGGGGGCCTTCTCTGGACTCACTCCCCCAGACCAAGTGGACGGAAGGGAGGTGCAGTGGGAATCCTTCTAGCCCCATGCAGCACCTATCAGGTACTTCACCCACCTCCCTCTCTGACACTCTCCTCTTTTGAGGCACATTGCATTCGTCTATTCTCTCCCATTTCTCTACGAATTGCTGTCATCTACCGGCCCCCTGGACCAGTATCAGACTTCCTTGATGACTTCTCTGCCTGGCTACCCTACTTTCTCTCTTCTGAAATCCCCACAATTATTCTCAGTGACTTCAACATCCCTGTTAACACTAACACTACTATTACTTCTAAACTTCTCAGTCTAACCTCATCGATTGACCTGAAGCAATGGATACAGGCTCCTACTCACTCCAATGGCAACACCCTTGACCTTGTCTTCTCCTATCTGTGCACTCCATGCAACCTTTCCAACAATCCTCTCTCACTTTCTGATCACCACCTTTTTAGTTTTGCTCTCTCCCTGTCTTCCACCTCTTCTCCCTCCAACCGCCTAACAGTTACACGTAGAAACCTTTGCCACTTCAACCCTTCTCTTCTCTACTCTGCTACTGATCACTTCTATGACAAAATCTCACCCCTGTCCTGCCCCAACCTAGCCACTTTCATCTACAACAGCTCACTGTATTCCTCCCTAGACTAGCTTGCCCCCCTCACTACACGCAGAATTAGGCCCCGACTGCTACAACCCTGGCAGATGACACCAGAAGTCTCAGAAAACGTAACCGCGCTCTTGAGCGCCTGTGGCATAAGACTAAGATCCAGGAAGACTTCACACAATATAAATCTGCCCTCCTTAAATACTATTCATGCCTTCACACTGCCAAACAGACCTACTTTATCACACTCATTAACACCTTCTCATCCAGTCCACGTCAACTCTTCTCTACCTTCAACACTCTACTCTGTCCTCCACTTCCTCCACCCACCAACTCACTCACTGCCCAGGAGATCGCCAATCACTTCAAAACTAAGATTGATACAATTCATGAGGAGATCGCCAATGCGCAAAAACCTCCCCCATGCAACACCCCATATCTACAGATACAATCATTACTTCCCTCATTCAACCCTGCTACTATTACTGAGGTTGCTAAAATTTTATCTAACGCTCATCTACCCACCTACCCCCTGGATCCTGCTCCCTCGCAAATGCTACGCTTGCCCTCTGACTCGATTCTACACTTACTAACTCACATTTTCAACCTCTCCCTCTCTTGTGGCATTTTCCCAAACTCTCTAAAACATGCGCTAGTCACCCCCATACTTAAAAAGCCCTCACTTGTCCCCACCAATCTCAACAACCTATGTCCCATCTCCTTACTCGCCTTCTCCTCCAAACTTCTTGAAAGACTGGTCTACAACCGACTAAGCGACCATCTGACCATGAATAAACTTCTTGATCCCCTTCAGTCCGGATTTCGCTCTCAACACTCCACGGAAACTGCTCTCCTTAAACTCTCAAATTACCTACTAACAGCTAAAACCTGTGAAAACTATTCTGTACTACTTCTCCTGGATCTCTCTGCTGCCTTTGACACAGTGGACCACCCCCTCCTCCTCAATAAACTCCACTGCTTTGGTCTTCGTGACTGTACTCTTCGCTGGTTCTCATCCTACCTATCCCACCGCTCCTTCAGTGTCACTTACAACTCTACTTCCTCCTCTCCTCTTCCTTTCTCCGTTGGGGTCCCCCAAGGTTCTGTTCTTGGACCTCTCCTTTTCTCAATCTACAACACCTCCCTGGGTCAGTTGATTACCTCCCACGGCTTTAAATATCATCTCTACTCTGATGACACCCAAATCTATCTCTCCACCCCCCAGCTCTCTCCATCTGTCTCCTCACGCATTACCAATTTACTAGCAGACCTAGCCTGGATGTCACATCAGTTCCTCAAACTCAACCTATCCAAAACTGAGCTCATGATATTTCCTCCCTCAGGTGCCACTTCCCCTTATTTATCTGTCAATATCAATGGCTCAACTATCAACCCATCTCCCCACGCCAAGGTCCTAGGTGTAATCCTGGACTCTGAACTAACCTTTCGACCCCGCATTTTATCACTATCCAAAATTTGCCGCCTCAATCTCCGCAACATCTCCAAGATACGCCCCTTCCTAACCAATGTCACCACAAGCTTCTAATCCACTCCCTGGTCATCTCCCACCTTGACTACTGCAACTCCCTCCTCATTGGCTTACCTCTAAATAGGCTATCCCCACTTCAGTCCATCATCAACGCTGCTGCCAGGCTCATCGACCTCACAAACTGCTCAGTGTTTGCTATACCCCTGTGCCAATCCCTCTATTGGCTGCCACTCAGTCACCAAATTAAATTCAAGATACTAACTATAACTTACAAAGCCATCCACAACCTGGCCCCCAGCTACATCTCTAACCTAGTCTCAAAATACCAACCTAATCGTTCTCTTTGCTCCTCCCAAGACCTCCTGCTCTCAAACTCCCTTGTCACCTCATCCCATGCTCACCTTCAGGACTTATCCAGAGCCTCTCCCATCCTCTGGAATGCTCTACCCCAATCCGTCTGATTTTCTCCTACTTTATCTACTTTCAGATGATCCCTGAAAACTCATCTCTTTAGAGAAGCCTATCTGGCCCTAACCTAACAATTGTACATTTATCTTCTCAATCAGCACATCACCCACAGTTATTACCTCTTGTATCCCTTGACCTTCCCTCTTAGATTGTAAGCTCTAATGAGCAGGGCCCTCTGATTCCTACTGTATTAAAGTGTATTGTATTTGTACTGTCTACCCTCAAGTTGTAAAGTGCTACGTAAACTGTTGGCGCTATATAAATCCTGTATAATAATAATAATAATAATTAAATAATTTTAAAAATGCACATTTAAATGCAATTTAAATGATGTATCTGTATTTGCCTTTATATTTGCTTACCGTATTCTTCTTTACAACAGCACTCAGAGTGGAAGAGGGAGGACCAGCATTAGCGGTCATTTAGCCCATTCTGCATGCACACGTGCTGACAGGAGAAGACAGCAGAGTGAGCAGAGGGATGACTCATCAATGAACTGCTGCTCTGCTCTGTCCAATCAACAACTTGAGGTGTGTCAAGTTAAGCGCAGTGAATATGAAGGATCTACCTCACTTATTTTTTACTTGCCTGAAGTTCATCTTAAATTACTAGCTAGATAATGCACATTTTAGGCCTTTAAGGTGCAATTATCCATAACAATCTGATTTCAGCTTTAAGCTGTTTCATTCCCCAATAAATAAAAGACAAACGTTGACTAGAGTTATAATTATTGCATTTTGAATATTAGTTTTTGCCATGCTGAAAAAAAATATTTTTTACCATTAGACATTTATTACCCCATAGAAATCTTTAAATGGTACCAGAATATGATACATTTTGCAGAAACATCAAGCATTTGAAGAACATATGTATGAATACACATACTCACGTATAAATTTCTGAATATACAATTTAATTTCCAAAGCTATAAATGGTAAAAAGTTGTGCAAGATACATGACAGTAGTTAAAATAATAACATTCAATGGGAAAACTGAAGCAGCTCCTGTGGAGACTAGGAGATAGACTTACTGCAGAACCAATTAGCACACGTAACAAATCTGTAAAAAATGTGAATAAATTTACACAAAATTGTGGTAATTAGTGGCCACATTTTCCCATTGAATTCATCATGCTGCAGACATTAATTATATCCACCTAATCATTGTTGTTCATCCTCTTGTGCAACATGGCATATTCACTCAACAATAATGACATTTTTAAAGATCCTCAATCAAGGGTGTAATTAGTGCGTTATTGGTTGGTGAAAACCGTTCTGCAAAAGTCTGTGAGTCGACAGGTAACAGATGTCAGCATATAGGGGCAAATTATATTGCAGCAGAAGTTAATTCAGAGCAGTATGTAATGACACAAAAAATAAAATAACAATGTAATGGTTTACTTACATCACATGGGTTAATGCAGTAAGGGCAAAAAAGCCCCTAAAGGACATAATATAATAATTGAAAATATACAAGCACATATTTTTGTTCTTGCTGATATTCATGTTGGACAGTTAAGTAATACATACAAATTCTGAAACACTCGAATGAGTACAAAGAGCCCTTTAGATCAGTCTTTGAGTTGTTCAAAATCAAATTTACTTACCACAATCATGTAAAGGCACTCACACACTCTAGGATTTATTTGGATCAAAGCCAATTAATCCATTAATATATTATTATATTGGGGGGAAACCTGGAGAATATTGGGAGAGGAATCCCCTCTAATGCTTAAATGCAGGCAACAAAATGTTACCCAGCTGCTATTCACATTTTTATTTCTCAGCAGTGCAAGCTGAAATATACTATGTACCAGGCACTGCTATCATTTGTGGCTCACCACCATTTTCAGATTACAAAATTGATCATAAGGCTTAAAAATATGCTCTTTGAGTTGCTGCACTATCCTTAGAGTTGCTATATTTCCATTCCATTGAAAACTGAACAGGATATGAGCAAGTGTTGCAATGAATTTAAACAAATTTGATATAGCCAAAAAATAAACTTAGTAAGACAAAAAAACAAAAAAAAATCATTCAAAGCGTACATTTTATTTAGCATTTTGTCCTTTTTATAAAGGCACTAATGTTACTGGAAGTAAGCATGGTAAAATGAAATAAAGACATTTCACCATTTTGCTATTTATAATGTAATGCAGCACTACACAATTAAAACAAATAAATGGAAGTGGAGAATGACTTCTAATGTCCTGTACACATGACCGGTTTTCCCGTCGGAATAAACTCAGAAAGTTTTTCTGACGGAGTTCCGACGGAATTCCGCTCAAGCTGTCTTGCATACACACGGTCACACCAAATTCCGACCGTCCAGAACGCTGTGACGTACAACACGTAGGACGGGACTAGAAAACGGTAGTTCAATAGCCAGTATCCAATAGCTTCCGTCTCGTACTTGCTTCAGAGCATGCGTCGTTTTTGGTACGTCGGAACAGTATACAGACGAGCGGTTTTTCCGATAGGAATTGGTTCCGTCGGAAAAATTTAGAACATGTTCTCTTTCTAGGTCCGTCAGAATTTTCAACATAAAAAGTCAGATGAGGCCCACACACGATCAGAATATACGATGAAAAGCTCCAGTCTGACTTTTTCTGTCGGACATTCCGCTCGTGTGTACACCGCATTAGAGATAGTAAATTATAGAAAAAAATCAAGATCAAGGTAAGGGAGGAATTTATAAGAACTAATTAGTACAGGCATACCCCACTATTAAGTACACAATGTGGTTTATTTACTAAAGCTGAAAAGTGCAAAATCAGGCTCACTTCTGCATAGAAACCAATGAGCTTCCAGGTTTTATTACCAAAGCTTAATTGAACAAGCTGGGGTTAGAAGCTCATTGGTTTCTATGCAGAAGTGAGCCTGATTTTGTACTTTTCAGCTTTAGTAAATAAACCCAATTGTGTACTTAAAAGTGGGGTATGCCTGTATTAACTAAGGGTTAATTTAAAAAATCACAATTACAGGTTTGCTGGCATTATGTGCAGATCAAAGGACAATGCTTTTTACAAGCACTAACAAAATGTATTTTAACAATATTTTTACAATGTATTAAAGAATGAAGCCTGCAACCACTGTGTGCAAGCTTCATTCATACAAGAGACACTGTTAGCACTCTTGATACACAGAGCTAGACATGGCTGAGCACTGCAGATTAGACCAGAAGACTCACACTTCTAGTGTAATCTGTGGCTGTGTAGGTCCATGGCCCCAGATGTGCCTCATACCCCCCACCACAGCATTTTAAGTGTGAACCCTACCTGCTTTTACATTTGCCTAGCCCTGACTACTGCAGTACATCATACAAATCTCCATTCTTGCAAAGTTGTTCATCTTTTTATCACCACAATCTTAAAATGTGAACAATATTTTTGTCTGTCTTTCATTCTATTTCTCAGGTAACCAAAAGCTTAACCGCTTCAGCCCCCCGGAAGATTTGGCTGCTCAATGACCAGGCCATTTTATGCGATTCAGCACTGTGTCGCTTTAACTGACAATTGCGCGGTCGTGCTACACTGTGCCCAAACAAAATTTATGTAATTTTTTTCCCCACAAATAGAGCTTTCTTTTGGTGGTATTTGATCGCCTCTGCGGTTTTTATTTTTTGCGCTATAAACAAAAGAATAGCGACAATTCTTTGACATTTTTCTATAATAAATACCACACATTTTGTATCAAAAAACAAATTTTTTCCTCAGTTTAGGCCGATACGTATTCTTCTTCATACTTTTGGTAAAAAAAATTGCAATAAGCGTATATTGATTGGTTTGCACAAAAGTTATAACGTCTACAAAATAGGGGATATATTTATGGCATTTTTATTATTATTTTTTTTTACTAGTAATGGCGGCATTCTGCGATTTTTGAGATGAACAAGATAGTTACCACCGCTCTAGGTAAAATTCTGCGATTTTTATTGAGGCTGCGACATTATGGCGGACACATCAGACACTTTTGACACATTTTTGAAACCATTGACAATTATACAGCGATCAGTGCTATAAAAATGCACTGATTATTGTGTAAATGTCACTGGCAAGGAAGGAGTTAACACTAGGGGGCGATCAAGCGGTTAACTGTGTTCCCTGTGTGTGTTTCTAACTGTGGGGGGATGGGACTGTCTAAGAGGAGAGAGAGATCGGTGTTCATACATGCAGCCATCACGCCCGTCAGGCACTCGCATCGGGGTTGCAACATCGCCCAGCAGTGCCATTCTGCCGCAGTAAAACTGTGGCGGCTGGTCGGCAAGCGGTTAAAAATTTTCTTTTATCATACTTGGAAATATAGTTTAAATATTAACTGGTATCACTACATGTGTACGTTCTAAACCAAATGTTTTTCAATAAAGAGAATTTTTACTGTATATGGAAAGATATTAGCCAGTGTGGTGTATTTTCCGTTTATTGGCAGCCTGACACCTCAAAAGCGTTGTTTCCGACGGGTACAAACTGAAGTTATATTTGTATGTGACTGAGCAATATACTTTAAACATGTCCATTGCACTTTTATGAAATCGCATCTATACGCTGTATATTGGACAAGCTCATACGTGTCACTGCTGCCATGCAGAGTAATTCAAAGATCATTAACTAGACCACCATTGATTAAGAGCAGTTAGAACAGTGAGAAATAGGTTCTAACTATTTACTTTAGCAGATAGAACTTTCCGAATAGCTCTTTGCCTTACTAATGTGACTTTAAGTAATAGTGTCAGACAATCAATCTTTATCTGTCCTGACTCTTGACCCATAGGGCACACTTAGATGGGACATACTGTTAATGTGGCAAATAGGTGATGGTATTTATGCTTGTTCCTCAGACGGTCCAATACAGTGCCTTGAAAAAGTATTCATGCCCCTTGAAATTTTCCACATTTTGTCATGTTACAACCCAAAACATGAATGTATTTTAATGGGATTTTATGTGATGGACCAACACAAAGTAGCACATAACTGTGAAGGGGAAGGAAAATGATAAATGGTTTTCAATTTTTTTTACAAATAAATATATGAAAAGTGTGGCATGCATTTGTATTCCGCCCCCCTGAGTCAATACTTTGTAGAACCGCCAGAAAGTCTTTTTGGGGATGTCTCTACCAGCTTTGCACAACTAGAGAGTGACAATTTTGCCCATTCTTCTTTGCAAAATAGCTCAAGCTCTGTCAGATTGTATGGAGAGCGTCTGCGAACAGCAATTTTCAAGTCTTACCACAGATTCTCAATTGGATTTAGGTCTGGACTTTGACTGGGCCATTCTAGTACATGAATATGCTTTGATCTAAACTATTCCATTGTAACTCTGGCTGTATGTTTAGAGTCGTTGTCCTGCTGGAAGGTGAACCTCCCCCCAGTCTCAAGTTTTTTGCAGACTCTAACAGGTTTTCTTCTAAGATCAACCTGTATTTCGCTCCATCCATCTTTCCATCAGCTTCCCTGTCCCTGCTGAAGAAAACTATCCCCACAACATGATGCTGGCACCACCATGTTTTACGGTGGGGATGGTGTGTTCAGGGTAATGTGCAGTGTTCATTTTCCACCACACATAGCGTTTTGCTTTTAGGCCAAAAAGTTCAATTTTGGTCTCATCTGATCAGAGCACCTTCTTCCACATGTTTGCTGTTTCCCCCACACGGCTTTTCACAAACTGCAAACGGGACTTATTATGGCTTTCTTTCAACAATGGCTTTCTTCTTGCCACTCTTCCATAAAGGCCAGATTTGTGGAGTGCACGACTAATAGTTGTCCTGTGGACAGATTCTCCCACCTGAGCTGTAGATCTTAGCAGCTCCTCCAGAGTTACCATGGGCCTCTTGGCTTTTTCTCTGATTAGTGCTCTCTTTGCCCAACCTGTCAGTTTAGGTGGACGGCCATGTCTTGTAGGTTTGCAGTTGTGCTATTCTCTTTCTATTTTTGGATGATGGATTAAACAGTGCTCCATGAGATGTTCAAAACTTGGGATATTTTTTATAACCTAACCTTGCTTTAAACTTCTCCACAACTTTATCCCTGACTGGTCCGGTGTGTTCCTTGGTCTTCATGATGCTGTTTGTTTACTAAGGTTCTCTAACAAACCTCTGAGGGCTTCACAGAACAGCTGTATTTATACTCAGATTAAATTACACACAGGTGAACTCTATTTACCAATTAGGTGACTTCTGAAGGCAATTGGTTCTATTAGATTTTAGTTAGGGGTATCAGAGTAAAGGGGGCTGAATACAAATGCATGCCACAATTTTCACATATTTATTTGTAAAATAAAATGAAAACCATTTATAATTTTCCTTCCATTTCACATTTATGTGCCACTTTGTGTTGGTCTATCACATAAAATCCCAATAAAATACATTTACGTTTTTGGTTGTAACATAACAAAATGTGGAAAATTTCAAAGGGTATGAATACTTTTTTCAAGGCACTGTATATTCAATGGAAAGGCTGAGATAGCATGCTGCAATGTAGTACACACGATTATGTCTACTTATCAAGCCACTGGAACATTTTAGATGTACTTTACACATATACAGTATATGTCCTAATAAAGGCACAAGAAATGGACTCCACTGAAGTGGTACATGTTTCCAACGTAGGCATGTCAAAAATGTAATCAATTCAATTAATATAATTTGTTAGGCCTTCTGTTTGGGCTGTATTGGCATTATTTCATTGCTGCGATTTGGCAGGACTGCTGTGTTTAAAAAGTTTTGTAGGTTGCAGCAATCTCCTGTAAGGTCCCCATCTCAGTCAGCTTTGTTTCAATGAAGGAACCAAATTCACTACCACCTATTTGTCCTTAACGGTGTGCAAAGGTTTCTATTCTTAACAATTATCACTCCATATAACTTACCAAAATGTGGCTTGGAGTTATTTGCAGTCAGGGGTTACTCTTTATTCCAATGTAGCACTTTATTTTAAAAAATCTGTGAGAAGTAATGTTTGAGGACTAAATGCACTTTTTTAAACACTCCAACATTTTTAATATATTCAGAGAAATGAAATATTTTTTCAGATATAACATTTTGCTTCTTGGCTCTTTGACAGCTGTATGGAGATCATTAAAGTAGTATTAAATCCCAAGCAGAAAAATGATTTTCCTTTTGACAACACATTATTATGAATTACTGCCAGGTACTTCGCCATCTTTTTTTACCCCAAAGACTCACATTTTAACTCCTTTAGCTCAATATTTCCTCATAGCACTTCCATGAACTTTTAGTCAGGAAGCGTGCACTGCTCATAGGACTACATGTCCCAAGATTCCTTGGAGCCCCATTGAGCATGCATGCCTGTTAGCATTTAACTTCAGCTGGGTACTTCAGTGGTGATATGTGTGTCAGTGCACAAACCCAGCCAGAAACTTTCACCCTCTGGGCTGAAATCAATGGAATACACATTTTGATGACAGATTTCCCTAATAAGAAAAAAGAAACAGTGACAACACAAATACCAAAAGTATGCAAATAAAAATACTTTCCTCAGGAAGGATTTGATAACAATTTCCAGACGTTAATTCTACCATCTAACTACTATAAGATTGACTCCAGAGTTGTACATTGTACATCCAGTGGAAACTACTGGATATTGCAGGTCTTGCTTCTTGCTACAGTATGTTTTGTGTCAGTTAACCTTATCTGCAATCTTGAAGTTGGCCCTACATGGTTGGAAAAGTTTGCAGTGCCAGCTGGTGCTGCAGTGGTTAGAATACCTGAACAGTACCTGCATCTGACTGGATGTGGGCACTGTTCAGCCTTATGTCAAGCCAAGTGGTGCCAACAGGCCACCCACAGAATGAATTTCAGCCTATTCAGCAGGATTTGACTAAAGATCAGTATATGCATGGCCATCCTAATGCCTCGTACACACGATCAGATTATCAGATGATAAAAATAGCTTTCAAATTGATCGCTCGATAATCTGATCGTTAGTACACAGCTTTCGACAGCCGATCACGACAGTCCGTCCAACAAAATCCGAAGGGGCAAACATGAAAACTTTGCTTGGATGGCAGCCCATTGTATGACAATCCTTCAATCAGTACAGTAAGCGTCCACTAAAAATCAATAGACGGACACCACGCATGATTGGAAACACGAAAATAACCTGGAAGCAGATGGGAGAATGTAAACAATGTTCATACCGCGAAAATGCCCCAACATACGAAAAGAAACTCGCCTGTAGCCGATCACAATATTCATCAGTAATCAATGAACAAATAATATTATTGTAGTTAATTATTTATCAGCATGTTCCATGAAAATATGATATAATTATATTAATTATATAATGTTTTGATTGCACTTTAATAAATTCTGCTGTATGTCAAGAAATCCAATTATGTAATTTTTACCAAAAAAAAGAATAAAGACAATAAAAAAGCAAACAGAGTATTGTTAAATCAGATCATGTTTATAAAGCCAAAAGGCGTGGCGGACACAGGGGTCACACGTATTTGACATCCGATACGTAGCTACACACACCAGAAGGTTTTTCCAGAATTGTACAACAAAAATCACACTTTTCGTAGAGCACATTTTACACTGTTATATTCGATATTAGTTTTATGCAACAAAATGCGAACCATACGTCACACGATGATCTGATCGTGTGTACGAGGCATTAGTCTTATGCATGAGCAGAACATCTCAGGAAGGTTGTAGGGAGCAACTACCTTACAAGGATAAATTTTCGGCAAATTTATACCATTAAAGGCAAACTTGCAAAATCTTTTATTCATACATACTATTAAATTGTACAATAAATTGTGTCCATAAGTGCACTCTAAGTCATGCAAAGATATGTAGGATGCGCTGAACTGTATACACAGAATTATATAAAAAATGCATATCTACATTACCACTCAGGATTTCTTATTTTTGCAGCTTCTCAGTACCTTTCACTAGGTTTTATTTTTGTATGTGCTTCCACTAGACCAAAGGCTTATGTTGAATAGAAATAATAATTTTATGACTTCTGGCATTGAAAGCATTGGATCAATCTGGTGGAAGAAGCAATAATAAATACAGAAAACAAGTATATGTGCTGCTCCTAGCCTCCATTCAGACTGGCCTTGAAAAGAAAAGAAACTGATGTTCCTACGGGCAATGTTTCCACTCTTACCTTACTCCGAGTTATAAACATCAACTTCTATATATGATACAGAGCATTACCTGTCACGCTTCTTAGCACTGACAGAGTTAAACCAGTGCAGATACTTGTACAGTCAGCCATTCCCTAACATATATTGAATGTCACAGATTATTTATTGTGAATTATGCAATGTCACAGTTGTTTGACATAGCTGTGCTAAGTATTTTCTGAGTGATTGAGGAAATACAAGGAAATATCAAAAGTTTTCCTGGTTAAGCAATTTAATCCTTCTGAAAAAGCATTTGTGGCTCCAACATTTTTAAAAGAAGGTTGAAATGGTAAACACCGCGTTTGACTTAATCCAGCATTTGTGTGACCTTAGGCATCAATTCCAGCTATTCCTAGCTATTTTGTACAAAAGTACATCAGTTTTTAAGTTTCACAGTATATTCAAAAACCTATTAACACTGTCTATCTGGAAGTGTTAAGTTTTGTAAAGAATGCTTTCATTCACATTAATACAGTTACTTTAATATAAGGCCTTTGCCTTTTTTTAATCAGGTTATATATAGTACATGGGAGGTATAGGATCGAATCATTGCCTGGTACCAGTGATTGAAATAAGATTGAGCATGCGCTGAAAGACTAGGTAAGGCCAGACAAACACGACAAGATATTGCCACTTAACAGTTTTGGCATACATATATTTGATCGGCTGGCTGTATAACAGAATAACAAAAGTAGAGAATTTGTGAAGGAAATACAGGCATACCCCACTTTTAAGTACACAATTGGGTTTATTTACTAAAGCTGAAAAGTGCAAAATCAGGCTCACTTCTGCATAGAAAACAATGAGCTTCCAGGTTTTATTACCAAAGTTTAATTGAACAAGCTGGGGTTAGAAGCTCATTGGTTTCTATGCAGAAGTGAGCCTGATTTTGCACTTTTCAGCTTTAGTAAATAAACCCAATTGTGTACTTAAAAGTGGGGTATGCCTGTATCTTCAGAGTAGATAAAATGTATTTGAAATTTTTAATAAAAAAAAAAAACCCTTGCTGTCAGTGATATGAGCAGATATACCAGTGCCATTGTACACTGGCTTCATAGAATATGGGAATGACTGAAAATTCATCAACATGTGGTAATAACTGGATGTGTACAGTCAGGGCCGTCTTTAACGCAGGGCAAACGGGCACTTGCCCTGGGCCAAATCTTTGTTGGGGGGCCCAAAGCATTGAGCCGGCGCTACCCGCAAATTTAGGCCCCGGTGATGGCTCTGCAGAGCGCACAGAGGAGACGGGAGGCTGTATTCCCAAGCTAACCAGCAGAGAGGGGATGGGGCCAGGAGCTCCACTGACGCTCTGACCCACCCTATGCAGGCTATATGCTCGGAACAGAGCAGAGCGGCTGTAGTAAGAGCAATGATCGGAGTGGTAGCATCAGTGGAGCTTCAGGGGGCGGGGCCGGAAGCTCCACTGATGCTTTAACCCCCGCCCCTTGCCTATATGCTCCGGGTGGAGCAGTTGTAGTGAGAGCAGAGAGTGGAAGCCCCGTCCCCGAACCTCTGAATGTATGCAGTGAGCTCGGCTGGCCAGGGATGTCCTTATACCCATAAAATGCCTGACTGCTGAAACCCTGAGCTGTGTTATTCAACTGTAAAGCTGTGCATTGCTGAAAGTTCTCTGACCATCTCCTGTATAATGTCTGCAGTCTCTGATTGTCACCTGTAGCATGTCCGCAGTCTTTGATTGTCACCTGTAGCATGTCCGCAGTCTCTGATTGTCCCCTGTAGCATGTCTGCAGTCTCTGATTGTCACCTGTAGCATGTCCGCAGTCTCTGATTGTCACCTGTAGCATGTCTGCAGTCTCCGATTGTCTCCTGTAGCATGTCCGCAGTCTCTGATTGTCACCTGTAGTATGTCTGCAGTCTCTGATTGTCTCCTGTAGCATATCTGCAGTCTCTTATTGTCACCTGTAGTATGTCTGCAGTCTCTGATTGTCTCCCGTAGCATGTCCGCAGTCTCTGATTGTCACCTGTAGCATGTCCACAGTCTCTGACTGTAACCTGTAGCATGTCCGCAGTCTCTGATTGTCACCTGTAGCGTGTCCGCAGTCTCTGGTCATCTCCTGAAGTATATTTTCAGTCTCTGATGCTCTCCTGCAGAATATTTGCAGTCTCTGATTATCTCCTGTAGTATTTTTATTAAAACTTTACTTGCTCAATTATTTAGGATTGCTCTACTTCTCAGTGAGTGGTAATAATGTGCATTAACTGTAGCAAGCAATCATTGAACAGTAGTGATCTGCTGTAATCTCTAGCAACCAATCAGTGAGTGGTAATGATGTGCTGTAACCCCTAGCAACCAATCAGTGATCGCTAATAATGTGCAATAACCTCTAGCAACCAAACGAAAAGCAGAAATTATGTCTGCAGTAAACTGATTCTGAGTCCACTTGCTATTTTTTGTATGTCTCAGAATGGGGGGCCCAAGAAAATGTTTGCCCAGGGCCCAATCAATTTTAAAGATGGCCCTGTGTACAGTATGTTAGTATGTTGTCTTCAAGCCCAAATGTCATGAAAACTCACTTTCTCCAATGTGTACAAGGAACCCTTACTTAGGTGCTTTAGCTGACAGTTACTGTTCCTGTCCACTCTGTCCACTCCATCACTCTGATCCCCCCATATTGCTCTCAAAAAGTTCCTGGGCAATGTACTTTTCCTGATAGTTGATTCCTGCATTCAAGCAATGATCAATATATTGTGGTTGGACAGGAGAGGCACGTATGTGTGTCCATATCTGGAAATACTGGAATGGTTAGTGAAGACACTGCAAGGTACCCAATACACAGTGTGATAGTGAGGTTATGTTTTGATTACATGTGCCCTTTTAAAGTGATCTAGGAAAGGGGGTGATCTTTATAAACTGATAATTAGATTAGCCCTTGTACAGCAAGCTTCTACTCATCTACAGTACGTCAACTTTGCCCTAAGTGCACTACACAATATGATGGACCTTCTAACTTAATTAAGTAACCACTTAGAAGTATACATATTTGGGGATATACAAACTGATGTGTAAATTTAAAAGCCAGGTTTCACAATTCCGACAGATAATTTTTAGTGTCAAGGCAACCTGTACTAATTGGAAAACCATGGATGAGGCCCAGTAGAATAGTGCATAGAAAGCACACTCATGTGTGCGTATAATCAGCTGATTTATCTCTATAGTTTCTAGATTAACCTCCCTGGAATAACATACAGTATGTCGAAAAAATACCTTAATTAACCTCTAAATATATCAACACCAGATTGATGGAGGGATACAGGGTATTTGCCAAATGTACATTTGAGAAAACACCTCTAGGATCCAGAAAGCCTTCTAGGGATAAAACTCAATAATCCTTATTATTCTGATTAAGGATCAGTACAACCATACATGATATTTTAGTTATAGGTGGGGCCTGCCAAGCTGAGTCAGCTTTTGCTTCCTATATGTCTTTTATATTCCAACAGTGAGTGCCACAATTTCTGTCTGCTTGTGAATTCTGCATGTTTCCAGACACCTTTGCTTATTACATCTCTTCTTGTTGCATTTTCAGTAATAAAAAGAGATAGGTAGACTCCCATGTAATAGTCACAGGAACTGTGCAGACCTGAGAATTCAAGCACCGAGATCTCACCAATGGAGCCCTTGAGAGATGTACAGTAAGAAACTGTCAAGTGGTTTAACTCCCCTGCATTTACCACAAGCTAAATTATCAATTTTAAGTGGACTGACACTAAGCCTGCATGATGAAAAGCTTAGAGCAGTTGTAATGGCTATAAAGGAATTCATAAACGTAAGCATCATAAACACATTTTATGATGCTCAGTTACGGATGGTCAGAGTCAATTACTCAGTCCATTTAGAAAAGGAAGGAGCCATTAAATTAAATATATAACGACGGGGGGGGGGGGGGCATAGGAGGACACGGGGGACCGACCGGAGGAGGACATAGGGGGGACCAGAGGAGCACACGGAGGAGGAAACAGAGGACCACATGGAAGACACAGAGGGGGACCAGAGGAGGACACAGGGGGCAGTCAGGGACGTTCGGTGCAGTGGTGGGGGGAGTTACAATCATCAATCTCCCTGCACGGCTTTCAATAAAGCAGCTGAAAGTCGTGGGAGGGAGAGGAGGAGAGGCGGCTGTCAGCTACTTTAATGAAAGCTGCCAGGGAAATCAGTGATTGTAACTCGCCCCACTGCCGTACCGATTGTCCCTGACTGTCATAGGAATGGGTCAAGCATCGGAGCATTTGCACGAGTACAAGTCACACAGGTAGACCGTCTAAAAATAATTGATTTATTGGGTACAAAATTAATCAAATGAAGAATTATTACATTTAGATACATATAAAATTCATGAAATTGGTATTGTACACCCCACACATAAACTCTGACACCACTTAGTTAAATAGGAAAATACACTAATACATCCAAAAGAGCGGTAATTGGAATTCCCGTAGTAGTATCCAAATAGGGATGTAAGTAAGGAGGGCTGTGGGTCAGGATGTGGATCCGGGCACAAAATATTCATTTATTCACTCGACATGTTGCGCATAGAAGTACGCTTCTTCAGGAGCATATAAAAGTTCATGTAGTCATCAAAACGCAGAAGGAGTAACGTGATATATTGCTGGTAAGCAAAATTATCTAGATATGTCTGGAGAGAGGGAAGCATTAACACAGCACTAGAAAGGCACAGGTTACTTGTAGTGTAGACCAGCGTACATGTGATTAGGAAGGCTATTTTGGCATTGTAGAGAAAACAGACTGGATTCTCACAGAGGCTAACACCACAAAAAGTTTGGAGTCAAGCTGTGTGGTGTTGGTTAGTCTACTGATAGCTGGTCAGCGATTGCATTAATGTCTAAACCGCTGGCAACAAAAGTGAGTACACCCCCCTAAGTGAAAATGTCCAAATTGGGCCCAATTAGCAATTTTCCCTCCTCGGTGTCATGTGACTTGTTAGTGTTACAAGGTCTCAGGTGTGAATGAGGAGGGGGTGTGTTAAATTTGGTGTTATCACTCTCACTCTCTCATACTGATCACTGGAAGTTCAACATGTCACCTCATGACAAAGAACTCTCTGAGGATCTGAAAAAAAGAATTGTTGCTCTACATGAAGATGGCCTAGGTTATAAGAAGATTGGCAAGACCCTGAAACTGAGCTGCAGCACGGTGGCCAAAACTATACAGCGGTTTAAAAGAACAGGTTCCACTCAGAACAGGCCTCACCATGGTCGACCAAAGAAGTTGAGTGCACTTTCTCAGCGTCATATCCAGGGGTTGTCTTTGGAAAATAGATGTACCAGTGCTGCCAGCATTGCTTCAGAGGTTGAAGGGGTGGGGGGTCAGCCTGTCAGTGCTCAGACCATACGCCGCACACAGCATCAAATTGGTCTGTATGGCTGTCATCCCAGAAGGAAGCCTCTTCTAAACAATATGCACAAGAAAGCCTGCAAACAGTTTGCTGAAGACAAGCAGACTAAGGACATGGATTACTGGAACCATGTCCTGTGGTCTGATGAGACCAAGATAAACTTATTTGGTTCAGATGGTGTCAAGCGTGTGTGCAGCCAGGTGAGGAGTACAAAAACAAGTGTGTCTTGCCTACAGTCAAGCATGGTGGTGGGAGTGTCATGGTCTGGGGCTGCATGAGTGCTGCCGGCACTGGGGAGCTACAGTTCATTGAGAGAACCATGAATGCCAACATGTACTGTGACATACTGAAGCAGAGTATGATCCCCTCCCTTTAGAGACTGGGCCTCAGGGCAGTATTCCAACATGATAACAACCCCAAACACACCTCCAAGACAACCACTGCCTTGCTAAAGAAGCTGAGGGTAAAGATGATGGACTGGCAAAGCATGTCCCCAGACCTGAACCCTATTGAGCATCTGTGGGGCATCCTCAAACAGAATGTGGAGGAGCGCAAGGTCTCTAACATCCACCAGCTCCGTGATGTTGTCATGGAGGAGTGGAAGAGGACTCCAGTGGCAACTTGTGAAGCTCTGGTGAACTCCATGCCCAAGAGGGATAAGGCAGTGCTGAAAAATAACGGTGACCACAAAAAAAATTTACACTTTGGGCCCAATTTGGACATTTTCACTTAGGGGTGTACTCACTTTTGTTGCCAGCAGTTTAGACATTAATGGCTGTGCGTTAATTTATTTTGAGGGGACAGCAAATTTACACTGTTATACAAGCTGTACACTCACTACTTTACATTGTGGCAAAGTGTAATTTCTTCAGTGTTGTCACATGAATAGATATAACAAAATGTTTACAAAAAGTTGAGGGGTGTATTCACTTTTGTGAGATACTGTATATATATATATATATATATATATATATATATATATATATATATATATATACACTTACACATACAGTATACTATCCAACAATATATAGAAAGAGACCTGTACTGAGTTTAAAGTTGTTGACTTAAAAAAATGGAGGACAGGGCTAGCCAGGCAGCTAAAGGATGTCATCAGTGGTGGCTACATATTTTTCTCTGCATGAGTTTTCTTTAAATCACTTGAGCACTAACTTTTTTTGCAATAGCGTAGATATTTTATATCCATTTTTGTTAAACTAAATATAACATTTACAATTAAATGGAGATGATTTGGTAAAAAAAAAAACACATTCATAAATAAAGAGATACATTTTAAAAAGTGCTTAAAAGATAAAATTGCATGTCTACAGCAAACTTAAAGACTGGGATTAACATACAATTGGCATTAAAGAGGTTGCAAATCTAAGATATGCACCACTGCATTTTCCTTTTAGTAATAAAATGATAAATTTAATTCTTTCTGTGTCTTACTGTAATGTTGGAAGGGAGGGAGGGAATAATATAAGGGCTCTAGGTGTTGCATGAGAACTCTCAGTAACACATTTACACCACAATGCAATGATCATGACACGTTAACAACAAAAATACCCCTTCCCCGCAAATCTCAACAACAAACTGGCATCTGCTGTTATACCAAGGAAGTTGCAAATGTGTGAAGTGAGCCAGCAAGACTGCATGAAGTTCATTAGTGGAGTCACATGAAAGCAGATGCTTCTTTCAGATACTAGTGTGACCATTTATGAACATGTGCTAATGGCTTGTCAACACAAGCTGTGTACAAATATTATGCCCCAAGGTGCCAGCTTTTAAAAGCCTATTACTTTGAATTCAGCAACTGTCATTCCCTTGCCAAGTTTATAGGATACATAAAATGATAGAACTGCTACTGCTGTTACCTACTGCTGCTGCAATTTCTACTACAGTTATTTCTACCGCTGCTACTGGAACTACTACCAATATTTATTATTGTCATCAGTATTCCAAAGTTCACAAGATAAATATAAAAATATTACTATTGTTAGTGCTATTGCTACTACAAGTATTACTACAATAGTGTCTTGTATGGCTCAATGCGAAAGTTACAATGAGCTAAAAAAAAGTAAGCACTTCCAATAATGCAAACATATTAAAACAACTCAATCATAAAAACAATTAAAAGTCAATCAGCCCCTTGTCAGTCCATTTCTTCAATTATTACTCTATAATTTGACAAGTAACTGCATGCAGTACAATCGCATAGTATGCCTCACCCTAGATGTCTCTGTCTTCAGTGAGTTCTGAAGGTCACTTAAGGCTGCAGTTGTCTTGAGGATGTTCAGTTCATTGTACTGGTGCTCAAAAAGAATACCAACATTTTCTTGCCATTAAATGCCATCCAGTGACATCACTTAACACTGTGCTATCAAAAATTGGTTATGCTAGAAAATAAATACTTTCTACTGACTAAAGAGATGTTGTACTTTTTTTCGTACTAGCTCCAACCTCAGAAATGTTTGAAGACACAGTTGTACTGCACCAAAAGCATTGTCCATAGTACATGGGCCTCTACAGACTGTTGTAGCTTGAAATAAGTATACGAATCCCTACAACTGGTATTACTTCTCAAATAAATATATGTTTTACAGTTCTACGAAAATGTTATCTGAACTTACAGCTGGATTGAAGGAAATATTTGTTTCCTCTTAACTCCAATAACAGTTTACAGAAAACATAATGGAGATGTGTGAAAATGCACTAACAGCAGAAGTTATTGCTGCCTCTAGCAAACAACTTTTTTTTTCCATTTTCAAAAATAGACTGTGGAAAGGGCTATAGAAAACTGAACTAAGTGTTATAGAAAACTCAGCTAATAACTTAATTTTATTATAATTATGTATGCTATGTTTTTAATGAAAAGAATTGTAGCCTTCATTGTAGCATCTATATGCTCTTTACCCTTAATTACTTAACTACAAAAGAAAACAGATTGCCTATGGTAATGTAATAGATGGAATTATAACTGTAAAATGTTATGACCCTTTTAATATTGAATATATCCCCTGTAAATATCTGTTATGTACAAATCAAATAGTACGTAAAATTGTAGATCCATTATCTGGCCACATTTTAGCAGTTATATAGTCATCCATTTTCGACCAGTAAAAGTAAATAAAACACATTGCTGGTATCTAAACAAACTGAATTTCGCAAAGCAGCTTTAGCATTCTAAATAGATGACAGCAACATTGATTAAAAGGTTTTATATATTGATGACTACGTTAGGAGACTTTCCCATTCATAACCGTTTGATTCCCTAAATATATGTACGTAGATCTGTCCTATCATTGAAGAATCACACAGTACAGGAATCCCTGCAGTCATAACTGATGAATTACAAGATTCTTTTCAGACTGGACAAATCTACAGCTACACTGTATGTTCAGAAGACTAAAAAGCTTTACAATTGGAAGATTCACCCCTTTTCTACAATGATTACTTTGTCTTCAGTTAAAAGTCACCTAATAAGTGATTTATTCAATAAGGACAGTGATGTTTCACTGGTCATTTATAATGTATGATGATTTATTCATATTGAATTCATAGCATTAACACAAAGAGATACAATTATATAATTTTTACTAGATGACATATATTGAAAACATCAATTATCAATGGGATGGTTTAGATCCAAAAGTGGAACTACAAGGAATAAAAAGTATACTATTAATCAAAACAACTTTACATTTCAATTACACAGTGGAAGAAAATAATGAATAAATGTATTGATATAATGCTGCCTACTATATTTGATCTACTTTAGCCATTTGGTAAAACAATTCATCTTCTAGTACATAAGCTATCTACTGTATTTAGAAGTACATATAAATAGTTACAAACACATTTAAAATCCTTAAATTGTGTTTTCCATCCAGATGTAATCATACCTTTCCCAGCTAAAGCATTTGTTTGCAGTGATACTTTTTTAAAACATATTTATGGTGCAGATATCAGTCCTTCTTGCTATTGTAATAAGCTGGTCTGTTTCGGTTGTCTGGATGCTGAGGAAGCCAATCATAAAATGTTAAGGAATGGGTGACATTACGGGCTATGGAGGAATACCAGTAACAAGAAATAATCTTATAGGTAATAAAAAATGGAATATGGGTATTTCACTGGACTTTATAGGTGCATCATAACAAGTAGAAAAAATTAATCAAAAGTCAATATTTATTAGAAAATTCAGTTAAAACAATGTATCCATATAAAACTGAAGACCATAATGATCCATTTTTTATGGTCCTTAACCACTTGAGGTCCGGGCCATAGCCGAATGGCAGCCACAGGGCGGACCTCAATTTCCGGGAGGCCGTCATAGGACGTCCTCCCTTGTGCACGCGCCCCGCGTGCACCCTGCAGGGCACGCGGTGCGCGCGCTGTGATCACCAAGTCACGGAGACTCGGATGATCACAGATCCAAGTAAGGGGCCGATCCCGGCCCCTTAGCATGTGATCAGCTGTCAGCCAATGACAGCTGATCACATGATGTAAACAAAAGCTCGGTAATCGTTTTTTTTTCTCCTCATGCTGACAGCGCGAGGAGAAAAAAAAGACGATCACTGGCTTATGTTAAAGGGACATCGGTCCCGAAGAGGAAGGAGGCATATATGCCTCATCTGTGCCTACCAGTGCCACCTGCCAGTGCCCACAGTGCCCAGCAGTGCCACCTGTCAATGGCCACAAGTGCCACCTATCAATGCCCACAAGTGCCACCTATCAATCCCCACAAGTGCCACCTATCAATGCCCACAAGTGGTGCCAATCAGTGCTGCCATCAGTGTAAGCAATCAGTGCCCATTATTGCCACCCATCAGTGCCCATCACTGCCACCCATCAGTGCCCATCACTGCCACCTATCGGTGCCCATCAGTGCTGCCTCAGCGTACATCAATGAAGGAGAAAAATTACCTGTTTGCAAAATTTTATAACAAAATATAAAAAAAATATAATTTTTTTTTTTAAATTTGGCCTTTTTCAATTTTTTAACAAAAAATAAAAATTGCAGAGGTGATCAAATACCACCAAAAGAAAGCTCTATTTGTGGTAAAAAAATGATAAAAATTTCATTTGGGTACAGTGTTGTATGACTGTGCAATTGTCATTCAAAGTGGGACAGCGCTAAATGCTAAAAATTGGCCTGGACAGAAGGGGGGTTTAAGTGCCCAGTAAGCAAGTGGTAAATTCATAGTGGTAATGTGATGGTGAATCCTGACATGTTTCGCCCACTGGGCTTCTTCAGGGGATGTAACAATCGCTAAAGGTCATGGCACTATATCAAATAAAGACAGAGTATAAATATACATCAAATTAATAACAGTCAAAGCATATATTCAATAATGTTAAATTATAGGTAATAATTGAAAAGTGATGTATGGAAAACCCCTAAGTGCCATCAAATACTCCTACGTCATAACTGCCAATCTTGAAAAGCAATGAAGAAGCAATATTTACATCACCTCTTTTTGTGTGTTTTCTGTTATAGTAGAAAGAAAGATAATACATTTTTTATCTTAGAGTTATAAGCCCACCAGCTCAGGGTTATAACCCCATCAGTGTCCTATTCGGGAGAATGCCATAGCCAAAACAGGAAATGATAAGAAATTCCTCTAAAGTGAGCGAATCCCTGGTTGTCACCAGGGTACCAAGAACTAGTGTCCCCACTGGAAGATTTCCCCTCAATTCTGGGGACTACCAAAATGTGGGATTTTCTTTCACTTTCCAAGGCAAATAGGTTGAATCTCCTTAACAGGGGCACAGACAGCAATAAAAACCGGACAGGTGTTTTGATCCCTCTCACTCTATCCAAAACTAAAAAAAGTTTTGCCATTAGTTATAATGTAATGTTGGTCTACTGAAAATCATTGCACTTTAGTCCATTCATATGAATATATTTAAAATATGTTGTTTTCAGCAGATAGTGTCCATTGACTTGAAAGATATTACTAAGGATGATGTGAAAATTGGAAAACAAAATCTAAAAAACGGTTGGTCGTACAAAATGTATATACTTGGTGTGGCAACATAGTGTTTCCATACTTTGTAAAAAAAACCTCACATTGTATATGATTTTTTTGTACAGTGCCTTTCATTTTAATCATGCAAACCTAATACCAACACATTCCAGACCTAAACAAATGACCTGTGTATGAAGGGTACACTGAAGATGACTCTAATTTTTGGCCCAAGGCCACAATCTGGTACACGTTAGTGCAGTTTGCTTTTTCTAGGAGTTATTAAGGAGAAATCTCTCCAATTGCTAATAAAACCCCTTTTTGGTGAAGTGAGGAAAGACTATAACCTCTGTTGCCTTTACACTGCTGTCTGTGTCTCCACTCAGAGATTCAGACATCACCCCCTGTATGTTTTGCATCACTTGTGTATCAGCATAATAAATATCCTTGTAAATAACAATAATGATAAATGACCTAGCTGGAAAATCAATAACTGTAGAACAAAACAATGCAATAGCAGAACAACTCTGTCAGTGAGGGCAGATATGCCTAGTAAGTTATATATAATTGAGTAAATTTAATGCTGTCTACTGGTGAGACCATTAGCTTTCTTTATCCCAGTCATCACCAGCAATTTCAGGTATATATAGTGTTTCCATTTATTATACAACCTAAGAATACTGTATATTACACAAGACTGGATCATATAGGATACAATGCAGAGATGAAACATTGAGATCCATATGATTTCAAAACAATTAGTGCACATCTTGATATGAGCTTATTTTGGTCTTTAAAGTGTGCATTTAAAAAATGCCCAGCTGCAAGTATTAATAAAATGCCACCCATGGGCAGACTACATTTTCTTGTAGCTTACACAAGAGGCATAGTTCCACTGAAATAAGGCCACTTTCACACTGAGGTGCGTTGTCGGTAGCGGCGATTTTAGCTGTGTTATTCGGTTTTACCCCCCCGCTAGCGGCCGAGAAAGGGTTAAAACCACCGCAAAGCGCCTCTGTAGAGGCGCTTTGCCGACGGTATAGCCGTGCTGCCCCATTGATTTCAATGGGCAGGAGCGGTGAAGGAGCGGTGTAGAGGTATAAGGAGTCAGTTGGAATAACTCTACACAAACCTACGTTGTATTATGTGGCCAGTTCAGAAACATTTACACCGCTCCTTCACCGCTCTGAAGATGCTGCTAGCAGGACTTTTTTTTCCCGTCCTGCTAGCAGCATCTACTGGAGACACAGCAGCGGCTGTTTCGGGTCGGTTTGCAGGCACTATTTTTAGTGCAATAGCACCTGTAAACCACCCCAGTGTGAAAAGGGTCTAAAGTAACATTTTGATTTCAGCAGCAGGTCACAGGTGATCCAAAGCTAAATGTTTCCGAACTGGCCACATAATACAACGTAGGTTTGTGTAGAGGTATTCCAACTGATTCCTTATACCTCTACAGTTGAAGTTTGGGCCTAGTGTTATACCAGATGAAGGCAAAATAAAGTATACATCATTCCTTGACCAATTTATTTGTGACTTTTATGTTCCAGGATATATAGGCACTTGGGCAATAACATAATTTCACCATATATATGCAGCCAGGGAGAATTTAGACCACATTAAAAATGTCTCCTTTATTTATTACAACAAGGGTCAGACCTAACACCCCAGAATTTGAGTGTGTCTTTCATGTATAACTCTGTCCAGGTACTTAAAACCTAATAATCGTTATCAGTTCTGTATCCGAGGCCTTCTTTAGATCTGAATACAGTTCCAATAGAAAATGTCTGTGTAGGCCAGAGTATACTTCACACAACAATCATCTGGTACTTAGAAAAAGGATCATATCACCTTTTATAGGTCTAATGCAGAAGCCTCAAACAGCTTCTGTTCTTCCTCATTTTATCGCAAATAGTGGACATCCCTGTTTGGTCTTGCTTTGCAACTGGAAGAAAGCAGTCAATAAATTATTACCTTTAATGTTAGCACTCCATTGCTGATATTTTGACCAAATCCAAATTTCCTAAGCATTCTACAAAGAACAATTATTCAACAAAGTCAACTTTATTTGCAGGATGGAATCCATCTGTACTTCAGCTTGTTTTTTTCTCAAATATGTGGAGTTACTCAACATAAAGCCTATTTCATCCTCTTGCATTATGAATGGAATAAAATAGGGTAAAAACCTGTTCTTGTAATACGCAAGGTAACCCCCTCGGAAGAGCGCTTCTCCTAGGAGGTTATCTGATGTGGGGCGGAGCAGTGAGAGCCGTCGGGGGACCCCAGAAGGGGATGTTTGGGGCCACTTTGTGCAAAACGAGCTGCACAGTGGAGGTAAGTATGATATGTTTGTTATTTAAAAAAAAAAAACGAACCCTTACAATCACTTGGAAATCATCTGTGTTGTAATTCTTAAAGGATCATAAGAAAGATAAGTTGGGGTTCTGTCTTACTAAAATCACAATTAGTTTAATATATTAATTCCAATGTTTATAACAAGTAAAGTCCTTGCATGTTAAAAGAGAAGTATGGTCACTGCTTTTTTGGCATACTTCTCTTGTGGGTCACAGGAGTGCACTTGCTTTTGCTTTCGTCTGACCCAGTATCAGTTGATAGCAGGCTATTGTTCACTTTCAATTGTCAGAGCCACTCCAGGTCCTGGAAATATCCCAACCAGCTGCCTGATTGTCAACTAGCTCCACTTCTCAGCATGCAGCTGAGAGCCAAAGCCAGCTGTGCCTGCCCTTCCTCTAGACTGGAACACCCAGTAAACACTGGAGGGGCAAAGCAGAGAGCGGTGACTGGCAGTCACTGCTCTCTATTCCAAGTAGACCAAGAACTGAGCGATCAGTGGGACAGCTGCAGCATTACATTGATGCTGTAACATAGAGGTGAGCACATGTGTTTGTTTTTTCATGCACCTCAAACTTCTCCTTTACGTCAACATTTGTTGATTGATATACACTTGTTACTGCTCTGCAACCACTCGGTTTTACTTCCACAAGTTTCTTTTCTAACAAAGAAAATGTTAGACAACCTTTCTGCTTGCAGGTGAACTTTGTAATTTTAAATAATGTTACCAAAACATATGTATAGATACCATGTAAGGAATAAAACTCTATGTATGTGATTGTTTTTCCTAATGCCTTTTACAATCTCACATAAAATCCAAATTAAAACACTGACTATCTAAAAATGGCATATGGTCCCTCGGGAATATATTCTGACATTTCTAATTTTGCAAGCTCATCTTAAAGAGACACATACATTAACATGCAGAAGACTTGAGCTGGCTTTGTGCCAAATAAATAATGCAATTTAGTTTTCTGTTAATTTTTCAGAAACCAGCATGCCTTGTTGAAATAAATCGTTAGTAATATTCATTTTCAAGCTGGGCATTTATAAATCCCAAATTAAGCTGTCAGGATGTGTAATGATATAGTGAAAGGTGTGTTATAACGCACAAAAAGAGAAGATTGTGTCAATTTGTGCAGCTTCCTTGTCTTAGAGTGAGAGAGGCCACGAAACATTGTTTTCTAGCAATTCTTTTCTGGTTATGTCAGATTTCCAGGATGCTATTAGACACATATGTGTCACTCTCACAATCACCCAACATATTATTGCTGTTTCAAACTGTTACAAGAGCTGTTGACACAGAATATTGTCTGTCGACAGCACCAATTAGTTGGCGTGTCTGACTCGTGACAGCACAGTCTGCTTTTGTTTATGAAGATGGTGTGAGCTATGTCTCACTCACAACCTCCAGTGGCAGACAGATGGATAGAACTGTGTAATCATCAATGGAAGCTGCAGATATTCTGTCTTCGCTTATCATCATGTGGAGAAGCTCCAACTGCCTTTTGTCTGCCTGTTGAAATGGTGGCAGCATTCCCCCCATCTGTTAAATTATGAAGTGGCATATGTATCAAGGAGAAAGTGCATCCATCATGTTGTTGATGTATTATACCAGGAATAAAAGAGAGACTTCCATACTGTATCACTTCTAAGAAACCAATGGCTGCAACAATTTTTTCAAGAGGCAAAAATATTTGTGTAGTATCTAAGTAAATCATTTGCATGGGCAATACTGATGTCCACAATGAATTATCCTAGCAAATGGGTATCTTTCCAGCCTCAGTCTTCTATATGAACTTCTGGACTATAGCATTCTTTGTGTATTCAACCAATAATAAAACTGGTTGATTTTTCTCCAGAAATCTTATCTACAATAGCTATTTTGTATAAAATTGTGCTGAACAATCTGTACAGTAACATAGCATGTGTTAGATCTGTGTAAATACAATCACATATAATTTATTTGCAGCTTAATTTTAGCTAACCCACTTTGCATTTACTATGCTGTATTTGTTGGAGGTGCACATCAAATGATAAATTTGCCAAAGAAATTAGATAGTTGGTGCCAGATCTAGATGATTTTGACCTGATTGAGAAAACACTGCCATGTCTATGGACATAATGAGGCACTAACAGCTAGTCATCCTTTGATGAACTGAAAGTACGTCTGGCCAGTTATTATTGTATAACTGAAGACCAAACTAGTATCATGGGTGTCTGGACACTCTCCTGTCTGCCATTAACAACCAAAACTCTTACAAGATCAAGTCTGACTTTACAACTGTCATCAATGTATCTGGCTGGATTAGGCCCCATATTAAGACTTATGCGTGAAATGTATTGTATCCCAATATAAATCATTGGAATGTTATGCCACTAACCTAAGCAACTTTGTGAAGCATCAACCACTCTTTAGAGTCCTTCTTAAGAATGTGTTCTCAGCCCTAACACTATTGCTTATGTAACTGCAAAGTTAGAGAGGAGCTCCAGGCTCCCCCCAAAATTTAAAAGTCAGCAGCTACAAATGCGGACACTTACCTACAAATAAGGGCACTTACCTGTACAGTCTTGTGGCTTCACAACCAGTTTTCTGGTGTGCATGCATGAAGCATGCTGTGCTTTGTGAATGTTCCCACAGTCTTCTGGGACCTGTGATGTGTCCCAGAAGGCTGCGAGGGAAGAGAGGAAGAACTTCTGGCTCACCATGGTGATCCGACCGTAAGTGGGAGCAGGTACCTGTCAATACCAGGTGCCCGTTCCCCCCCCAAAAAGTGCCCATTGTAGCAGTGGGATGCAATCAAGTGGAACTACCCTTTTTGGGTGAAGTTTCGCTTCGATGTATGACAGCAACACAGTTTCACTTTTGCAAACTTTGTAAGTAATGTACCTTTGATCTTGTTACATTACCTTCCCTTTGCGCTCTTTAATAAAAGATTTGTAAAAGAAACGTATCATCTGCCTTTTTGGGACAAATTGATGGTGGGTGGGTAAACTGAAGATTTACTGTATATGTAAGGAGCTTCAAAAATTGCATGCTGGATCTCAGTCCCTATGTTGCAATTTTTAATGCATTTAGCATCAGTAGCAGGTTTGTGAATAAAACAAATTAGAAGAGAGACACTTACTACTGGTGCAGTAGAAATAAGACTCCATTGTTGGTGAAGGTGAATGACAGGTACTCTACTAGAAGTCTCTTTACTAGAGTCCCTAATAAATGTAAAATGCCAGAGAGTGAGTTAACACATTTATTTAAAATTCAAGGATCAATTTGGGCAGACTTTGGCTTTAATAAAATCTATGGTTTACACATGAGGTGACGGATCAATTAATTTACAAAAAATGCTAAGAAACAGGTGTAATCCAAAAAACATGCTTAAAGTAAACACTAAATGGTTGCTAAAACACTGTGTAAGAAGAAAAATGAAATTTTTTTAAATTAAGTTCTTGCTTTCACCTTGTATACACAATTAGTATAATCTCAGTGCTGCTGATCTTCATCTTCTTTACAGCCACTATATGTCTAAATTTACTACAGAGATGGCTGCCTGGCATTTCTCAGGCTGAGTTTTCTGATATTGATGTTAGAGTGGAGGTAACTATACTGACTATCCTCTTTAATGAAAGCTTCAGATTTAAAATAAAGGCTTTTGAAATTACACTATTTTACCAAAAGTATTGGGACACCTGCCTTTACACACACATGAACTTTAATGGCATCCCAATCTTAGTTCGTAGGGTTCAATAATAAGTTGGCCCTCCCTTTGCACCTATAATAGCTTCAACTCCTCTGGGAAGGCTGCCCACAAGGTTTAGGAGTGTGTCTATGGGAACGTTTGACCATTCTTCCAGAAGCACATTTGTGAGCTCAGGCACTGATGTTGATGAGAAGGCCTGGCTTGAAGTCTCCTCTCGATTTCATCCCAAAGGTGTTGTCAAGTTCCTCCACGCCAAACTCGCTCATCTATGTCTTTATGGACCTTGCTTTGTTCACTGGTCCAAATCATTTGGTGGAGGGGGGATTATGGTGTGGGGTTGTTTTTCAGGGGTTGAGTTTGGCCCCTTAGTTCCAGTAAAGGGAACTCTTAAGGCGTCAGCATACCAAGACATTGTGGACAATTTCATGCTCCCAACTTTGTGGGAACAGTTGGGGGATGGCCCCCTTCCTGTTCTAACATGACTGTGCACCAGTGCACAAAGCAAGGTCCATAAAGACATGGATGAGTGTGTTTGGGGTGGAGGAAATTGACTGGCCTACACAGAGTCCTGACCTCAACTCCATAGAACACCTTTGGGTTGAATTAGAGAGGAGACTGTGAGCCAGGCCTTCTCCTCCACATGAGTGCCTGACCTCACAAATGCGCTTCTGGAAGAATGGTGAAACATTGCCATAGACACACTCCTAAAACTTGTTAACAGCCTTCCCAGAAGAGTTAAAGCTGTTATAGCTGCAAAGGGTGGGCCAACTCAATATGAAACCCTTCGGACTAAGACTGGGATGCCATTAAACACTAGGCTACCGCCCACCGTCATATGACGGCGGGATGAGGCAGCTCTTGACGAGGCAGCTCTTGTTCTGGGCGGACGTCATATGACGTGATTGCCCTCCCGAGCCACTAGGGGGCGTGCACGCATGTGCCTGCTGTGTCGCTTGGGACCCGGTGCGCGTGCCCGGCGGCTGCGATGGCCGCCGGGCACCCGCGGTTGCTGGGTAACAGAGCAGGACCGTGGATCTGTGTATGTAAACACACAGATCCACGTCCTGTCAGAGGAGAGGAGACCGATGGTGTGTCCCTTGTACATAGGGACACCGATCGGTTACCTCCCCCAGTCAGTCCCCTCCCCCCACAGTTAGAATCACTCCCCTAGGACACACATTAACCCCTCGATCACCCCTAGTTAACCTCTTCCCTGCCAGTCACATTTACACAGTAATCAATGCATTTTTATAGCAGGGATTGCTGTAAAAATGTGAATGGTCCCAAAAATGTATCAAAAGTGTCCGATATGTCCTCTGCAATATTGCAGTCACAATAAAAATCGCGTATCGCTGCCACTACTAGTAAAAATAAATAAATACATAAACATGCTATAAATCTATCCCCTATTTTGTAGACGCTATAACTTTTGCGCAAACCAATCAATATATGCTTATTGTGATTTTTTTTACCAAAAGTATGTAGAAGAATACGTATCGGCCCAAACTGAGGAAAAAATGTGTTTAAAAAAAAATTGGATATTTATTATAGCAAAAAGTAAAAAATATTGTGTTTTTTCAAACTTGTCCCTCTTCTTTTGTTTATAGAGAAATAAATAAAAACCACAGAGGTGATCAAATACCACCAAAAGAAAGCTCTATTTGTGGGGAAAAAATGATAAAAATTTAATTAGGGTGCAGTGTTGCATGACCGCACAATTGTCATTCAAAGTGTGTCAGCGCTGAAAGCTGAAAAATGGCTTGGGCAGGAAGGTGGTAAAAGTGCCCAGTATTGAGGTGGTTAAAGTTCATGTGCGTGTAAAGGCAGGTGTCCCAATACTTCTGGTAATATAGTGTACATTAACATGTTAAACCTAATATGATATTTTATTGATTAGGTTTACATGTTTTTAAAACATATTTTCACCATGGGTTATCAGATTCTCTGCTTCAATTCTGTAAATGGACAATCGATGGTCTTAGAAATGTGTTACCTCAGTAGTTACAGACTGAGATATTTCTGAGCAATAAGATAAAGTATTTACACCCTGTAATAATCGCCTATGGGGTTTCATGCTGACTTTTACTGTTATGTATAAAGATCTTTTCAATCTAATATGGTGTAATGTTCCTGTCAATTCCTCCTCAGTTGAAGGTATGGAAAAAAAATCTGTTGCTTCTGTTTAATAAAATTCTCTTCTGTTTTGCAGTGCAAGACAACATGCATCTTGACTCTAATCTATTAATTGAATAATTGAATAAACTTGTTTCCCTAACAGTGAGAACATATTGTTTGCACACAGTGTCATCCAAAGCCCTCTAGCTATCAAAAGATTGCCAGATATGTTTATTAAACCCCCTGTGCTTGGAATGAACACAGAAAACTGTCATCCAGTGCAAGGGAAAGTGCCTATCGCAGCTGGAGATCTTGCTGTTATGAATAAAGGAAGAGTTTGTGGTACAGTTTGGAGACGTACAAAGAAAGGCTTCCCTATTGTGCAAATGTGTTGTAACCCTCAGGCAAGAGAAATATTGAATTGTTACTGCTGTACAATATAATTATTCAGTTAGCAATAAAATAATATTTGATCTCTCTGAACTAGGGAGACATAGATATTGCCCAATCCTTAATGACGATACATGCTAAGCTTGTCATTTTGCAAATTTGTCTATGACTGATCAAAGCCACAGATGTTTCTATTCATTGAAAAATTACATAAAGTTTGAGACTTTAAATAAGAATGCAATGTAACCAAAAGGTGGGCTATTCATTTATTGGAGGAGCTACTTACTTTGCAACAGAAACAATTTGAGTCCAGTAATTAACATCCTCGTAAGCTAGGTTTAGTTGCCATTCTCCCTTCCATATAGGATTCCTTAAAGAGTAACTTCTCTCCATTCCCCCCAAATCAGGGTTGTTCTGCCATGATCTGCTGCTGGACACTGGGTTCAGTGCTGTCATCTTCCTATCCAATGTATTTAGGGGCTGGCTGTCTGTTCCTTGTTTCTGACAGTCGCCCCCAACAACCACCCCCGATGACGTGGTCTACACTTCTCTGGCTGCTTGTGATGCCACCTGGGATATGCGATGTGCATCCCAGGAGGCTTCAGGACTGGAAGAGACATCATTCTCATCTACAAAAGAATAAAGGCAGGGGGTTGGGCTAACAAAAAAGTAAATAAACAAATAAAATGGCTTTCTTGGGGTAGGATGTTAGAAGTGAAAAATGTTTTGTATGAGTGAAGGTCTGCTTTAAGTCTGCTTTAAATAATTTTGAGTTATCTGATCGTAATGTGTATCCACAGATTTACAGCCATCAGTTTTATTCAAAAAAGTTCCAATTCTTGAAACATACCTCTTTTAACTATTACTATATTTCTAAAATTAATTTCAAATGGAAAATGAGACACAAAGGGGGGTTATTTACTAAAGGCAAATACATTTTGCACTACAAGTGCACTGCAATTGCACTTGAAAGTACACTGAAAGTGTACTTGTAAGTGCAGTCGCTGTAGATCTGAGGGGAAAATCTGAAATGAGGGGAAGCTCTGCTGATTTTATCATCCAATCATGTGCAAGCAAAAATGCTGTTTTTTATTTTCCTTGCATGTCCCCCTCAGATCTACAGCGACTGCACTTCCAACTGCACTTCCAAGTGCACTTACAGTGCACTTGTAGTGCAAAGTGGATTTGCCTTTAGCAAATCAACCCAAAGTGAGGCAATTTTCGTAACAATTTACTGTTACAAATGCATGTACATAGCTCATATTATTCAGCAAATTGCTTATAATAAATATGTGCAGAATGGTAAGGTCATTTAAAAGATAAGGCCATATGCGTGCATTGTTTTGACAAATTACTAAATTACTAAATTCAATCTTTAAGGCTGAAATAGGTGAAATTACAAACTTCAAGAAACCTAAAATGAAAAGTGTATATATATACACACATACACACACACACATATCTATATATATATATATATATATATATACAGTGGGGAAAAACAGTATTTAGTTAGCCACCAATTGTGTAAGTTTTCTCACTTAAAAAGATGAGAGGCCTGTAATTGTCATCATAGGTATACCTCGACTATGAGAGACAAAATGTGGAAACAAATCCAGAAAATCACATTGTCTGATTTTTGAAAGAATTTATTTGCAAATTATGGTGGAAAATAAGTATTTGGTCAATATCAAAACAGCCCCAAAAATATCTCAATACTTATATATCCTTTGTTGGCAATGACAGAGGTCAAACATTTTCTGTAAGTCTTCACAAGGTTGTCACACACTGTTGCTGGTATGTTGGCCCATTCCTTCATGCAGATCTCCTCTAGAGCAGTGATGTTTTGGGGCTGTCGCTGGGCAACACGGACTTTCAACTCCCTCCAAAGGTTTTCTATGGGGTTGAGATCTGGAGACTGGCTAGGCCACTTCAGGACCTTAAAATGCTTCTTACGAAGCCACTCCTTCGTTGCCCGGGTGGTGGGTTTGGGATCATTGTCATGCTGAAAGACCCAGCCACGTTTCATCTTCAATGCCCTTGCTGATGGGAGGAGGTTTGCACTCAAAATCTCACGATACATGGCCCCATTCATTCTTTCATGTACACGGATCAGTCGTCCTGTTCCCTTTGCAGAGAAATAGCCCCAAAGCATGATGTTGCCACCCCCATGCTTCACAGTAGATATGGTGTTCTTTGGTTGCAAGTCAGCATTCTCTCTCCTCCCAACACGACGAGTTGTGTTTCTACCAAACAGTTCTACTTTGGTTTCATCTGACCATATGACATTCTCCCAATCCTCTTCTGGATCATCCAAATCCTGTCTAGCAAACCTCAGACGGGCCTGGACATGTACTGTCTTAAGCAGGGGGACATGTCTGACACTGCAGGATCTGAGTCCCTGGCGGTGTAGTGTGCTACTTATGGTAGCCTTTGTTACGTTGGTCCCAGCTCTCTGCAGGTCATTCACTAGGTCCCCCCCGTGTGGTTCTGGAATTTTTGCTCACCGTTCTTGTGATCATTTTGACCCCACGGGGTGAGGTCTTGCGTGGAGCCCCAGATCGAGGGAGATTATCAGTGGTCTTGTATGTCTTCCATTTTCTAATTATTGCTCCCACAGTTGATTTCTTCACACCAAGCTGCTTGCCTATTGCAGATTCAGTCTTCCCAGCCTGGTGCAGGTCTACAATTTTGTTTCTGGTGTCCTTCGACAGCTCTTTGGTCTTCAACATAGTGGAGTTTGGAGTGTGACTGTTTGATGTTGTGGACAGGTGTCTTTTATACTGATAACATGTTCAAACAGGTGCCATTAATACAGGTAATGAGTGGAGGACAGAGGAGCCTCTTAAAAAAAAGATACAGGTCTGTGAGAGCCAGAAATCTTGCTTGATTGTAGGTGATTAAATACTTATTTTCCACCATAATTTGCAAATAAATTCTTTCAAAAATCAGAAAATGTGATTGTCTGGATTTGTTTCCACATTTTGTCTCTCATAGTTGAGGTATACCTATGATGACAATTACAGGCCTCTCTCATCATTTTAAGTGGGAGAACTTGCACAATTGGTGGCTAACTAAATACTTTTTTGCCCCACTGTGTATATATATATATATATATAAATAAAATACACTGCTCAAAAAAAATAAAGGAACAATTTGAAAACACATCAGATCTCAATGGGGAAAAATATCATGATAGATGATATGGACTGGGTAATGTGTTAGGAACGAAAGGATGCCACATTGTTTGATGGAAATAAAATTGTCAACCTACAGAGGGGCTGAATTCAAAGACACCCCCGAAAATCAAAGTGAAAAAAAGATGCAGCAGGCTAGTCCATTTTACTGAAATTTCATTGCAGCAACTCAAAATAGTACTCAGTAATTTGTATGGCCCCCACGTCCTTGGAAGTTTTTCATCCCACCTTATTCTACTGGCCAGCAGATCCTCCTGGATGAGGTCTATGATGAACTTTGTACTATCTGCTTGATTCTATCACTTGTTTGTGAGTACGTTATTTTATTTGTAATACATTTTAGTGTTGCAAAGGTAATGTGCAAGGCTGGTGCGCCCTCTGTCCTTGTTTTCTTTTAGAATTTGTCCTGGGTTTTCCCCAACCTGTTGAGAGTGGCAACACAGCCAATGCAGTGGCGTGAGTGGTGAAGATTTCCTTCCCTCCTTCTCCAACTTACCCAACGGCAATATTTCGAGCGCAGGAGCATTTGTTTCTTTTTTCATTCATTTCACCCTCATGAAGCCTGTTTCTGATTGTTTGGTCAGAGACATTTACACAAGTGGCCTGCTGGAGGTCACTTTGTAGGGCTCTGGCAGTGCTCATCCTGTTTCTCCTTGCACAAAGGAGCAGATACTGGTCCTGTTGATGGGTTAAGGAACTTCTATGGCCCTATCCAGCTCTCCTAGAGTAACTGTCTGTCTCCTGGAATCTCCTCCTTGCTCTTGAGCTGCTGGGAGACACAGAAAAACATCCTCGTAATGGCATGTATTGATGTGCCATCCTGGAGGATTTGGACTGCCTGTGCAACCTCTATAGTGTCCAGTAGGGATGGGCCGAACAACCTCCTGTTCGGTTCGCACCAGAACTTTTGAACATCAGGAAACTTCGGAACCTAATAACGAACCCCACTGAATTCTATGTTACCAGAACGTGAAAAATCAAAAGTGCCCATTTTGAAAGCTTATATGTAAGTAATTGGGCATACAATGATTCTGGGAGCCAGGGTAATGCCCTGGGTGACATGTATCAATGAAAAAAAAGTTTTTAAAAAACGTAATTTTTAAATAAGCAGTGATTTATTGATGCTTAAAGTGAAAGTAAAAAAAATGAAAAATTCCCTTCAATATAGTGCCTGGGGGGTCCCCTTAGTCCACCTGTAAAGTGACACATCTGTACTGTGTATAGAAGATGCTGCAGCAAAAATTGCATTTATAAAGCCCAAAAAATTAAATTTTCCCCTTTCTTTATTTTGTAAGCAATGGCTTGGGGAGCCAGTCTGTATGATGAGGCCACAATGTAGTGCACGGAGAACAAGATTAGAGATTTTTTGGATAAATTTCACAGACTTTGAATTTCTACTTCTGTAACAGGTGCGGAAAAATTGTTCTTTGGGTGTCGGTGGCGCCTTCACACCGTAACCCTATAGAGGTACTCTTAATGAAAGCAAGAATTGGCCTTGCTGTCAAAAATTGTAATGATATGCACCTGTCAAACAGGTGCAGAAAAATTGTTCTTTAGGTGTCGGTGGTGCCTTCACACCGTAACCCTATAGAGGTACTTTTGATAAAAGCAAGAACTGGCCTTACTGTCAAAAATTGTAATGCTATGCACTTGTCAAACAGGTGTGGAAAAAATAGGATTTTTTTAACAGCTTACCTGTAAAATCTTTTTTTTTTTTAGGTACACTAATTACTGATGGGTTATATAGGGTATCACTAGGTAATTGGACACTGGCACACCCTTGACAGGAAGTTCAATCCCCTATATAACCCCGCCCCTTACTGGGAGTAGCTCAGTTTTGTAGCAAAGCAATATAAGTGTATTAGAAGAGGGGAAGGACCTCTGTGTCCCGTAATGTACCTCAAAAGAAAAGGATTTTACAGGTAAGCTGTTATAAAAATCCTATTTTCTTTCTCGTACATCACGGGACACAGAGTCTCAGTAATTACTGATTGGATGTTCCAGAGCAATGCTATCTGAGGGAAGGGGAACCACACAAAGTAGGGTGTAATCAGACCTGAGGACCTTGTACCGCTGCCTGCAGCACACTATGCCCAAAGGCGATATCCTCATGCCTTCTCACATCCACCTGATAAAATTTGGTGAATGTATGGACTGACGACCAGGTTGCGGCCTTGCAGATTTGAGCCATGAAGGCCTGGTGATGCACTGCCCACGAAGCACTAATAGCCCTAGTGGAGTGCGCCTTGATCTGAAAAGGCGGAACTTTCTGCTTCAAACCATAAGCTTGAACAATTGCTTGTCGAATCCATTTAGCAATTGTAGATTTCAACACTGCCTGTCCTCTATTAGGACCTTCTGGCAATACAAACAAAACATCCGTTTTGCGAACCTGAGCAGTCGCTTCCAGATAGGCTTTGACTGCTCTCACTACATCCAACTTCCAAAATAAAGAAAGGGGAAAATGTAATTTTTTGGGCTTTATAAATGCTTTATAAATGCAGGTTCCGAAGTTTCCGAAGTGACCTTTCTTCCGTAGAACAGGGATCTGGAAAAAAGGAAGGCAAGACAATATCTTGGTTTAGATGAAAACCTGAAACCACCTTCGGTAGAAAGCTAGGATGAGGGCGTAACACCACTCTATCCTTGTGCATTATTAGATATGGCTCTTTACAAGAAAGGGCCGCTAATTCTGATACTCTTCTGGTAGAAGAAAATTAATTTCCTTGTCCTTGTCCTTCTGTAAAGCTGACAGAATTAAATTCAAGTCCCAGGGGTTCAGAGGCGCCTTAACTGGAGGATTACCTCCTGTATAAAGCTTCGGACCAAAGAATGCGAAGCAAGTGGACGTTGAAACAGAACTGATAAGGCAGAGACCTGGCCCTTGATGGTACTCAAGGCCAGCTTCATCTCTAACCCCATTTGCAGAAAGTCAAGGATTCTGCTTGACATATTTTCTGGGATGCCAGCCCCTGGGTTCAAACCAGGAGACATATGCTTTCCAGACTCTATGATAAATCATTCTGGAAGCTGGCTTCCTTGCATTAATCAAGGTAGAAACCACAGGGCCTGAACGCCCATGACTCTTCGGAACGTGGGTTTCAATAGCCAAACCGTTAAATTTAGCGTTTGTAAAGCAGGATGGAACACTGGTCCCTGGGATAGCAGGTCTGGATGTGACGGTAGGGTCCAAGGGGAACTTACCACCATCTTCACTATTTCTGCATACCAAGCTCTTCTGGGCCATGCTGGGGCCACCAGAAGCACCGACTTCTTTTCCTGCTTGATCCTGCAAATAAGTCGTGGCGGCAGCAGAATAGGAGGGAATACATAAATCAGAGAGAACCGATGCCACGGAGTCACCAATGCATCTGTCCCACATGCAAGTGGATCCCTTGTTCTTGACAGAAAGTTGTCGATCTTGTTGTTGAACTTGGACACAAAGAGATATACATCTGGAACTCCCCATCTTTGGCATATGGCCAAGAAGATGTCGGGTTGAAGAGACCATTCCCCTGGGACTAACTGCCGGTGACTTAAGTAGTCCGCCTGCCAGTTCTCTACCCCCGCAATGAAGTTGCCAATATGCATGGCACATTCTTTTCTGCCCAGATTAAGATCTGGTTTACTTCCTCAGCTGCACGACTCCTTGGTGATTGATATAAGCCACTGCTGTGGCATTGTCGGACTGGATCCTGACAAGGCAACCCTGTAACCTGAGCGTCCAGGCTTTTAGGGCTAGATATGCCGCACAGATCTCCAGAATGTTGATGGGTAAGGTCCTCTCGGTCTTGGACCACCTCCCCTGGACAGTCAACTGTTCCAGAACTGCCCCCCAACCTGAAAAACTGGCATCTGTTGTTACCACTGTCCAGGTAACTGGTAAAAAGGATTTTCCCTTTTGCAGATTCTCGGGAATCAACCACCAACTGAGGCTCCGATGCACTGTAGGAGACAGGCGCATCGGAAAATCTAACGCCTGGACCTTTTTGATCCAGGCAGACAGGATACTGTTTTGCAGCAGTCTTGAATGAAACTGAGCATAGGGAACTGCTTGGAATGAAGCCACCATCTTCCCCAGCAGCCTCATACAAAGGCGAATATAAGGACCCTTCTTTGTCCTGACTACCTAAATCAGTCTCTTTATGGCACTGATTTTTGCCTGGGGTAAATATACCCTCTTCTGGGCTGTATCTTTGACCAGACCCAAATACTATAGTCTTCTTACTGGATTTAATGAAGACTTCTCTAAGTTGAAGACCCAACCTAGGTATTCCAGGTAGTTGATTGTGGTGACCAAGTTTTGGTCCAAGCCGGCTACCGACCGATCTATCAAGAGTAGGTTGTCTAGGTATGCTATTAGCGCTATACCCTGGGATCTTAATCTGGCTAGAACAGGAGTCAATATCTTTGTAAACACCCGAGGTGCAGTAGCTAGCCCGAAGGGCAGAGCTACAAACTGAAAGTGGCATTTTTCTACTTGGAAACGCAGATATTTTTGATGAGCAGGAAAAATAGGTACATGCAGGTACGCATCCTTGATGTCTATTGACGCCAGAAGTTCTCCTCCTTGTAGGATGGAGACTACGGATTGGATTGAATACATGCGAAAGGACTGTACTTTTAGGAATCGGTTTAGATCTTTTAGATCTAGAATGAATCTGACATCTCCATTTGGCTTTGGTACCGTGAAAAGATATTAATAAAACCCCAATCCCTGCTCTTGCGCGGGAACTACCACGATAACTTTTTGCGACAAAAGACGCTCCAATGCTAGAAAGAGAGACTTCTTTTTCTCTGGGTCTTTGGGGACATTTGATCTGAGGAAACGAGGAGAGGGAAATTCTCGGAACTCTGGTTTGTAACCTAGAGTTATTGTGGAGACCACCCATCTGTCCTGAAAATCCTCCTGCCAGACCCCTGAGAACTTTAGCAGTCTTCCCCCCACTCGAGCGAGCGGGGGTGCCCCTTCATAAGGAGGCTTTAGCGTTTTGTCTTGTAGACTTCCTCCCCCAGGACTTCTTCTGTCCCTGGGGTTGAATCTGAGATTTAACTTTTGAGCCTGACAGAGGAGGCTGTCGTGACTGCCTGGGGGCTGATGCCCCTGGCACTGGAGAAAGATCCTGTTATTTTCTTAACTGGCAAAAGGGTGCTTTTCCCACTAGAGATCCTTTGGATATAATTGTCCAAATCCTCCCCAAACAGTCTTGCACCACGAAAGGGAAACCCAGCCAGGGGCTTCTTACATGATGATTCGGCTGACCAATTTTTCAACCATAAGATTTTACGCATATGTACCAACCCAAGCGTAAGGCGAGAGGTCTGGAGAATAGAATCTCTGATTGTGTCAACAGCAAAACACAAAGCCGCTGGTAAGTTGGCCAACCCCCGGGCTTGCTGTTCAGGTAAAACTTTGAGCACCTGTTTAACATGGTCTTTCAAGTATTGACAAACTCCAATTGCTGCCACTGCAGGTTGAGCCACTAAACCTGCCGATTAGAAAACGTTTTTGAACAGGAATTCCAATTTTTTATCAGTTAGATCCCTAAGCATCTGAGCGTTGTCAACAGGACAAGTCAAACTTTTATTTACGGAGGATATGGCAGCATCAAACTAGAACATTGTTTTCCTCTAAGTGGGACTTTGTAAGGCAAGAGTCTTCAAACAGTATATCAAAATCGCATATATAATTTTATTATTAAAATATTTAAAATCATGACAGAAAAAACGTGAAAAAACTTTAGTAAAAAAGATAAGGATGCTTGACAGTACACATAATGATCACAATAATAATAACATGATTGATGATACAATGATAAACACAAAAAACACCACACCAACTTATGCGGCTAAGGTCTGCACATGTAAAAAGTCCGACGCGTTTCAAGGTTTTAATTGGATTGGAGCCTCTTCTTCAGGGAAAGATGATGAGATAAGTGATTACCTGTACATTTACAAAAAGAGGGAGGTAAAACATCTTAAAGAACGTTCCTGATATAAGAAACGGCATATAATGATAACAATCAAAACTATTTATTTAATGTAATATGAAATAATATTCTCACCATGTAATTTTGGACATGTACTAGAAAGCATCCAGCTTTAAAAGGGAAATGGTGGGTACAATGGCCTGCAGGAGACGGACCCATGGACCAAAACCAATTCCACGGACACAGTATAGGCAAGCAGCCCAACAACAGGACACAAAGGGCGTCCCCCCCCACACCAACACCACTGAGGACAGCTGTAGTGAATACTTTTATGTCACCTAAGACAAAAGAGAAAAAAAATAATCTAATAGAAAATACCCCATGGATATAAAAGAAAAGAAAAAACCCAAGCGTAAGGCGAGAGGTCTGGAGCATAGAATCTGATTGCGTCAACAGCAAAACACAAAGCCGCTGGTAGGTTGGCCAACCCCTGGGCTTGCTGTTCAGATAAAACTTTGAGCACATGTTTAACATGGTCTCTCAAGTATTGACAAACTCCAATTGCTGCCACTGCAGGTTGAGCCACTGAACCTGCCGAGGAGAAAATGTTTTTGAACAGGAATTCCAATTTTTTATCGGTTGGATCCCTAAGCATCTGAGCGTTGTCAATAGGACAAGTCAGACTTTTATTTACGGAGGATATGGCGGCGTCAATCGCCAGTATACCCCACATCTTAGTAAATTTTTCCTCCATAGGATAAAGTGTTGAAAACTTTTTAGGAGGGAAAAATGGCGGCAGAGGCAGACGGCGGCGGGTGGTGCAGTATTCTACCGCTCCTTGTAAGGGTCACCCCGGCCCCTTAAGCCATGGGGGGAGAATCCCTGAAGGAAAGAACCCCCCTACCCACATCCTACCTGGAGCATGGCTGGAGGAACGTACAGCGCGTACACTAAGACAGACAGATCAGGCATGAAAGGTATGTGCTCTTGACAGCCCCTGGTGGCGACTTTAGGCATAGCATACATTTACTTAAAGGAGAAACCTACTAGAATTAAAAAAATCTTGAGGAGTCTCCCTTACCTTATCCAGCTGCAGGGTTCTGTGAAACAGACCCAATCTTCACCTCTCATGGTGGGCTCCATTTAGTGAAAACCTTCAGAGACTGGGGCCCCCTTGAATAGGGGGATCCTCAGTTCTGGGCCTGTAAAGCACCCCGCCAGGAATATGGCTGAAAAAACAATATACTGGATTCCGGGGTCCAACTCTCTAAAAAGAGAAGCGTTACAGGTAAAACCTTGTTTCTTCAGATATGAGGCCTGGGTACCGTCCAATTCGGCCTGGAAAAGACACCTTGAATGGATCCGGTTGCATGGCTTGCCCCAGTAAGGATATTCCAGCGGAGCTCAGCACAACTCTACTCATGACCAACACCTAAGACACTGGCGAAAAAACTGAGGTACTCCCAGTAAGGGGAGGGGTTATATAGGGGGTTGAACTTCCTGTCTAGGGTGTGCCAGTGTCCAATCACCTAGTGATACCCTATATAACCCATCAGTAATTACTGAGACTCTGTGTCCCGTGATGTACGAGAAAGAAATTGTTCTTTGGGTGTCAGTGGCGCCTTCACACAGTAACCCTATAGGAGGTACTGTGCCAATGAAACCTACACCAAAAACATTCTTCCAGATTAAATCAACACTCACAACACTAGGCAACCTAGAAGTCCGGCAGAGATTCCACATCTCAATAACACTTAATCGGCGACATCAGCATCAGGGGCTTCATAGCTGCTGGTAATCCAGGACAGGTTCCTTTTGAAAAAAGTCAGACGGTCCACGGAGTCTGTGGACAGACGCGTTCTATGATCAGTAACAAAACCCCCAGCAGCACGGAATGCCTGTTCGGAAAGCACGCTGGATGCAGGGCAGCCAAGCAGCTCAATAGCATACTGGGTAAGTTCTGGCCAGTGGTCTATTCTCATGACCAAGTAAGCCAGTGGATCATCGACTGGAAAGCTCTCTATCTCTGTTTTCACCCCTAGATATTCGTCGGGTTGTGGAAGCTGACAGCCTTGGGCGGTGAGGACAAAAAAATTCAGAAATGCATCTCTTAGGTGGCCGCCTTCTCCATCGCTCCTCTCTTGACCAACCGAAGCCTCAAGACTTTCCCCTTATAACAGTGGTCAAGGAGGCTTGCCAACCAATAGTGATCCTTTTCCTTTACGCCACATATTCTTGGGTCCTTTCGCAGGCTTTGAAGCATGAGGGAGCCCATGCACCGCAAATTTGCGGAGGCATGAGAAACAGACTCCTTGGGGTCACAAAGAATTATGGTATCTGGAACAGCTTCCTCCCAGCCACGTACTACTCCCAAGGTTTGTGCGGGTGGAAAACCCATCTCTTACTGTTTGATGTATGTCTTCCTCTGCTTTAATACCTCTGAAACCACCAGAATCCTCCTCCTCCTCATCCTCTCTCTCTCTCCTCTTGTGTATTCAGTGGTATAAGAACAATGGTGTCTGCATAAAGTGGGCCTTGAGAGGAAAGGAAGTCATCCTCTATGTCCCACTGCTCTGCCTCGAGTGCCCTGTCCATATTGCCACACAGAGTCTGCTCCAGCAAGAACACAACAGGGATTGTCATTGATGCATGCATTGTCACGGCTCACCATCCTTGTGGCCTCTTCAAATGGTGACTGTACAGTGCATGCATCCTATTATGAGCAGCCATTGGTGTGGGGAAACAAAGCCGAGCCGGCCTGAGTCTGTCGTTGTGCCATACTCACACAGGTACTTGTTGATGGCCCTCTGCTGCATGTGCAGCCGCTGCAGCATTGCCAAAGTCGAGTTCCACCTGGTGAGCATATCACAAATCAGGCGGTTTACGGGCAGGTGGAATTCCCGCTGAATTTCAGCCAACTGAGCACTGGCTGTGTAGGACTGCCTAAAGTGGCTACAGACACTTTTGGCCTGCTTTAGCAGATCTTCCAACCCTGGGTACCTATTTAGGAAATGCTGCACCACCAAATTGAGGACATGTGCCAGGCATGGCACATGTGTCAACTTTCCCTGTCTAAGGGTGGACATGAGGTTTGTGCTATTATCACACACCACCATTCCTGGCTCCAGCTCGCGTGGCGTGAACCACCTCTGGGCCTGTCCCTGCAGAGCTGCAAGAATCTCTTCTCCCGTGTGGTTCCTGTCTGATAGACACACCAGCTAAAGCACTGCATGGCACCTCATTTAGCCTGACTTATTGAACAGCCCTTTGAACGCTTAGGGGGTACTTGAGGTTCATAGGACAATTCAGCAGAGGAGGGCATGGAGGAGGAGGGGGTAGAGCTGATGAATGTGGCATCATTACCAGCTGTATGGAGATGTGGGGGCACAACAAGCTGCAGCACTGAGCCCTGTCCTGCATACTTCCGAGTTGCAAGCAGAGTTACCCAGTGTGCTGCGAACAAAATATATCGTCCCTGCCCATGCTTGCTGGACCATGTGTCAGCAGTAACATGGACTTTGCGGCTGACTGCCTTGGCCAACGATGCCACAACATTGCTTTGTGATGGTAGAGAGATGGAATGGCCTTACGTGAAAAGAAATAGCGACTAGTAACCTGCCATTGTGGTACAGCACAGTCTACAAATTCACGGAAGGGGCAGAATCCACCAGGCAAAAAGGCAGAAGTTGTAGAGCCAGAAGCTTTGGTAAGCTTGCTGGGCATGTGGGTGGCAGGGACTTTTTTTTTTCCGCTGCAGCAGATGGAGCAGAGAAATTTGCCGGCTATAGTCTACAGCTGGTTGTGTGCTGCTGGCAGATGTGCTGCAAGGACCTGGGACACCCTGCTCTATATCATCATCCCTGTCAGTGGAGGCTGCTGAGAGGTCATGAGGTATAGCAGGGACAGACTGAGGTGAGTAAGAAGGAGGGACAGATTTGTGCCCCTTTTGTGTGGCTTTTAGGTGCTCTTGCCAATGGGCTGAGTGGTGGGAGGTTAAATGCCTTGTCAAGCATTTGGTACCCAAATGGTTGGTGTTTTTGCCATGCTTGATGCTCTTGAAACAAAGTTTGCAAAGAGCAACAGTGCGATCAGCTGCACATGTACTAAAAAAGGTCCAGACAGCTGATCTGTGGGAAGTGGGCCGGGAGATAACAGCTCCACAATGTGATAGAATAGGGTGGCTGCTCTCTACTCTTCCATGGTGGCTGCCACGTTGGAATTGTGCATCAACCTCACTTTTCCCCTCTGCTCTATCCGGCACTGAACTCGAGTCAGTGACCTCATCATCATCATCATCATCTTCTCCATCCTCATTACTACTGGAGACAACTTGGCAATGTGCTGTGGCTGGGGGGAACATGACTGCCAATTTGTGGACCAGTGTTCTCCCCTCTCCCCTCTCTGTAGGCGCATGTTCCTGCCTTCCTCAACCTCAGAGTTAGAACCAACATCTGAATGGAGTAATGGCTGTGCATCATCAAGGAGCAAGTGGCTGACGCTATGTTCAAATAACTCTGCTGACTCCTCCATGCTGGGGCTATGGCAGGAATAGCTGTGGACAAGGAAGCAGGTTTTGCCACTCTGACAGCTGCAGGGGACTTCACACTAATCTTTGCTTGGGTGACGGAGGATGAGTAGGATGAGGGCGGTTAAGTATGCCAGTCCACCACCTTCTCTGCATGCTATGACTGGATAGCGCGGGCAACATTACTAAACAGAGGAAATGATGCCCTGCCTGAGGACTGACCATGTCCACCTTTTCCTGTGGACACATATGCTGCTGGCCCCCTTACAATGCCATGGGAATGTCTGCCTCTCATTGCTGTCCTCCCAGACATGATGGGGGGGAGTGGGGGTGCTTATTAACAAAATGTAATAAAGATGTGCAAATGTGTATGTGGATACACTTTAATCGATGGAAAGAGGTGTTTGGTGCACTTTAATTTGAGTATTCACGACACACACACTCCACGGATACACTATAATTAACTGCAATATACTGCATCAAATGTGCAGTAACGCACAGAACTAAATGGAGTTAAACTTGCAATAACGCAATGAATTATACAGCGTTAAACTTGCAGTAACGCAATGAAATATACGCCGTTAAACTTGGAGTAACGCACAAAACAATATGGCATTAAACTTGCAGTAATGCATGTGTTAAACGTGCAGTAAGGCAATTACATATACAGTGTTAAACTTGCAGTAACGCACAGAACTATATGGCGTTAAACTTGCAGTAACGTAATGAAATATATGGCGTTAAACTTGCAGTAACACACAGAACTATATGGCGCTAAGCTTGCAGTAATGCAATGAAATACATGGCATTAAACTTGCAGTAACGCAATAAAATATATGGCATTAAACTTGCAGTAACGCAATGAAATATACAGCGTTAAACTTGCAGTAATGCACAGAACTATATGGCCTTAAACTTGCAGTAATGCCCAGAACTATATGGCGTTAAACTTGCAATAACACACAGAACTATATGGCCTTAAACTTGCAGTAACACAGAACTATATGGCCTTAAACTTGCAGTAACGCACAGAACTATATGGGGTTAAACTTGCAGTATTGCAATGAGATATATGCCATTAAACTTGCAGTAACGCACATAGCTATATGGTGTTAAACTTGCAGTAATGCACAGAACTATATGGTGTTAAACTTGCAGTAGCGCAATTAAATATATGGCGTTATACTTGCAGTAACGCAATCAAATATATGGTGTTAAACTTGCAGTGACGCTCAGAACTATATGGCATTAAACTTGCAGTAATGCACAGAACTATATGGCATTAAACTTGCAGTAATGCAATGAAATATACAGTGTTAAACTTGCAGTAATGCAATAAAATATATGCCATTAAACTTGCAATAACGCACAGAACTATATGGCGTTAAACATGCAGTAACACACAACTATATGGCATTAAACTTGCAGTAATGCAATGAAATATGCAGTGTTAAACTTGCAGTAATGCACAGAACTATATGGCATTAAACTTGCAGTAACGCACAGAATTATATGGCGTTAAACGCGCAGTAACGCAATGAAATATATGACGTCAAACTTGCAGTAACGCACAGAACTATAGCATTAAACTTGCAGTAAAGCACAGAACTATATGGCGTTAAACTTGCTGTAACGCACAGAACTATATGGCGTTAAATTTGCAGTAACGCAATGAAATATATGGCGTTAAACTTGCAGTAATGCACAGAACTATATGGTATTAAACTTGCAATAACGCAATTAAATATATGGCGTTAAACCTGCAGTAATGCACAGAGCTATATGGCGTTAAACTTGCAATAATGCACAGAGCCATATTGTGTTAAACTAGCAGTAACGCAATTAAATATATGGCGTTAAACATGCAGTAACGCAATTAAATATATGGTGTTAAACTTGCAGTAATGCACAGAACTATATGGCATTAAACTTGCAGTAATGCAATTAAATATATGGCGTTAAACTTGCAGTAATGCAATTAAATATATGGCGTTAAACTTGCAATAACGCACAGAGCTATATGGTGTTAATCTTGCAGTAATGCAATGAAATATATGGCGTTAAACTTGCAGTAACGCAATTAAATATATGACGTTAAACTTGCAGTAATGCACAGAACTATATGGCGTTAAACTTGCAGTAGCGCAATGAAATATATGGCGTTAAACTTGCAGAAACACAATTAAATATATGCCGTTAAACTTGCAGTAATGCACAGAACTATATGGCGTTAAACTTGCAGTAACGCACAGAAAAAGAACTGTGTTAAACGGTCACTACGCTCACACTGACTAACGTAAAGCTGAATGGTGGTCGCACTACACTCACAATGACTGAACTATCCCTATATTAACACTAATGTAAAGTCGCACTGCACTCACACTAAACTATCCCTAGATGCACACTAAACTCACTGAACAGAGCCCTGTCTCTCTCCATGCCACTATCACACTACAAATGGCCACTATCAAAATAATACTTTTATAGTGTGGGGCGGGATTAAGAGCAATGAGCCATGATTGGATTCAGTCATCATGACAGCGTCCAAACATGGCTCTGACAGTACTCTGTGCCCTGATTGGGTGAAGCTTTCATTGCTTCAGCCAATCAGGGCTTTCAATGCACTGTGTAGTAGCGCAGTGCATTATGGTAGTTCGGCGGGCCGAACAAACAGTCTAACGACCTAACTCTTGCTCTGTCCGAACCGTTCTCCCATCCTTATGCCCCGTACACACGGTCGGATTTTCCGACGGAAAATGTGTGATAGGACCTTGTTGTCGGAAATTCCGACCGTGTGTGGGCTCCATCACACATTTTCTATCGGATTTTCCGACACACAAAGTTTGAGAGCAGGCTATAAAATTTTCCGACAACAAAATCCGTTGTCGGAAATTCCGATCGTGTGTACACAAATACGACGGACAAAGTGCCACGCATGCTCAGAATAAATAAAGAGATGAAAGCTATTGGCCACTGCCCTGTTTATAGTTCCGATGTACGTGTTTTACGTCACCGCGTTTAGAACGATCGGATTTTCCGACAACTTTGTGTGACCGTGTGTATGGAAGACAAGTTTGAGCCAACATCCGTCTGAAAAAATCCTAGGATTTTGTTGTCGGAATGTCCGATCAATGTCCGACCGTGTGTACGGGGCATTAGTGTCCAGGTATCGCTTCATGCTACCAGTAGTGACACTGACCCTAGCCAAATGCAAAACTAGTGAAAAACAGTTAAGCCCGGTTCACACATGGGCGGCACGACTTGCAGGTCGCCTCAGCGAGGCGACCTGCAAACGACTGCCGGGGCGACTTGCGAGACGACTTCTGCATAGAAGTCTATGCAAGTCGCCCCAAGTCGCCCCCAAAGTAATACAGGAACCTTTTTCTAAGTCAGAGCGACTTGCGTCGCTCCGATTAGAACGGTTCCATAGTAGACTAGGTCGCCTGACAAGTCGCCCCAGTGTGAACCGAGCCTAAGAAAAGATGAGTAGGGAAAAAAATGTCAGTGGCCTCCACTTGTAAAACCATTCCTGTTTTGGAGTTTGTCTCATTGTTGCCCATCTAGTGCACCTGTTGCTAATTTCATTAACACCAAAGCAGCTGAGACTGATTAACAACCCCCTCTGCTATTTAACTGACCAGATCAATATCCCAGGAGTTTAATTGACTTGATGCTATACTCTGATTAAAAAATGTTCTTTAAATTTTTTTGAGCAGTATGTATATATATATAAAATGTTAGATATTGCAGCAATAGAACGAGTCATGGTGATTACAATGCAAAAGGTTGTGGGAGACAGGGGCAGAGAGATGTCCTCCCATAACACAAATTGCCCATACAAGGACCTTTATATCAGTATTATTGGCTGTTATTTTTATGTTATAGCTTATATGGGATTTTAGTGATTAATCTTCAAATTGCAGCAATGGGGTTCATTGTATTCTGTGCCCTGCCTGTATTCACAGATCTGTATGCCCCAAAAATCCATTTAAAGACCAATATCTGTCCACAAAAGCTGACTATTTTTGGCAGTACCTCACTGAATCCTTTGAATAAAAAAGTGTAAAATATAGGCTAAAATATGGAAACCTCATTAAGGCAGAGAAACCTATGACAACAACTGACCAGTAGCAAGGCAGTTTTATGAGCGAATTGATTAAAAAAAAATGACCAGCAGCAAGGCAGTTTTGTGAGAAGATTGATGAAGAAAAGGCTTAGACACAAGCTGTTTTGTTACACTGAAAATAAAACATACTGTCCCAGAGACACTTCACAAACAATTAATCAGCAGCAAGATGGTAGTTGACCCCATCCCGCCCATGCTATATTCGAAAGGCTCTCCAGTTCTGGGAGGATGTCCTCCCACGTGTGAACCTCCTGCGCGCCCCCTGGGGCCCCATTGGGTGCACTCTGTGACTGCTATGTCCTTTGGACACAGCTGATCCCAGATTGTGGTAAAGGGCCAATTACAGCTGCCCCTTAGCATGTCATCAACTGTGTCCAATCACAGCTGGCCACATGTAAACTGACTTGTCAGTTATCTGCATTCCTTTCCTCACACGCTGTCTCTGTGTGAGGAAAGGAGAGGAAAGGAGAGCTAATAACCGGAAAGTCTAACAGGGCACAGTGAGTACATTGTTTACACTGATAATCAGAGCACTAATCAGCAGTGTCCTGATTATCAGTGCAGTCACATCAGTGCTCATCAGTGCAGCTTATCAGTGCCCATTAGTGCAGCCTACCAGTGCCCATCAGTGCAGCTTCATCAGTGTCCATCAGTGCCGCCTCATCAGCACACATCAGTGAAGAAGAAACATTACTTATTTGCACAATTTTAAAACAAAAACTGAGAAAAAACATTTTTTACAAAATGTTTGGACTTTTTCATTTGTCTAGCACAGTGAGTACATTGTTTACACTGATAATCAGAGCACTAATCAGCAGTGTCCTGATTATCAGTGCAGTCACATCAGTGCTCATCAGTGCAGCTTATCAGTGCCCATTAGTGCAGCCTACCAGTGCCCATCAGTGCAGCTTCATCAGTGTCCATCAGTGTCGCCTCATCAGCACACATCAGTGAAGAAGAAACATTACTTATTTGCACAATTTTAAAACAAAAACTGAGAAAAAACATTTTTTACAAAATGTTTGGACTTTTTCATTTGTCTAGCACAGAAAAAAAATCAAGTGGTGATTAAATACCACCAAAAGAAAGCTCTCTCTATCCAAAAAAAAAAAATTATAAAAATTTAATTTGGGTAGTGTTGCATGATCAAATAATTGTCATTCAAAGTTTGACAGCGCTGAAAAGTATAGTGAGATGTTCAAAAAGACCATAATATGTAAAAATCTAAATATATAAAATAATTTTTTTTATCAGCAATTTTGCCAATGGCTGAAAGTGCTGATCAGAGTGTTCTGGTGGGGGGGGCATGCCCAACAGCTCAGTGGGGGAGATCACTGTACTAACATTGGATCGTTATTAATGTGTACCGGGCTTAACAGAACTTATCGTGGTCCCTGGCTTCTGGGAAGAGCGGTAGAGCCTGGGAACCAAGGAGCAGGGCAGGGGGAACCTAGCAGAAGGGGTGCCAACCATGAGTACCCATAAATGTGATTAAGCAGCTATAACGCCACCCAGATCTTGACACACTAGACATGATCAAAGAACTGAAGAAGTTAAAAAGAAGCTTGAGTATAAAATGGAAGCTGCCATTGCTGGGTTCTTTTTCTTATAATACTAGTTGCCTGGCTATCATACTGACCCTCTGGCTTCCATACTTTGATTTGGAAACAAGCATAGGCTTACCCTTCTTCGCTCTAAAAAAAGAATATGATTTTTGCTTCTGTCTGTGTCCCTATTCGAGAGATTTCCTAACATTTCCTATCTAGACAGGAAGTGAGGGAAAATCTCCCCAACAGGGATAAAGATGGCAATCTAAACTTGACAGAAGCTGTAACCTTCCCTGTTTATTCTTTAAAAGCCAGGCAACTAGCATTTTTAAAAAGGAGGTAATCAATGGCATCTTCTGTATTATTCTTGTAACAAGTTTGCTTCTCAAAAAGACAAATAAAATATAGAATGTACAGAGTAAAAAATGTGTATCTGATTACATGATGCAAGAAATGAGGATATAGGTCAGGAGGAGAGGGAAGGACAACATAAAATGTTTCATGAAATGGACATTCAGGCAGGAGATATAATTTAAAACATTTTAATATACTGTAGATATTACCTGGATCGGAAAACATGTTAGAAAATCAATATACAAACACCTGTGCTGTTTATGTGAATCAATATGGAGGATTAGTGACCATAAATTATATAATGTGTGCACAGCATCTCATAAATAAACCATATGTTTAGTATAATGTTTATTTCATGAGGGTGTTTCTAGTTTTGGGGAAAAAAGTGCAGACTAAGTCAATACATATTGCATGTTTCAATTGGTTTTTGGCTTGCTGATTGCAGGGTTTTATGCCAGTTGTGCAATGGATCATTATTATGAGATGGGCAATTAGCCTCCCCCTTGTTACATATGACCTGGCATTAAAAAAGTTAACTCATTAATTGTTACGGTATGTTATTTGCTGACCAAGATTGCCTAAATTGCTGTATTGATTTTTTTTCCCAATATACCAGCAGTTTAATTTTATCATGATACACAAACTGTAAATGATGTTTGGCTATATTAAAAAGTAAATACGACAAAAAAGAGAAAATAATTTTTTTAGTTACATAATGTTTTCAAAGTAACATAAAAGTTTAAAGGGCAACTCCACTTTTGTGGGGAAAAAACATAGTAAATAAAGAAAAAATAATATAGCGACACTAATCATTTTGTAATTGAATGTTATTAAAAATGACCTTTCCTTTTCAATCTGCAGCCGCTGTAATTTTCTGAGAATGCAATGCAATATGGCTACATGGAGTTGTTCTGTACACAGAATGTGTACTGACCACTCCCCATAAACATAATTTCCTGCTCGTGTGATTGGTTCAACCAATTTTCCCAGAAGTCTGCCTAAGACAGGTCAGATTTCAGGCATCCCCTGCAACAAAAATGTCATTTTTGGAGAGATACTTTCAGTAGGAACACGTCTAAAGGGATGCAGACCCTGCAGATTTCCTCATTAGTGCCTTGCAGCTGAACACCTGACATTAATTATGAAACCACTCCCATTAGACCCACTCAGTACAGAGGCACAGACAAACACACAGGGATTTCTTCAGAATAATAAAAAGGTAGGAATCTGCAACAAAGGTTGTTATAATCCTTGCAATGTACACAGATCACCCAGAGGGGAATGTTTTTTTCTCAACAAAAGTGGAGTTACGCTTTAAAATGTTGGGAAATTAATTGATCTTTTTTTCCTTCTAGGTCCAGGCAGTACTGATACACACAGAACACACTAGTACGTCTACGCCCACCTTATGTAAGTAAGGTTATAAATTCATGTTAACAGTTTAAAGAAGTAATTAGAGTAGGAAATCTGGAAATACTAAAAAGAGAGGTATATAGTTTAGGGGTTCGTAAAATAGTCAAGACTTTACCTGGCAAGTGCTGCCAGTTATGACGTGGTATTATTTAAACAGCTTAAGAAACACGGGTGCAGATGGCAGTGATGCAGCTGATTATTCTCCAGGTGTGTGTACTCCGGTGACAAGTCGTGTGGGAAAGTAGAGAGGCGATCCCAGTAATACGACACGAGTAGATGAAGCAATATGCAGCTGAATCTGCAAGCTTTCCACTCTCACAAGGCTTTAGTGGGGCTGGCTGTATATGCACATTCTAAGTGATCTGTACTATCATGCAAATTGAGGTGGGGAATTTCCTCTACATTAATTGCTTCTTTCTCATTTAAATCCAAGAGGTTACATGCTTTGCCTGCTCTGGCCGGGGCGTGGGCTCCATCCTAGGAGAGCTCTGCTGATGATTTGAATATGCTCCCACTGTGAAATCCTCAGAGGACTTTATGTGTATGAAATGGGCCACAACAACAAATAGCCATTGGCATCTGCCTTCCAGGGGTTCGCTGGGAGTATAAACAAGCAAGACAAATTGCATGCTGAATTACAAAGACAAACTCACTAAACTTAAGCTGTACTGAGCTATGAATTCTAATTAGCTGTGATAGCTTAACTTCAATGTAATTGAACTTTATCTAGTTTAAGAACGTGTAAGTTTTTTATTTTTATTTTACAGACTTAGCAGACTACTACAAATGATATAGTACTTATATATTCAATAATAAAATTAAATTAAAATTAGACTAAAGCGTCTAGGCCTTTATTAATAAAGTAGATATTGGGGTTGATTTACTAAAACTGGAGAGTGCAAAATCTAGTGCAGCTCAGTTTTCAGTTCTTTTTTTCTTTGTCAAAGCTTCATTGAACAAGTTGAAGTTAGAAGCTGATTGGTTACCATGTACAGCTGCTCCAGATTTTACACTCTCCAGTTTTAGTAAATCAGCCCCATTGCATCAATAAAGTTGTAATAACAGGTCCTCAAATGAGTAAAGCCTCGTACACACAATCAGATTTTCCAACGGGAAATGTGTGATGACAGGCTGTTGGCGGAAAATCCGACCGCGTGTATGCTCCATCAGACAATTGTTGCCAAATTTTCCGCTGACAAATGTCTGTTGACGGATTTTCCGAGCGTGTGTACACAAGTCCTTCGGACAAAAGTACCAACACACATGCTCGGAAGCAAGGACGACCCAGAAGCGGTCGGTCTTGTAAATTAGCATTCGTAATGGAGAATTAACATTCGTGACGTGGCAAATTATAAAATCTCGAAATGCAGTGCACATTCTCTTCTTCTTTAATGGGGTAATAATGAAGCTGCTTTGCTGGTGATACTGATGGAGTTATTGCAAACTAATTTTCAAAGGCTTTTTTTTTCTAGTGATATTAAAAATAATATTATTATCATTTTAATTTTTTTGGGGGGCAAGTTACCACAACACCATTATCCCGTAGTTTTTAAGATTAAAGATACAACTATGTTGGTATCCCTTGTTAATGTTACATTGTATTATTTAAAATGTAACTGCCTACTCCCAAAATGTCATTTGAAGTAAAACACATAGCCAAGTATAAAGCCCCGTACACACGATCCGAAAATCGTATGAAAAATGACGCATTCTAATCAATCTTACGATAATCGGATTGTTAGTACAGAGCTTTCGAGAGCCGATCAGGACAGTTCATCCGATATTATTCTATCGGACATGCACGGAAATTTTTTCTGTACGATGCCAGATCGTATGATTTTCGTTTCATCCGTTACACCTATCGTTCGCCAATGCAATACAAATGCATTACAACACATGACATCACTTCCGAATTTTTATGCTGTCGTACGGGAATTTTCGTGACTTTAGTAAACTCATCAGATTCAACGTGAAATCAGCATGCAAAAAAAAACGGACGATCATTCGTCCGATAATCGGATCGTGTGTACCGGGCATTAATCTCCACAATTTTTTTTATTGTGCTTTAAAAAAAGAAAACAAATAAAATTAGACATGCTATCTGCCAATAGCACTTAACCAAAAAGTGCATTCTATGCATCCAAAAATATAGAAAATATACCAAATCAATTCATTGTAAATCATGTCAAATCAATAACTCCAAGGCCAATAATAAATTACATGTTATCTCCTCCGATTCCGCAACATGTCTGGTTGACGAACGGCCGCTCAGAAACAAACTGAAAAGCACGAAATGAAAAGCGTGAATCAACATTCACCAAGCTTCTACTAACACAAAATTAGCAGAAGGAGCCCAAAGGGTGGTGCTAAAGAGCTGAAAAACCATGTAGTACGTCACTACGTTTGTGATTGTTGGCCAACAATTATGTGCCGTGTGTATACAAGACAAGTTTGGGCCAACGCCCTTCGGACAAAAGTCCACGGTTTTGTTGGCCAACAATCCGATCATGTGTACAAGACTTAAGTCTTCTCTGCATCTGCACCCATAAAGCAATACTAGTACATTTGTGTATGATCACAAACTGTAATGGGGCTCCTTCTTTTTCCATGCAGTTATGAACATACATATGTATAGGTTACTCAGAGGACTTGGTTGAATGATGGCAGTTTTGGACATGGTAGAGTAAAAACACAAGAGATCAAGACATCTTTATGTGTCCTAGAAACTTTCAGTAAGTTCCGAATGCAGAATCATTAATAAAGGTTTCCATTTGATATAACAGGCCACACATTTCCTATACCATGGGTAAAATAATGACGGGGCTTCAAAAGAACAATTCTTCAACTCCACCTGCACCTATGGTACAATACTAGTGCATTTTTGTATGATCACAAACTGTGATGGGGTTCGTTCTATCTCCTGCAGCTATGAACATGCATATGTATAGGTCATTCAGTGGAATTGAGTGAGTGATGGGAATCTTTGACATGGTAGAGTGAAAAAGTAATGGAGTCAAGACATCTGTACATGTCCTTCTGACATGTGTGTTAGAAGTTTCCAGTTAGTTCCCAATGCACCATAATAAGGTTTCCATAAGATATAACAGTCTGGGGCCACATTTCCCTTTACCATCGGTGAACAGAATATAGCCCAACCCAGAAAAAAGTAGATGAAAACCCAATTCCTAAAATTTTAAAGCTACACTCTAGGCATTGCTTTACCCACCCTCAAATAATTGCTGATCTATATGCCCGTAACTCTTCCATAAATAGATGATCATGTGATGGGTCGCAAATCCCAAGGAGAAGGATCCTTCT